>JAVIAB010000059.1:62861228-63353728 GCA_032433765.1 Megaustenia siamemsis | reverse complement strand
ATGCAACAATCATGAGAATGACAAAACCAATGTTGCAAGAGAGAAAATGACAAAAAACAGAAATGTTTCAAGAAGGAGAATGACCAAAAAAAAAAAACAAACGTAACGAAAAGAAGAGTAACCAACAATATATAAATATGTGCAACAAAAAGGAGAATGATAACGAAAAAGTAAATGTAACAAGCAGAAGAATGAGAAGAAAATAAATCTAACACGCAGGAGAAAGACAACAAAGTAAATGTAACAAACAGAAGAATGACAAAAAATTAAATGTAACAAGCAGGAGAATGACAATACAATAAATGTAACACGCAGGAGAATGACAACAAAGTAAATGTAATAAACAGAAGAATGACAAAAAATTAAACGTAACAAGCAGGAGAATGACAATAAATGTAACATGCAGGAGAATGACAATACAATAAATGTAACAAGCAGGAGAATGACAAAAAGTAAATGTAACACTCAGGTGAATGACCAAAAAAACATAAATGTAATATAAGCAGATGAAAGTAAATGAATATCAATTCGGATAAGTAGAAGAAAGAGATGGTACATACGAGTACATTTAACACAATTTATAACATAACTTAGCACATAAAAAAACATATGTGTTTTTTTTTTTTCGTTGCCCAGCTTTGACCTCTGACGAAGTGCCTAGAGACTAGGAACTGAATTTTGCGTGTTAATCCATTTTTCCCTAGCAGCCGTGTGCACAGGGGTCCCTCGCCGCACCGGCAGATAACTCCGACTTCGGAGGTGCTCATAATTTTTTCTGTCGATGAGTAATTGACGTTTCAAGCCGGGTCTCGCGCGTTTATAAAAAGGCGAAAGAAAAATATATCACTTAAGTTGTATAAATGGAAAAAAAAAATAAATAAAACACAGCTATTATATTAGATTCAGTGGTTAGTGAACAGGACTACCACGGTCAAGAGGTAGGGTTCGATTCCAACCGACGGCTTCCGCGTTCACTCAGCCTTAAAATAAATGGGTACCGGATTGTTTTCTGGGAAAGCAAAGCAGCACGGGGCTAATAACGACCACATTACCACCCCCCCCCCCAAACAAAAAAAAATAAATAAATAAAATAAAATAAATTTACAAAAATCATGTGCTGACGGTCTGTAAAATGTATGGTCACTAACACTATATTCCCTATACGACACTTGGCGTGACGGGGGCACTTTACTTGTTTTTTTTTAAATTGTATTAGATAGTGTTTAAACATAAATAACTGACAAATAACAAGCACATATGTTGTGCAAGAAGGAGAAAGAGAGGAATCATAAATAACTGAAAAATAAGAAACACAGAAGTACATCATTTTCATCGTCATTATCATCAATCACCATGCCTACTGGCGTAATTGATCATGTCTCTCCACAACTTTTGATCTCGCCTGTTATTTATAATTTCATTGTTTTTTTTCTTCTTCGAATATTGGAAATTAGCTCTCTTTTTGCTTTGGTCTCTTTCAGAACTTTTTCATTATTCTTCTTAGATTTCCATGGTACTCTCCAACATTCTTCTGTAAAACCACATTTCTACGGCCTCTAGTGATTTTTTTGTTTGTTGAGGAAGAAGAAAAGATTAAGCTAAAGTAACAGAAACACATTTAAGAAAGATCAATACATGTGAGATGCGATGCTTGAGAAAAGTAGCAAACAACACAAAAAGAGATAGAATACCAAATGAAACCATAAGAAAAATGGTAGGAACAAAACCCTGCCAAGAATATATAGAGCAACAACAACTTAAATGGTTTGGATACCTGGTCAGAATGAATCCTCACCAATCGCCATCAAGGGCGTTCGTCTCGAGAATGCACGGAAAAAGACCAAGAGGAAGACCTAGAAGAAGATGGATAGATGCAGTGTCAGAGACATGTAACAACAAAGGAAAATAACTAATTTAGACAGTTGGAGCAGCTCAAGAACGACAAATGATATAACCACGACACCTTTTCGGTACCAGTGAGAAAGAGAAAAGAAAAGAAGAACAGAAAAATAATAAAATCAACCGTTCTATAAGAAACATAAAGAGAAGAAACACAGATGCTGTTAAATAAAGGGAAACTAAAGAAACATAAATGTACAACAATAAGAATTCAGTTAACAAAAAGGATAATCTAAACTCAAAATGATAATGCGATTTCAAAATAAAAATAAATTGACATAACAAAGATGAATGCTAAAAATATTAACTTCGGCAGGCAAGAAATTATTCATTGGCGTTATAATCTAGAAAATCTCACGTGCCTTCAAAATAATGTCCCAGTTTAGATACTTAGTGTTATTTCTTGTCAGGATGTGACGCTTAATCTAACAGCTGAGATGCAGATCGGAGCCAGAACGTTGGGGACTAGTAAGAATATGACGATTTATTTTAGGAGGGACTACTCTTGATCTATCTGTAACAGATTAAATGTAGGAGTAAGGATTATCTTCTCTTTGTTTAAAAATAGCCTGCGTGTTTCTCCCAACTGCCACTGTTAGTGGTTACCGAACACAGCCAACTGTAGACTAAGTTAGGCCCGCAGACATAAAACAAAAACCGGAAACCTCTCAAACTTGGGTACCGTGTTCGGTTATAGAAGCTAAATTCGAATGACGTCACTCTACCCACAATCGCCCCTGCTCGCAAAGCAAAAACGTCACGCCTGTTGCGGGTTTTCCGGGAAATTCCTATCAGCTCGCAAGCCTATATGTAAATGACCAAAGATTTTGAGACTATCCCTCTTTATTGGAAAAAAAAAAGTACATTGTCACGATGCCCTTTATTTCAAGAAATTCTTAATTTGAAACATGTAATTTTGACTAAAAAAGAGGAGTAAGACAGTAAGGATGCATCCTATCACCAAGCTTGTTCAATCTATACACTGAGCAAATCTTTAAAAACATCATAGAGATGCCAGGCCTACAAATTAATGGAAAGATAATCAATAACCTAAGATATGCTGACGATACTGTACTACTAGCAGAAAATCCTAAAGATCTACAACAATTACTTAATGAAATAAACATGACAAGCAAAAAATATGGACTAGATATGGATATCAAAAAGACTAAAACTATGATCATAAACAAAGAAAATACTCAAAACTCACAAGTGGATATAAAAACTGAAGGAATAGACATGGAGACAGTTCAGAACTATAACTACCTTGGACATACTATAACCAGTGATGGAAAATGTACAAATGAAATAAACAAAAGAATAGGAATGGCAAAACGTAATTTTAATGTCATGAAGAACATACCAACATCAAAACAAATAGCACCAGGGCTAAAACTAAGAATAGCAAAATGTTACATCATCTCAATATTCCTATATGTTGTAGAAACATGGACATAAGACAAGAAAACAGATCAGAAAATTGAAGCCTTTGAAATGTGGGGAGCCGCGATAGCTCAGTGGTTAGTGAACTGGACTACCACGGACAAGGGGTAGGGTTCGATCCCAACCGACGGCTTCCGGGTTCACCCAGCCTTAAATGGGTACCGGATTTATTTCTGGGAAAGTAAAGCAGCATGGGCGTAATACTGACCACATTACCCCAAAAATCATGTGCCGAAGGTCTGTAAAATATAGGGTCACTAACACCATATTTCCCTATACGCCACTTGGCGTGACGGGAGTACTTTACTTTTTACTTTGAAATGTGGATATATAGAAGAATAGCTAGAATTGGATGGAAGGAAAAGAAAACAAACGATGAAGTCTTAAAACAACTAAAAATGAAAAGAGAACTACTAAGCACAATTCAAACAAGACAAATGCGATTTTTGGGCCATGTTAAAAGACACAACAGCCTACTAAAAGTAATCCTGGAGGGGAAAACACAAGGTAAAAAAGGCAGAGGCAGACCAAGACTAACATTGACGAGTAACATCAAAAGATGGACAAATCAGCCTATGACAACCTGCACCATCAAAGCAAGAGACAGAGAAGAATGGCGCTCCATTGTTGCGAACCTTCGTTGCGGAGACGGCACTCGGTGATGATGATTGATTATTGCCAATGCTGTCATGTCGACTGGCGATTATGTCCCTCTATAAAATACTGTCTTTTTGTATTTATCAGGACTAGTATTTATATTTCCATATAAATTAAACATATAATCGTACTGAGCAACTAGACTAACAACAAACAAGGCAAACAACAACGTTTCGACAAAATTCTTCATCAGGTATACCAATCAAACTGTACACCACATTAAACCCAATAATCCAATCCAGAAAACACAATGACACAGCACTAGCAAAAGGGCGGAAAGAATGGCAGAAAAGACGGTGACCAGAATTTTCGTCGAATCTGGTTAAAAGATTAATCGACAATAGGGCAGGTAGGATTTAGGGAAAGAGTTTCCCTCTATAATAATATTCATTTATTATTATTTGTCTCCAGTATAAAACCACTGGAAACTACTATTCGTGCAGTTTCGTCGTATAAATGTTTGTCTGCAACACAAGTATTCAGCCATACTGGGAGATACTTGCCTTAATAGGAAAGTACAGAAATACAATTTATTTCCGAGCTGTGATCACAACTTTATGCTATAGTCATGAGAATACCTGCGCGCAAGACATTGTCCACTATAGCTAAATTTTGGTTAGCTCAGTGGCAGTGTTCCCTAGCGTTCGGCTTCTCATGGAAAGGCACAGTGCCAGCAGGGAATACGGGTTCGATCCTGCTTCGGGTCATATGTTGTTCTTTGTTTTTTTTTCTGTTGTTGTTTATTTGTCATTTTTTCTGAGTGCTGTAATACATACCTCTTCCTCCTATGATTCCCAGGTAGGATTTACTTAACCCAAAGGAACGAAACAATAAACAATGAGACAAATGAAAGGAGGTGTCCCATAGAGTATGAAGAAAACGAGAAGAAGAGTAAAAGAGAGATTTGTCATGTCTGAAACTAAACTTAGAACAATAATTTAAACAAAAAAAACCTTGCTGAAGTCGGATGTATTGGGCCGAAAGGCACAAATATCACAGTTATACTGTAAACCACAACACAACGCAGACACACCCACTTAATGTCCTTTTAAGGGCGGATGATGAAGAGTAATTCTGTAGTCTACTAGAATACTCTAGAATACTTTAGTCATCGGGCGAACGCAAGCAAACAAAAAACCATGATACAATTATGTATTTTGTTCCATTTCTAGGGCCCTTCAGCGTTTTTCTTTAGTCTGGAGAACATATCCAGTGCAGTCGCCACACGGTTTTAGGGTCAGAGTTTTTTTTTTTTAAAATACTAATAAAATCATCATCTTCACCATTGAGTGTCGTCTCCGCAACGAAGGTTGGCTACCATGGGGCGCCATTCTGCTTTGTTTCTTGCTTTGATGGTGCAAGTTTTCATAGGGTGACTTGTCCATCGTTTGATTTTACTCGTACATGTTAGTCTTGGTCTGTCTCTGCCTCTTTTACCTTGTATTTTCCCCTTCCAAGATTACTTTTAGTGGGTTGTTGTGTCTTTTAACATGCCACAAAAATCTCATTTGTCTTGTTTGAATTGTGTTTAGTAGTTGTCTTTTCATCTTTAGTTTAAGACGTCATCATTTGTTTTCTTTTCATTCCTATTCTTCTAAAAAAATCCAAATTTCAAAGACTTCAATTTTCTGTTGTGTTTTATTGTCTAATGCCCATGTTTCTGCACCATATAGGAATATTGAGAAGATATAACATTTTACTATTATTAAACAATAAAATAAAAGACACATTAAAAGCTATTAACGTTCGACAAAACTGACATATAAACAAGAACATACACAGGAATATTTTTGAAATAATTCTATCTATTGACCTTTCGAGCCGTAACCGGCCCATAGGGCGTAGACCAAGATACACCTTCTCCTATATGGATTTTTTGTTCTAGCAGTTTTCTTTTAAAGATATTTTATCAAATCTCGCCATCTGTCTCTGTTCTGTGCAAGCAGTTCTATCTCATTGAGGGAGCCGACTCCTGCTGCTCTTGCCTCTCTCATCAATGTTCTTCTCAGTGTCTCCCTGGGTCTTCCTCTTTTTCTTTTACCTGTTGTTTCCCATATGAGGGCTTGCTTTGCTATTCGGTTATTATCTCTTCTCATCACATGTCCAACGTATGACCATCGTCTTTTGGAAATAATTCCGCCATATTAAAAAAAAAAACACACACACTGTGGTCTGGACAGAACAACAATGGAAGGTATGCTTCCAGGAAAACAAGATTTCGCTTCTGATCCACTACTTGGGGTCCACCCAGCTTTAAATAAGTACTGGGGTTATTCTGGGACAGAAAAAACGGGACTGACGTAGTGCTGACCATCTTAAAATAATGATAATTAATTATTTAAAATAATGAGCCAACATATATTTTTAAAATATTGGCAACAAGACTATCTTTCCTACAGGCCATCTTGTGGAGTAACATGACTTTTTGTTTTCATTTCTCGACTATACAAGTCACGTTCTTATTGGCACTTCAGTTCTACCTTTAATATTTTGTGTCCAAAAGTCAAGAAAGACAAGAAAATCGCTGGAGTCTGTAGAAATGTGGTTTTACAGAAGAATGTTGAGAATACCATGGACAGCTAAGAAGATTAATGAAAACGTTCTGAAAGAGGCCAAATCAAAAAGAGAGCTAATTTACAATATTAGGAAGAAACAATCATCATTTTTTTGGCCATGTAATGAGAAGAGAACAACTGGAATATATTGTAACAACCAGAAAAATTGAGGGACGAAGAGATAGAGGGAAGCAAAGAGAAAAGATACCAGACAGCTTAAAAGAGTGACTTGGCAGAAGGTCAACAACAGAAATGATAAATAACTGTCGTGATCGAAAGTTGTGGAGAGACATCATCCCCTACGCCAGCAGGCCTGGTACTTGATGATGATGATGATCCAAAAGTCTGTTTTCTCCCGAACTGTTCTTAGACGCTTCCTGTCTTAACATTAAATATAGTTTCCTGATCATTCTTTTCACGACCACTTTAGTTCCATTAATTGTAACTTCACGACTGTCTAAATGTAGAAAAGGAATCTACTTAATCTGTAGTACTTAGTGGGAAAAGCAGATGTACCCACAATCAACACCTTACAGGAATAATCAGTCAGCATACTCTTTGAGAAATACTAGGACGGGCGGTGGAGCGGATATGGGGATGCACCGACTGCAATGAAAGTGATTCCATGAATAGAATAGTATAGAATACCTTCGTGATAAATTTAGTTCACAGGTCTTGTTTTCACCACTACTTTAGTTTCATACTTTTTACATTGAGTTATTTGCGGGTCATCATCATTGCACTCCGAACATGTCCATAGGTGCTCAGATCCCCTCCTCAGCAATTCCCCCAGTGTCCAGCGACTGACGACTCCAGTTCTATGTTGGTTGATAAGTCTTCTTATACGGCCACTAAGTTTCTCGTTTCTGGCTGTGCCCACTTTAACTCCCATTTCCATCATCCGAAGAAGTTACGTGGATTGGGGGGAATATGGCGCCCTGTTCGCTGGCTTCTTCAGAGGACTCACAGATAAGTGATGATTTCCAGTGAACTTTTCTGTTTATTTGTTGATTTTTATTGATACTTGAAGGGATCATGTGATTGTACGTGCTATCTATTTGATGTAAATCACTTTGCTTCTTTTGATTCATTGCATTTTATTACAATTTCTTTATTTGATCACTGATACTCATCCTTGTTGATTGCGCTATTGAACGCGTCAAAAAATGGCGGTTTGTTTACGCCGGTCTGTCGTCAAGGACGCGTAATTCATTTAATTTTTGGAAGGCTCACAGCGTATCCGCGTGCTGCAGAGCTATTTACTGGAGTTGGCCAGTCTATAACGTGGAAACGGGTTCTGGACCGTGCGACTGAGTAAGTGCACGTGAGTCTAGACCATCCACAGCATCGACGTTCAGCGACTTTTTACATTACTCTGGCCAGACAGTTATTTCCTACATTCTTTTAGTTTCACACTTTTTTTTACATTACTCTACTTTAGCCAAACAGTTATTTCCTACATACTTTTAGTTTCACACTTTCTACATTACTCTACTTTAGCCAAACAGTTATTTCCAACATTACATTAGTCCCATACTCTTTGTCGCTACCCTACTTTAGCCAAACATTGTCTACATTCTACAAAATTACTTTAGTTTATTTTACAATGACCAGCACATCATATTTTTTTAAGAATGATATCGTTGATATCACGCAAATCCGCTCATATCTTCAAGTTTAAAAATCCCCTTAAACCTATATTTAGACATTTGGTGAATCATAAAGCCGTTCCTTTCAGAAGAAAACAAAATCGCAATATCAGGAAATTGGAGTTTTAAAATAAATAGTTTCCTCATTAGCTTCATTTCTTGCCAAACGGAACGGCGCTGATTTTTAAATGATTTGTTCGGAGCGGATACACGGGTCTTAGATTGCAGACCGGGTTGGTTTTCCCATTTTTTTCTTGTTACCGAGTTGTATATGCGGAAAGGCTGTAAGATAAGATCAGAAGTGAAAACCGGAGAGGGAAAAAAAAATGTGGGAATTATCCCTGCCAATGAATACATCAAGAAATAACAGATAACATGGTTTGGCCACTTGGTAAGACAGAAAGACTTAAACATAACAAAGGCTGCCTAAAAACAACAGAATAAAGAGTCAACCATGAAAAAGATGGATTGATGGAATATTATAAACAATAGTAAAAATAACAGCAGGTGAGGTCATCAGAAAACAAAGATGGGTTGATGGAATATTATACACAATAGTAAAAATAACAGCAGGAAAGGCCATCAGAAGAGCAAAAGATGGATTGATGGAATATTATAAACAATAGTAACAACAACAGCAGGAGAGACCATCAGAAGAGCAAAAGATGGATTGATGGAATATTATCATCATCATCAAGTACCGGGCTTACTGGCGTACGTGATCATGTCTCTCCACAACTTTCGATCTCGACAGTTCTTTATCATTTCTGTTGTTGACCTTTGCCAAGCCATTCTCTTAAGCTGTCTGGTATTTTCTCTCTTTGCTTCCCTCAATCTCTTCGTCCCTCAATTTTTCCAGTTGTTACAATATATTCCAGTTGTTCTCTTCTCATTTCATAGCCAAAAAATGATGATTGTTTCTTCCTAATATCGGAAATGAGCTCTCTTTTTGCTTTGACCTCTCTCAGAACATTTTCATTACTCTTCTTAGCAGTTCATGGTATTCTCTACATTCTTCTGTAAAACCACATTTCTACAGACTCCAGTGATTTTCTTGTCTGTTTTCCTATTGTCCATGATTCATATTCATATGTTAAGACTGGCCCTACATAACGTTTAAGAACTCTTTTTCTTGTTTCTATTGTCAAAAATGGATTGCATAGTATCTTCCTCATTTTTTGGAAAGCTGCTTTTGCCTGAGCCATAATGCATCTCACCTCTTTTGTACATCTTCCGTCTGAGGTTAACAAAGTTCCCAAATATTTAAATTCATTTACATGTTTTAATATTGTTCCACTTGTCTTTATTCTGCAATGAGGCGATGTCTTTTTCTTTGTTGTTACCATTACCTCTGTCTTTTTGCTATTAAGGCTAGTCCTTTATTTTTGCTTTCTTTCCCTATAATGTCCAACATTTCTTGTAACTCATTTTCACTCTTAGCGATTAATACTGTATCATCAGCATACCTTAGATTATTTATATTATGACCTCCAATTGTTATTCCAGGCATGCCCCTTATGGATCTTAAAATAATCTCACTATAAATATTAAACAAATCTGGTGACAGCACACAACCTTGTCTAACACCCTGTTTTTTTTGTTGAAACATTCCCAATTGGTTTCCAGTTCCTATGGCCGCTGTATGTTGCCAGTACATGTTCTTTATTATTCTTAGATCTTTGCTGTCTATGTTTATGCTTTCTAAAATTTTGATTATTTCTTGGTGCTTTACTTTGTCAAATGTCTTGGTGTAATCTATGAAACATAGGTATAGATCTGTTTTCACCTCAATGGCTCTTTCTACTAAAGATCTTATGATATAAATGGCATTGCTTGTTCCTTTATCTCTAACAAAACCACACTGTTCATCGCTAATTTCTGGACTGATTTTGTTTCGCACTCTTCGCATGATGATTCTTAGTCATATCATAGTCATATGATTCATAAGGCTTATTGTGCTATGATCATCGCATTCAATTGCACCCGATTTCTTTGGTAGGGCTATGAATATTGATTTGAGCGTGTCGTCTGGTATATATCCGCTGTTGTAGATATCATTAGATATTTTTATTATTATTTCTATTCCAAAATCATCTATGGCTTCAATCTTTTCTTTAGTTACATTATCTGGTCCAGGAGCTTTTCCTGCTTTCATATTGCGCAAGGCGTCTTCCGCTTCTTCTCTGAGTATTTCTGGTCCTTCTCCATTATCCTTAATATTTACTTCTGTTCGTTCATCATTATAAAGTTCATAATGTATTCTATCCATCGTTCCCTTATGCTTTCTTGTTCAATCAACAGTTCTCCATCCTTTGATCTTAAACATCCAGTTTTTTTATTGCGTTTTTCTTCCTGTTAATTCTTCAATTTGTTTGTATATAGCTTTAGCATCTCGGTTTTGTTGCATTTCAATCTCTTTGCATCTCTCTTTTAGCCATGCTTCTTTTGCTTCATTGCATTTTATTACAATTTCTTTATTTAATCTCTTATACTCATCTTTATTTTCTTTATTTCTTCTTCTTGTATCCATTAGCTGCAAATGTCATCTGTCATCCATTTGTTTCTTGAATTTGTCCTCACTGGTGGTATGAACTCTTTTGATGTTTGTTGCATTGATTCTTTTAGCATTATAAACAATAGTAAAAATAACAGCAGGAGAGGCCATCAGAAGAGCAAAAGATGGAATGATGGAATATTATAAACAATAGTAAAAATAACAGCAGGAGAGGCCATCAGAAGAGCAAAAGATGGAATGATGGAATATTATAAACAATAGTAAAAATAACAGCAGGAGAGGCCATCAGAAGAGCAAAAGATGGAATGATGGAATATTATAAACAATAGTAAAAATAACAGCAGAAGAGGCCATCAGAAGAGCAAAAGATGGATTGATGGAATATTATAAACAATAGTAAAAATAACAGCAGGAGAGGCCATCAGAAGAGCAAAAGATGGATTGATGGAATATTATAAACAATAGTAAAAATAACAGCAGGAGAGGCCATCAGAAGAGCAAAAGTCCAGAAATTATATCTGCCCTGTGAAGCTACAGGAAGTCAAGAAAACGAAAACGAAAAAAAAAGTAAGTGTGCAAAGTAAGCTGGAGAAATTCCTCTTTGAGATGTTTCAGTTCTTTACACTGTATCCGATGTAGAAGTTAGGTTTCATATCATGGGCTTAATGGGGAATGTATGTCACTCGCTCCAAAACCAGGCATTAGCAGAATAATTATAGCAGAGATGGAGATATAGCCATGAGGTTTAAACATGAGTACGTTCGTTGTGTTGGAGATTAACAGAGACATGCTTGTAGTGTGTGTGGTGTGTGTGTGTGTGTGTGTGTCTGTAGTGTGTGTGTGTACGTGTGTGCGTCTGTAGTGTGTGTGTCTATAGTGTGTGTATGTGTGTGTAGTGTGTGTAGTGTGTGTATGTGTGTATCTGTAGTGTGGTTTATGTGTGTGTGTTTCTGTGAATGTGTGTGTCTATGTGTGTGTGTGTGTCTGTTACACACTACAGTGACTCTAGTGTTCGATCCCAACCGACGGCACCGGGTTCACCCAGCCTTTAATGGGTAACAGATTTTCTTCTGGGAAAGTAAAGCGGCACTGGCGTAATACCGACCACATTACCATAAAAATCATGTGCCGAATGTCTGTAAAATTGATGGTCACTAACACCATATTCCCTATACGCCACATGGCGTGACTGGGGTACTTTACTTTTTTTTTTACTGGAAAAATCAAGGGACGAAGACATAGAGGGAAGCAAAGAGAAAAGATAACAGACAGCTTAAGAGAATGGCTTGGCAGAAGGTCAACAACAGAAATGATAAATAACTGTCGTGATCGAAAGTTGTGGAGAGACATGATCACTTACGCCAGTAATTATGGTACTTGATGATGATGATGATGATGATGATGATGATATAGTAACAATAAACATCTTCCCTACTTAGCTTTGTCTTACATCATCATCACCATCATCATCATCATCATGTGCTATACCGGTTGTCGTAGGCGATCATGTCCTTCCACAATCTTCTATCTACAGTGCATCGTATCAGTTATGTTGTTGACTGTTTTCCATGCCATGACACCAAGCTATCCAGTATTTTCTCTCTTTGTCGTCCGCGATCTCTCTTTCCTTGTATTTTGCCAGTTGTAACCAAATATTCCAACCTCCCTCTTCTCATGATGTGCCCGAAAAATGTTGATTGTTTCTTTCTGATTTTTTTAGGAGCTGCTTTTTTGTGTTGGCCTCTCAGTATTTCCTCATTGGTCTTTTTATCTGTCCAGGAAACTTTCAACATTCTTCTGAGAAATCCCATCTCTGTGGCCTCTAATCGTCTTTTCATTTGTTTGTCTACTGTCCATGATTCGCTTCCGAAGGTCAGAATTTGTTCTATATAGCACCGATGAACTCAATTTCTCACTTGTATTGATATATATTTGTTGCATAAGATATTTTTCATTTTCTGAAATGCTATTTTTGCCTGAGCTATTTCTGCTTTTTATTTCTGTGGGGCATCTCCCATTTGATGTTATTATTATGCCCAATTATTTCAAACGTTGCACTTGTTTCAGATTTGTCCTGTTTATTTTTATGCTGCATGCTGGTGATGATTGTTTCTTCGATATGAATATTACTTCTATTTTCTTACTATTCAGACTGAGACCTGTCTTGTTGCTTTCTTTTATTATTATGTCTATTGTTTCTTGTAGTTCATTCTCTGTCTCTGCTATTAAGACTGTGTCATCCGCATTTCGCAAATTATTTATGTTGTGACCGTTGAATTCAATTCCTTTTTTGTCTACTAATGATCTCATAATATGTTTGCTGTAAAGTGAAAACAAATCCGGCGACAGAACACAGCCTTGTCTGACTCCTTGTTTTATATATTGGAATTGTCCTGTTTGGTTGCTAATTCGTATAACTGCTGTTTGTTGCCAGTACAGGTTTATTTTATATTAGCAGTTCCTTGCCATCAATGTTTAATTTCTCCAGCATATTGATCATTTCCACATGCTTTACTTTGTCATATGCTTTTCTGTAGTCGATAAAGAACATATTTATATGTATATATATCTTTACCTTTATAGCGCTTTCTATCAATGTTCTTAAGATGTATATTGCAATTTTGGTGCCCTTTCCTTCCACAAATTCACATTGTTGCTCACTTATTTCTGGTTTTATTTTGTTCCTTACACGTCTCATGATGATTCTTAGTAATATTTTCGTCATATGGCTCATGAGACTAATAGTGCGATGGTCATCACAATCAGTGGCTCCTGACTTCTTCGGTATGGCTACAAAGATAGATTTTAGTAGACCTTCGGGTATGTGTCCAGTGTTATATATGTCATTGAGTAGTTTTGTTATGACTTGTACTCCCAGCTCTCCTAATGCATTTATCTCTTCGATTGTTATATTGTCAGGACCTGGAGCTTTGCCTCTTTTCATGTGTTGAATTGCGTCCTCCACTTCACTCTGCATTATTGGTGGTCCTGTGTCTTTTTTTTTGCATTGTTTAGCTCTGGTCTTTCATCGTCATAGAGTTGATTGATAAATTCTGTCCATCTTTCTATTGTCTTCTCCTGTCCCATTATTATATTTCCTTCCTTTGATTTCACACATCCTGAAACTTTGACTTTTTTTCTTCCCGTTAATTCATTTAACTGATTGTGCATCAATTTTGAGTCTTTCTTTTGTTGTTTTTTTCATTTGTTCACATTTCTGCTTTAACCATCCTTCCTTAGCTTCTCTACATTTGTTTTGGATCTCTTTGTGCAATATTTTGTATGTCCGTTATTCTTTCTTATGTTTTCTTCTTTCGTCCATTAGTTCTAATATTTCTTCTGTCAACCATTTCTTTTTATTGATTCTTTTAGTCACTGATATTACATCTTTTGTTGTTTGTTGAATCGATTGTTTGAGCATTTCCCACTGCTCCTCGATGTCCTGTATTTTCTCAATAGCATTATATCTATTTTGTACTATCGTATTGTACTTATCACTCATCTGTTTATCTACTCTTAGCATATCTAGTTCTAATTTTATCTTTCTTAGGGATTTCTGTGTCTTCCGCAGTTTTATTCTTATCTCTTCAACTACTGGTACATGGTCACTATTGCAATGTGCTCCTGGCTTTGTTTTAACCGATGTTAGCCCATTCCTGAATCTTCTCTGTACCAGTATAAAATCAATTTGATTGTGTACTTTTTTGTCTGGGCTTTGTCATGTCCAAAGTCGCCTAGGGTGTTGTTTGAACCAGGTGTTACCTATAATCATTTCATGTGTCTTTGCTCAGTCTATCAGTCTATCCCCTCTGTCATTCGTCACTCCAAGGCCATGCCCCCATTCTCATTTTGCACTTTAGCTGTTCCTACCTTAGCATTGAAATCCCCTAATATAATATTTATTTCTTGGGATTTACACTATTCCATGGTCATCTCTAGCTCGTTGTAAAAGGTGTCAATGTCTTCTTCGTTATTACTTGTTGGTGCATTAGCTTGAATTATGTTGATATCCATTGGTCTACCTCTCAGTTTTACTACCATAATTCAATCTGATACTGGCGTAAATCCTTTCATTGATTTGCTTCTGTCTCTATCTAACATGATGCCTACTCCTCTTTCGTGTGTGGCTCCCCCAGAGTAAATTACATTTCCACTATCGCGTTGTAATAATCCTGCTCCTTTCCATCTCATTTCACATAGTCCCAAGATGTTCATTTTCATTCTATTCATTTCTTTGCTGATACTTTCTAGTTTGCCAACCTGGAATGCTGATCTAATGTTCCAAGTTCCTATTGCTAGTGTCTCTTTATTTTTGATCTTGTATACAGTAACTTGATGACGATCGGGTGTCACCTGTAGCACATGACGCTCCCTACCAGACGAGGTGGCTGTGGAGTCCCCATTAACGTCGTTAGCTGTAGATATTAAGTTGTCATTTGTCATGATTAGTCTAGGCAATATAAGGAAGAAAAAAAGAGAAAAAGTTATTACTGCTTGCGTTATATTCGTTCTTTATATAATAATTTTAAAAAAAAGTAAAGTACCCCCGTCACGCCAAGTGGCGTATAGGAAATATAGTGTTAGTGACCATCAATTTTACAGACCTTCGGCACATTATTTTTGGGGTAATGTGGTCGGTATTACGCCCGTGCCGCTTTTTTCCCGGAAAAAAATCCGGTACCCATTAAAGGCTGCGTAAATCGGAGGCCGTCGGTTGGGATCGAACCCCACCTCTTGTCCTTTGTAGCCCAATTCTTTAACCTCTGAGCTATCGCGGCTCCCTTCTTTATATAATAACCTCTTGATATTCCGAAGATTAATTTTGTTTTCGCGTTTTCCTGTTATGAAACCATTTCGTTTTCTTTATTTTATTTATAGTCGGTGCTAAGGAATGCCACTTAATTCTGCGATCCTTCTGTATAACCAGACGAGACACTGGAATGCTAATGGGCACAGTCTAAGTACAATGATAATGATCAATGAAACAAGATTAACTTCTTATAAATCAATGTATTTTCTGTAACGCACTGTAATATTTATTATATACTGTAATATAATGACAGGAAAATACATCCTGCAAATGCCAAGAGGGCACATTCTTGTCTGCTGTAAGCAACACTTCCTATTAACGTGATACACAACATGCCAGGTATTAAAGCATTTTTAGACAGCAACATCTATTTTTAACATGTTAATATATATATGGCTGTACGTTTGCTCGCAGGCAACATATCTGATCATATATGTCGGATGTTAAAGAAATAGATCTTGCTCAAAGTGAAGACAAAAACTTTGAGATGACATCCTTGGAAAATTATTTCTATTTTCGATAGTTTATATTTTACATTATTAAAGTAACTAAAATAAAGTTTATAGTTAGATTATATTATATTTCTCTTATGTGTCCGTCTGTTTGTTCTTGATGATGTTTTCTGAGGAAAGCCGTATATAGGCCGAAGCATCATAGTTTTGTATAGATAGTTCTCCAATGTCACAATACAATGAGTCCAACTCATTCTTTGCTCACTAGCTTTACTGCAGTATCTCAATTACTTGTCTATTTCGTGTTGAAAATTTGCTTTCATTTCGTTTTGGCAAAGTCTTCATTACTCATTTTAACTGCACTTTGTGTTCTCAACATTTTTCTGTAAAACCACATTTTTGAGCTCCTCCAATTTTCTTGTTACAAGCATCATCGCCATCATCATCATCATCATCATCATGTGCCGTACCGGTTGGCGTGGGCGATCATGTCCTTCCATAATCTTCTATCGACAGCGCATCGTATCAGTTCTGTTGCTGACCGCTTTCCATGTCATGACACCAAACTATCTAGTATTTTCTCGCTTTGTCGTCCGCGATCTCTCATTCCTTTTATTTTGCCAGTTGTAACAAAGTATTCCAACTTTCCTCTTCTCATGGTGTGCCCGAAAAAATGTTGATTTTTTTTTCTGATGTTTTTTAGGAGCTGCCTTTTTGTGTTGGCCTCTTTGAAAACTTCCTCATTGGTCTTTTTAGCTGTCCAGGGAACTTTCAACAATCTTCTGAGACAGAAGTATAGCACATGGAAATGTTAGCCAACAAGATACAAGTTCGTCTCCTGTGTGATATCAGTGCTAACATACGGATGGGAAAGTTGGAATTCCGCCAAGATTTTAGATAGGATATGAAATGTCTTTAAAAATAAATATCTACGTAGGATCTCAAACATAAGATGGAAAGAATACATTTCAGACTAACAGATAGGTGACAAATCAGAACATGAATTCATGTCTAGCTTTGTAAGAAAGCGGCGTTGGAAATATCTCGGTCGTGTGCTGAGAATGAAATGAAGAAAGACTTTCCAATCAGATATTCATGTGAAAACTACATGATAAAAGAAATAACGGCAGACCAAGAGAATTGATAATCAGAATAATTATTAGGGGAGGCTCAACCATGGGACTAAGAAACAACCAAGAACTACAAGAACTACAAGAACTGCAAGAACTACAAGAACTACAAGAACTACAAGAACTACAAGAACTACAAGAACTGCAAGAACTACAAGAACTACAAGAACTACAAGAACTACAAGAACTACAAGAATTACAAGAACTACAAGAACTACAAGAACTGCAAGAACTACAAGAACTACAAGAACTACAAGAACTACAAGAACTGCAAGAACTGCAAGAACTACAAGAACTACAAGAACTGCAAGAATTACAAGAACTACAAGAACTACAAGAACTACAAGAACTGCAAGAACTACAAGAACTACAAGAACTGCAAGAACTACAAGAACTACAAGAACTACAAGAACTACAAGAACTGCCAGAACTACAAGAACTACAAGAACTACAAGAACTAGCAGCAAATCGTCAATCGATGAGAACTATGACTTCCGCCTTATGTGCCGTCTTCAGCCCGAGAGGAAAATGAAATGAAAGATGAAAGCTCGGCTCAGGATGAGGTGAAAGACGAAATAAATAATTCACTAAATATATTCGTGCTGAAGTTGGATGTGTTGGGCCGAATGGCTCAAATAACACAGTTATACTACAAACCACAACACAACGCAGACACGCCCACTTAACGTCCTTTTAAGGGCGAATAATGAAGAGGTGCATTCTTCTAGTCATCGAGCGAACGCAAGCAGCAAGCACTAAATATTATCAAGATGCCAACTTGAGATTGTCGACTAGTGATGATCATAAAAGCGCATGTGTCCTATCTCCAACACACCACTGTACAAGAAGATGATAACCAAATAGGTTGTATTGTCACACTCGACAGGAAATGTAGGGAACAGAACTCAGTCATGGTCAATACGGAGGTCAACGGTCTCATCTGTGATAACACCGATGAGAAAGATACCGTCTCTATACAGACGAATCTGTAATATGATACCAAAGGAGTGCATGGGCATTTACAGCACGCTCGGCAGGCACAATAGTCGAAGAAGACAGTGGTGCGGACGTTATGACCACGAGTAGCATGACGAGAGAGGTGATGGCAGTGACCAAGGCATCTGGTTAGAGTTACAAGACGACACCCACGCCTGTATACTGAGTGATTCGATGAGCATGATAAGAAAAATGGAGGCGCGATCTGTACAAATGCAATGTGTAGAGTCATTGCAGAATGCAAAATTACGTAAGATCACCTTTGTCTACCTGCCAGGACATGTGGGATTACGGGGAAATGAAAGAACTGACAGGTTGGCTAGTTGCGCTATTGTTGAGGACGGTCAACTAATGGATCGAGGGGACATCATCACTACCTTCCGGGAAGTGGGAATGACACAGGACTTCGACAACCATGAGTTCACGTGACTCCTTCGGATGAAAGAGATGGGAGTTAAGATGGGTACAGCCAGAAAAGAGAAACTTAGTGGGCGTGTAGAAGATTAAACAACCAACACAGAACTGAAGTCGTCAGTCGCTGGACACTTCGAGACTTGCTGAGGAGGGATTCTGAGCACATATGGATTTATTCGGAGTGCAATGATGATGACCCGCAAAAAACTCAATAACGATTAACAATATGAATAATAAGAAATACACACATACGTTATTTAACTTTTACTGGCTAAGGAAAACATAGAAAAAGCAAAATGAATAATGGCACTCATGTTAATGACGTATAAAGGCTAAAGAAAGGACAACATGAGAAACAATATGAAAAATGAGGGACAAACAAACATGTTGATTAACTTAATAGGCTAAAGAAAGATAGAAATAACAATATGAATAATGAGAAACATACACACATATTAATTAACTTATGTAGGTTTAGGGACAGATATAGCATTATTCTTGGTAGGTCGGGTAATTTTACTTGCTACTGTATGCAGTAAACAGTACAACCTGTGGCTGCCCTGCTGACTTGCAGGTAAGCTCGGGAGAGTAAAAGGCTAAGGGAGGGTACCCCGAAGTAAAACAACCCTACTGCCTTGTTGGTGAGACTTTTTAGTCAAAGGCTAGCGGAGTCAACCGTAAACAAACCGACGGAAGGCAACAGAAAACCACCGTCGTAATTTCTTTGTATAATCATGAATCGTATAACGACAACAAGGTTAAGGGGGATTCCCATGGAAAACCCTCGTTCGGTAGCGGATATCATGCGCTACAGGTGATACCCGATCGTAATCAAGCTACTGTAAGCAAAATAAAGATAAAACAAACTCTAAAGATAGGTACTTGGAATGTGAGAACACTCATGCAGAAGGGTAAACTAGAAAATATCATACAAGAACTGAAAAGAATGGGTTTACAATTACTTGGACTTTGCGAAATGAGATACACCGGATCAGGGGAGATACATTCTGATAAACATAGAATAATCTATTCTGGAGGTACTGAACACCAAAGAGGAGTAGGTATCATCTTGGATGCAGAAAGAGCAAGAACAGTGAAAGTCTTTTACCCAATATCTGACAGAGTCCTTTTAGTGAAATTGAATGGAAAGCCAATAGACATAAATCTTATACAAGTTTATGCACCAACAGCAGACAGTATAGAGGAAACAATTGATAAATTTTACAACGAGTTAAATGAGGCACTTCATAAATGCAAACCACATGAAAACACCATAGTTCTAGGGGATTTTAACGCAAAAGTAGGAAAGGAAAGAGTTGAGGAAGTAGTTGGTCATTATGGCTTAGGCGAGGGGAATGAAAGAGGTGAGAAACTTATTGAATGGGCAAGAACACACAACATGATGATAGGAAACACCTGGTTTAAGCAACATCCAAGACGTCTGTGGACATGGAAAAGCCCAGGGGACAACGCACGTAATCAAATTGATTATATAATGATAAGCAATAGATTTAGAAACAGGCTGGTGTGTGTGAAAACTAGACCAGGGGCAGATTGCAATAGTGATCATGTATCATTTGTGGGAAAGCTTAGAGTAAAATTAAAAAGAACAAAACGAGCCTCGGTTAACATCAAGTTAAATTTAGATTTACTAAAATCAGACAAGAAGCTGCAAGACAAATATAAAATCACACTTCAGAACCGGTACAATGCAATAGAGAAGATACAAAGCATTGATGAACAGTGGGAAATGCTAAAAGAGTCAATGCAACAAATATCAAAAGAGTTCATACCACCAGTGAGGACAAATTCAAGGAAGAAATGGAGGACAGATGATATTTTGCAGCTAATGGATACAAGAAGAAGAAATAAAGAAAATAAAGATGAGTATAAGAGATTAAATAAAGAAAAAAAGAAATTGTAGTAAAATGCAATGAAGCAAAAGAAGCATGGCTAAAAGAGAGATGCAAAGAGATCGAATTGCAACAAAAAGGAGATGCTAAAGCTATATATACACAAAATGAGGAATTAACAGGAAGAGAAACGCAATCAAAAACTGGATGTTTAAGATCAATGAAAGGAGAACTGTTGATTGATCAAGAAAACATAAGGGAACGAGGGACAGAATACATTAAAGATCTTTATAATGATGAACGAACGGAAGTAAATATTAAGGATAATGGAGAAGGACCAGAAATACTCAGAGAAGAAGTGGAAGACGCCTTGCGCAATATGAAAACAGGCAAAGCTACTGGACCAGACAATATAACTAAAGAAGAGATTTAAGCCATGGGTGATTTTGGAATAGAAATAATAACAAAAATATTGAATTATATCTACAATAGCGGATATATACCAGACGACATGCTCAAATCAATATTCATAGCCCTACCAAAGAAATCGGGTGCGATTGAATGCGATGATCATCGCACAATAAGCCTTATGAGTCATATGACTATGATATTACTAAGAATCATCATGCGAAGAGTGCGAAACAAAATCAGTCCAGAAATTAGCGATGAACAGTGTGGTTTTGTTAGAGATAAAGGAACAAGCAATGCCATTTATATCATAAGATCTTTAGTAGAAAGAGCCATAGAGGTGAAAACAGATCTATACCTATGTTTCATAGATTATACCAAGACATTTGACAAAGTAAAGCACCAAGAAATAATCAAAATTTTAGAAAGCATAAACATAGACAGCAAAGATCTAAGAATAATAAAGAACATGTACTGGCAACAAACAACGGCCATAAGAACTGGAAACCAATTGGGAATGTTTCAAGAAATAAAACAGGGTGTTAGACAAGGTTGTGTGCTGTTACCAGATTTGTTTAATATTTATAGTGAGATTATTTTAAAATCCATAAGGGGTATGCCTGGAAATAACAATTGGAGGTCATAATATAAATAATCTAAGGTATGCTGATGATACAGTCTTAATCGCTAAGAGTGAAAATGAGTTACAAGAAATGCTGGACATTATTGTGAAAGAAAGCAAAAATAAAGGACTCAGCCTTAATAGCAAAAAGACAGAGTTAATGGTAACAACAAAGAAAAAGACATAACCTCAGTGCAAAATAAAGACAAGTGGAACAATATTAAAACAGGTAAATGAATTTAAATATTTGGAAACTTTGTTAACCTCAGACAGAAGATGTACAAAAGAGGTAAGATGCAGAATGGCTCAGGCAAAAGCAGCTTTCCAAAAAAAAAGAGGAAAATACTATGCAATCCATTTTGGACAATAGAAACAAGAAAAAGAGTTCTTAAATGTTACGTAGAGCCAGTCTTAATATATGGATGCGAGTCATGGACAATAGGACAACAGACAAGAAAATCACTACAGTCTGTAGAAATGTGGTTTTACAGAAGAATGTTGAGATTACCATGGACAGCTAAGAAGAGCAATGAAGAGGTTCTGAGAGAGGTCAAAGCAAAAAGAGAGCTAATTTCCAATATTAGGAAGAAACAATCATCATTTTGTGGCCATGTAATGAGAAGAGAACAACTGGAATATATTGTAACAAGTGGAAAAATTGAGGGACGAGGAGATAGAGGAAAGCAAAGAGAATAAAATAACAGACAGCTTAAGAGAATGGCTTGGCAGAAGGTCAACAACAGAAATGATAAATAGCTGTCGAGATCGAAAGTTGTGGAGAGACATGATCACCTAGGCCAGTAGTCCCGGTACTTGATGATGGGGCTAAGGAACAGACATATCACTAGTTGGGGTTTAATCAAAGGCCCCGATATCACTTAAAACGAAATTAAATCCATAATTGCTCAACTGCCCGTGCCAGTGGAATCATCCGAATTAATATTTCATCTCACTAAATGATCAAAATAAAAAAAAAAGATAGCTGCAGTTCCCATCATAGCAGCCACAGCACACGCCAAAAGATATAGCAATATTAGCCATAACACACACACACACACACACACACATATTAATTAACATATGTAGGCTAAGGAAACAGATATAGCAATATTAGCCATAACAAACACACACATACACACATGTCCTACCTGGGTCATGGAATGGCACTAGGACATAATTGTAAAGGGGTTTCTCTCTTCTGGTGAGGGCGTCCTGCAGTATCTCCGCAGCTCCTTTGATCACCTGCACCAGGTCGTCGTACATAGAGCCTGTAATGTCAAACACAAAGGCCAAGGACGCGCCAAGCGGTGACTCGCTTTCAAATTGCTCCTGCGATGCCACTGGTGTCGCTGACAACATCATCACGAGGCATATAACAACAACCACAGCCATAGTTTTTGGTCTACAGTTTCCGGAAATCATGTTTTCATTTATAGAATGTTTCTTCGTCTGGCATAACGAGATTCGTTTCGTATCTTTTGATGCCACGGATAATAATAATCTACTTGATTTTGATGACCTGAAAGGTACTGCCATCCACGTTAAGCTGTCTACTTTCATTTTGAATAAATATGTTACTGCGGAACAACTTTTTTTTCAAAATGGTCTCCTTTCCTTGACCTCTTTGTTTCGTGAAATAATTCTCAGAATTACAAACACTTTCACATTTCTTAGAAAAGTACAATGTTGCTACTTGTGACAGGCTTCATGCGCAGAGAGACTGACATCGCAAGTGCCAAGATCAACATGATACAGTTGTTTTTCTTCAAATCTGCATAAATAGTAATAATAATATTAAATTAAATCATTAATAAATTAATCGAAACAGATTTATCAAAATATTTAGCTTCATAATGAAGTAGCAAACATGGACTCTTTCTAAATCACAATTAAGAAAGATGAATGCATGTGAGATGCGAAGCTTGAGAAAGGTAACAAACAACACAAGAAGAGATAGAATACCAAATGAAACCATAAGAAAAATGGTACGAACAAAACCCTGCCTATATAGAACAACAACAACTTAAATGGTTTGGCCACCTGGTCAGAATGAATCCTTACCAATTACCATAAAGGGCGTTCTTCTCAAGAATGCATGGAAAAACACCAAGAGGAAGACTCAGATGAACATGATCGCTGACAGCTTAAAACTGTGTTGGTGTGAGTCGCCTCTGCCTCACCACCTAATCTAAAAATAGACATCGACAAAGCGTAAATAAAGCGTCTCTTGCCCCCTCGTAAATGACATTTTTATTATCCTCTGATTCAAATATGGGCAACAACACAAAAGAAAGAAAATAGAAAAAAAAAATGCAGGCTTACATTGGATATTGGTAGCGACAGAGGCGTAAAGAATGGACATGTGGTTGTCGTTATATGCAACAAAGTAATTTCGGGGTCTTATCTGCGAATGTGTCTTTGTGTTGCTTTAATGTTGGTTGTAAACTGGGACATGGAAGGTCGGCGAGGTTATTTAAGTTTAAGCGAGACCAGGTCCTGAGATGTAAATCTTGAGGATATTTTGGATAGTGGTGGGGTAATGGAGTAGAGGGAGTGGAAGGGTAATGTGGGAGATGGGGGAATAGCGGTTTGTAGAGAGAGGAAAGGGGAGGGTGAGATGGGGAGAGTGTTTGAAGGAGAAAATATTGAGACAAGTGATGAGAATAGGGAGCGGTGTAATGAGAAAGGTTGAAGTGACGATGAAATTGGTAGAGAGAGTGGAGAGAGAGAATGTAAGAGAGAGTGGGAGAGTGAGTGGGAGAGACAGTGTGGGAAAGAGAGTGAGAGAGAGAGAGAGAGTGGGAGAGATAGAGAGTGGGAGAGAGAGTGGGAGAGAGAATGGGAGAGAGAGTTGGAGAGATAGAGAGTTGGAGAGAGAGAATGGGAGAGAGAGAGGGAGAGAGAGAGTGTGGGAGAGAGAGAGTAGGAGAGAGAATGGGAGACAGATTGGGAGAGAGAGTGTGTGAGAGAGAGTGGGAGAGAGAGAGTGAGAGAGAGAGTGGGAGAGAGTGTAGAAGGTGGGGGAGTGAGTGGGAGAGAGAGTTGAAGAGAGAGTGGGAGAGAGAGTGGAAGAGAGAGAAGGAGTGGGAGAAAGAGTTTGAGAAAGAGTGTTGGAGAGAGAGTGAGTGAGAGAGTGGGAGAGAGAGTGGAAGAGAAAGAGTGTTGGAGATAGAGTGGGAGAGAGAGTGACAGAGAGAGTGGCAGAGAGAGTGGGAGAGCGATAATTTAAATCAGAGGAATGTGAATTAGAAAAGCGAGGCTGCAGATGAAGAAATAAATTATTAGAAAAAAAAATAAATGACATAAAGGGAAGGAGTAAAGTAATAAGAGTAATTTTGAAATAAAGATCAAAGCATCAATTAGAATAGCAGAAATGGAGTGACAAAAAGATAATGGAAGGAATATTAATAGAAAACGACGGGGAAAAAATAATAATAATAATAATAAAAGAAAGGACCATTTCTTCTTCATCTTCATCTTCTTCATCTTCATCTTCTTCATCTTCTTCTTTTTCTTCTTCTTCCTCTTCATCTTCTTCTTCCTCTTCTTCTTCTTCCTCTTTTTCTTCTTCTGCGATCATGGCTCATTCAGACTAGGACCCCTGACTCTCTTATGAAGGCAGCTGTCTGTTTAAGTGATTAAGAAAAATAGAAGAAGCGATTTAACGGAAGAACTTAAATTAAAACAGGGGTAAAATAATATTAACAAAACAATGAATAATAATTATTATAATAATGTATTCAGTAAATTTAATAAATTAATACGGCAAAGAGGAACTAGAGGAAGAAATATCAGAAGAAGAAAACAAGAACAACAAAAAATGCGGGTGAAGGATGATGGAGAAAATGAAAAAGGGATGAAGGCGAAAAAATATTAAAAAAAAACATTATGAAGGATACGGGAAAATAACAAAAAGAAGCGTGTTTACTTTGAAGGGAGATTAAGCTACGAGGAGTGCCAGATTTGCTGATTGGTTTGTTGGGCATGTCGACACGCAGGTCGTGAAAGGACAAGGTTGTGACATGGAGGAAGTGTAGGCGTTTTCTTTTAGCAGAATGCCATCAATATCATGTGGCGTGTCTGGCAGTTTTGACAGGAAATTCCCTGCAACACAAAATGCTTAAAAAATAAATAAATAAAACACTTCAACAATACTTCGTATATATATATATATATATATATATATATATATATATATATATATATATCCTGTATGAAAGCTGGAAAACAACACGAGAGATAGAAACAAAGTTGAACGCACTCGAAAATAAATGTCAAAGGAAAATACTTGGTATAGCGTGGAACGAATTCAGAACAAATAAGGAAATTAGAGAAATCGCCAATCAACCACTAATATATTGAGTAATAAAGAAAAGATGATGGTCATATGTTGGACATGTGATGAAAAGAGATAATAACTGAAAGCAAAACAAGCCCTCATGTGGGAAACAACAGGTAAGAGGAAAAGAGGAAGACCCAGAGAGACACTGTGAAGAACAATTATTAGAGAGGCAAGAGCAGCAGGAATCGGCTCCCTCAATGAGATAGAGTTGCTCGCACAGAACAGAGACAAATGGCGAGATTTGATAAAATATCTTTAAGAGAATTGAAAACTGCTAGAACAAAAATTCAGATAAGAGAAGGGGTATCTTGGTCTACGCCATATGGGCCGGCTACGGCTTTATATATATATATAAACATACACATATCATCATCATCAGGTCGCATATCCTTTGCAGGAGGCTGCATTCATCACAGCCAGTCTGAAAGAATCTCTGTCTCTAGCCTGATCTCCTAATTCTTCTGTTGTCATGTTCAAAGCCTCCCTGATTTCTTGAAACCACCTTATTCTTGGTCTGCCCTTGATGCGTCGTCCAGGAACCATTCCTTCCATTATTGTTCTTTCCAGCCCGCTGTGTCTTTTGCCGTGGCCATAGTATTTTAATTTCCTCTGTAGAATGGTGTTTATAAGGCAGTCTTTTTTCAAGGTTTCAATATTTTAGCATGTCTTCAATAATTTTTTGGCCATGTAATGAGAAGAGAACAACTGGAATATATTGTAACAACTGGAAAAATTGAGGGACGAAGAGATAGAGGGAAGCAAAGAGAAAAAAATACCAGACAGCTTAAGAGAATGGCTTGGCAGAAGGTCAACAACAGAAATGATAAATAACTGTCGAGATCGAAAGTTGTGGAGAGACATGTTCAACTACGCCAGCAGGCCCGGTACTTCATGATGATGTCTCCAATGCTCTTTTTTTACTACCAAAGGTATATAAATGATTGTTCTGTAGCAATTTCTATCGAATGAATCGATTCTCTTCCTTGCTATTTGTGAGATAGTTCATGAGTCTCAACCTTATGCTACTATGGGAACGATCATGATCATCATCAAGTAGCGAGCCTGCTGGCGTAGGTCATCATGTCTCTCCACAACTTTCGATTTCGACAGTTTTTTATCATTTCTGTTGATGACCTTCTGCCAAGCCATTCTCTTAAGCTGTCTGGTATTTTTTCTCTTAGCTTCCCTCTATATCTTCGTCTCTCATTTTGTCAAGTTGTTACAATATATTCCAGTTGTTCGCTTCTCATTACATGGCCAAAAAAAATGATGATTGTTTCTTCCTAATATTGCAAATTAGCTCTCTTTTTGCTTTGCGTCTCTTTCAGAACTTTTTCATTACTCTTCTTAGCTGTCCATGGTATTCTCAATATTCTTCTGTAAAACCACATTTCTACAGACTCCAGTGATTTTCTTGTCTGGTGTCCCATTGTCCATGATTCACATCCATATGTTAAGACTGACTCTACATAACGGAACGATACATGCCCTGAAACATTTTAATTTGACTGCCTTGCTCGGAATATGTGTATATGTGTGTTTTGTGTGTGTATAACGTTGGCTGTGTAAGATCAAAGGAAGGAGAACTTTTGATAGAAGAAGGAGGTATAAATAGTAGATGGATAACATACAGTAAAGAACGCTTTGATTATGAAAGATTAATAAAAGACTCAAAATAATGGGGAAGGAACGTAAAAGCGCACTGAAAACATGGAAGATGCCTTGCGCAATATGAAATTAGGAAAGCCACCAAACAAAATACAAACCAATGAGAATATAGACTCTGTGGAAGAACTTGGGATAGGAACAAGTGTTAAGCTGTAGAATAATATCTCCATAGCAAGAGAAATGAGATTTTTAGGGCGAGTTAAACGACTCAGATGCCTACTAAACGTAATCTTTGAAGGGAAAATACAAGGTAAAAGAGACAGAGGCAGACTAAGACGAAAAAGAGTAACGTCTAACGACGGAAGGAAAAGAAACAAATAATATTTTCAGGATCGCAGCAAAATCCATATTCAACTATGGCAGATGTAGGCTACTCTACACTTCCACATGTTTAATATAAATTAATGTGATGGTTCGACAAGAAATATCTGTCTTAATATTTTAACCTTCGTAAAGAAAAAAAAAGTAAAGTGCCCCGTCACGCCAAGTGGCGTATAGGGAATATGGTGTTAGTGACCATACATTTTACAGACCTTCGGCACATTATTTTTTTGGGATAATGTGGTCGGTATTACGCCCGTGCCGCTTTACATTCCCAGAAAAAATAATCCGGTACCCATCAAAGACTTGGAGTGAATCGGAAGCCGTCGTTTGGGATCGAACCCTACCTCTTGTCCTCTGTAATCCAGTTCACTAACCACTGAGCTATCGCGGCTCCTTTAACCTTGATTCTGACAGCTAATTTATGATATGTTACCATTTCTTTATACTGAAAACATCTCAAAGGATAAAGAAAAGCGAACAAAGAAAGTTTCATAAATCAACAATTCTGACAATTCAGCATTTTAAAATTTAACTTTTAAAATAGGATGAAATAAAATGTTAAGACCGAGCAAAGAAGATTTATTTTTGTGGAAAACGTAAACAACAATAATAATAACATTAACTCTTTCCATACGTTTCGACGCACTGTGCGCCATTCTGATTTCGTCCGCGTACGTTTCGCCGAACAGTGCGTCACTCTCAATTTGATTGGTGTAAACTATCATCTAACCATATTCTTTTACAAGTCATGTATCCTTTTGGTATTGGTGAAATCTATTTCCTTGTTTAATTATCTAAACATTTATATGTAATGTGTTATATGTTCATCATCATCTTCAAGTACTGGCGTAGGTGATCATCTCTCTTCAGAACTTTCGATCTCGACAGTTCTTTATCATTTCTGTTGTTGACCTTCTGCCAAGCCATTCTCTTAAGCTGTCTGGTATTTTCTCTCTTTGCATCCTCTTAACTCTTCGTCCCTCAATTTTTCCAGTTGTCACAATATATTCCAGTTGTTCTTTTCTCATTACATGACAAAAAAATGATGATTGTTTCTTCCTAATATTGGAAATTACCTCTCTTTTTGCTTTGACCTCTCTCAAAACATCTTCATTACTCTTCTTAGCTGTCCATTGTATTCTCAACATTCTTCTGTAAAACCACATTTCTACAGACTCCAGTGGTTTTCTTGTTTGTTGTCTTATTGTCCATGATTCGCATCCATATGTTAAGACTGACTCTACATAACATTTAAGAATTCTTTTTCTCGTTTCGATTGTCAAAAATGGATTGCATATTATCTTCGTCATTTTTTGGAAAGCTGCTTTTGCCTGAGCCATTCTGCATCTCACCTTTGTTGTACATCTTCCGTCTGAGGTTAACAAAGTTCCCACATATTTAAATTCATTATACCTGCTTTAATATTGTTCCACTTGTCTTTATTTTGCAGTGAGGTGATGTCTAATCAGCGATTAGAAATTAAAAAAAAAGAAAAAAGAAAACAGTGACATTTATACAGGCTTAATATTTCTTAGAACATCAAAGATTAATAAGTTATGGTTAATTCTGTCGTCATTTATCGTCTTGTATATCATCATCATCATCATTGAGTGCCGTCTCCGCAACGAAGGTTGGCTACCATGGATCGCCATTCTGCTCTATCTCTTGCTTTGATGGTGAGGTTGTCATCGGTTGATTTGTCCATCTTTTGATGTTACTCGTCATGTTAATCTTGGTCTGCCTCTGCCTCTTTTACCTTGTATTTTCCCCTCCAGGATCACTTTCAGTAAGCTGTTGTGTCTTTTAACATGGCCCAAGAATCGCATTTGTCTTGTTCTAATTGTGTTCAGAAGTTCTCTTTTCATTTTTAGTTGTTTTAAGACTTCATCGTTTGTTTTCTTTTCCTTCCATCCAATTCTACCTATCCTTCTATATATCCACATTTCAAAGGCTTCAATTCTCTGTTCTGTTTTCTTGTCTAATGTCCATGTTTCAGCACCATATAGGAATATTGAGAAGATGTAACATTTTGCTATTCTTAGTTTTAGCTCTGGTGTTATTTGTTTTGATGTTAGTATGTCCTTCATGGCATTAAAATTACTTTTTGCCATTCCTATTCTTTTGTTTATTTCAGTTGTACATTTTCCATCACTGGTTATAGTATGTCCAAGGTAGTTGTAGCTCTGAACTGTCTCCAGGTCTATTCCTTCAATTTTGATATCCACTTGTGGGTTTTGAGTATTTTCTTTGTTTATGATCATAGTTTTAGTCTTTTTGATATTCATATCTAATCGTCTTGTATAACCTACCAAAATATTTTTAAAAATAAATAAGTAAACAGGATAAATCTGAAACAAATGCAACGCTTCAAATACTTGGGCTCACAAATAACATCAGATGGAAGATGCACCACAGAAATATAAAAGGGAATAGCACTTCAGAAAAAGAAAAACGTCTTATCCAGCTAATCTATGTAGATAGAAATGATTTCATCTGCGCTATATATAACCAATTCTGACCTATGGAAGTGATTCATGGACAGTAAACAAACAAATGAAAAGACGATTAGAGGCCACAGAGATATGGCATTTCTCAGAAGAATATTGAAAGTTCCTGGACAGCTAAAAAAACCAACGAGGAAATTCTCAAAGAGGCTAATACAAAAGCAGCTCCTAAGAACCATCAGAAAGAAACAATCAACTATTTCGGACACATTTCACGAGTAGAGGAAAGTTGGAATTCATGGTTACAACTGGCAAAATACAGGGAAGGAGAGATAATACTAGAAAGCTTGGTGGCATGGCATGGAAAACAGTCAACAACAGAACTGATACACTACACGGTGGATGGAAGATTGTGAAAGGACTTGCTCGTCTACTCCAACCGGTATGGCACATGATGATGTTGATAATATCCTGTCAGGAAATCAGCCGTTTCCTGAATCGACCAATCAATTCAGGGTAAAAGATCTGTTTACAACAATCAGAAACAACATTCATAAATAATTAACAGAGAAAATAAAGAGCAATAGTCAGCCCGAAGCAGGATCGAACCAGTATTCCTCTAGAAGCACCTTGGCACGAGAAAACTGCGGTAAAACACACGGCTAACTAAGCAACCAGAGTAAACATAGCTTTTCAACTGAAACTATTCATTGACCTATCGCCTCGGATGTTTCCCACCATAATACAAACTTATTCTTCTTCTTTCCTTCCTCATCTGCCTTTCAGGGTCGAGGTGAGATATAATTTGCTGTTTTTTTGCTCTTCTGTTCGCCTCTTCTGCTGTTATGTTTCCTAGTGTTTCTAATGTTCCATCGATCCATCTTTTGCTCTTCTGTTCGCCTCTGCTGCTGTTATGTTTCCTAGTGTTTCTATTGTTCCATCGATCCATCTTTTGCTCTTCTGTTCGCCTCTGCTGCTGTTATTTTTCCTAGTGTTTCTAATATTCCATCGATCCATCTTTTGCTCTTCTGTTCGCCTCTGCTGCTGTTATGTTTCCTAGTGTTTCTAATGTTCCATCGATCCATCTTTTGCTCTTCTGTTCGCCTCTGCTGCTGTTATGTTTCCTAGTGTTTCTAACGTTCCATCGATCCATCTTTTGCTCTTCTGTTCGCCTCTGCTGCTGTTATGTTTCCTAGTGTTTCTAATGTTCCATCGATCCATCTTTTGCTCTTCTGTTCGCCTCTGCTGCTGTTATTTTTCCTAGTGTTGCTAATATTCCATAGATCCATCTTTTTCGTGGTCGGCCTTTCGGTCCTGTGCTCTCGCAAACGTTTATTGATGGCTCGTTTTGTTGTGTTTTGAACTTTCAACCTTGTCACGTGGCCAAACCATTGTATCTGTTGGTTCTTTATATCATCTATGGCGGGGGCTTTCATTCATTGAGTGCCGTCTTCGCATCGAAAGGTTGGCTACCATGGAGCGGCATTGCGCTCTGTCTCTTGCTTTGATGGTGCAGATTTTCATAGGCTGATTTGTCCATCTTTTGATGTTATTCGTCAATGTAAGTCTTATACTGCCTCTGTCTCTATTACCTTGTAATTTCCCCTTCCAATATTACTTTTAGATGGCTGTTGTGTTTTTTAACATGCCCCCACATTTCATTTGTCTTGTTCTGATTATTATAGTAGATCTCTGTTAATTTGTAATTGTTCAACTCAAATGTTAAGTCAGTCTTATTATATGGCTGTGAAATATGGAGAACAACAAAAATGACAATCATGAAGATACAGACTTTCATTACTGGATGCTTACGCAGAATAAAAGGATGTAAATGGCAGGACAAAATCACTAACATAGAATTATGGAAATGTACCAGTCACATACCAGTGGATAAAGAGATACAGCGAAGACGATGGCGCTGGATTGGACATACAACTGAGAGTATTACACAACATGTCCTTTTTTGGAATCCCCAGATAAAAAGACAAAGAGGAAGACCAAGGAATTCTTGGAGAAGACAGATGAAAGCAGAGATGAAGATGATGGGGAAGACATGGAATGATATTAAAAGAATGGCAAGAAACAGAACGGCTTGGAAAGTATTTGTTGAACACCTATGCTCAACAGGAAGCTGAATGGTAGAACAATATATATATATATATATATATATATATATATATATATATATATATATATATATATATATATATATATATATATATATATATATATATATATATATAATTGTATAACTATATATGACCAATTTAACACTCAGGACTAAGATTCAAATTTACCAAAGTTGTGTCCTTAGTACACTTCTATATGGATCAGAAACTTCTACTACCTATGCACAGGGCAGGAGAAAAGGTTAAACAGCTTTCATGTACGTTGCCTTCGCAAGATTATGAATATCAAATGGTAGGACAAAGTAACTAACTCTGTTGTCTTAGAACGAGCCAGATTCCCATCGATCATGGCAACACTTAGGATTCGTAGACTAAGATGGCTGGGCCACGTAAGAAGAATGGCAAACAATCGTATTCCCAAACAAATATTGCATGGCGAACTTAAAGACGGAAAGAGACCAAAGGGCAGACAAGTGCTGAGATATAAGGATGTTTGCAGAGCTTCACTAGGGAATTTTCTATAAGTGAAAGGAACTGGGATAATGTGGCTGCGGATCGTAGCACATGGAGAGCAAACATAAACAATGGCACAGCAACTTTCGAGACAATCCTGATATCAAATTCAGAAGACGCAAGAGAAAGGAGTCAAGGCTGGGTACCGCGGGTACACCTTGCTCGTTCTGTGGATGGATCTATCTGTCCAGTTTGGCAAATTTCAGCCGCGAGAAAAGATGTTCAGTAAAGCATCACCCAGTATGAGACACTAATACCTTACCAAACTACTGACTTATCATAATTGTTTGCCGTCTGTCAAGACGCCAAAGGACATATATATATATAGTAATAATGACACGCTAAAAGGGAACAAAATAAACAGGAAGCTTATTTACAAAGTGTAAGGAAACAATAATTATTTATGCCCAAGCTACAAGAAAGGTACAACTGAAACAATTTATAACAACTGGAAAACTAAAGGAAAAAGAGACAGAGGGAAGCAGAGAGAAAAAATACAAGATAGCTGGAGAGAGTGGTTCGGTAAGAAATCACAACATGATCACCTACGCCAGCAGACACAGTAATTGATGGTTGTGAAGATGAACATAATGGTGACCATACAAGATGATGGTCATAATGATGATGGTCATGATGATGATGGTCATGATGATGATGGTCATGATGATGATAGTCATGATGATGATGGTCATGATGATGATGGTCATGATGATGATAGTCATGATGATGATGGTCATGATGATGATAGTCATGATGATGATGGTCATAATGATGATGGTCATGATGATGATGGTCATGATGATGATAGTCATGATGATGATGGTCATGATGATGTGATTGATGATGAAAACGATGGTAATTCATGTTGATAGTCATGATGATGGTCATGTTGATGGTTATTGTGGTGGTCAGGATGATGGTCATGAAGATGACAATTATGATGGTCAAGATGATGAAAATTATGATGGTCATGATGATCATACATGATGATGGTCATGATGATGAAAATGATGATGGTCATGATGATCATACATGATGATGGTCATGATGATGAAAATCATGATGATCATACATGATGATGGTCATGATGATGGTCATGACGATGGTCATGATGATCATACATGATGATGGTTATGATGATGAAAATGATGATGATCATGATGATCATACATGATGATGTTCATGATGATGGTTATTGTGATGGTCATGATGATGGTTATTGTGATGGTCATGATGATGGTCATGATGATGAAAATGTTGATGGTCATGATGATGAAAATCATGAGAGTCATGATGATGAGAATGATGATGATCATGATAATGAAAATGATATATGGTCATGATGATCATACATGATGATGGTTATTGTGATAGGTCATGATGATGGTTATTGTGATGGTCATGATGATAGTTATTGTGATGGTAATGATGATGGTCATGATGATGGTTATTGTGATAGTCATGATGATGGTTATTGTGATGGTCATGATGATGGATATTGTGATTGTCATGATGGTGGTTATTGTGATGGTCATGATGATGGTAATGATGATGGTTATGATGATTGTTATTGTGATGTTGATAATGATGGTTATTGTGATGGTCATGATGATGGTAATGATGATGGTCATGATGATTGTTACTGTGATGTTCATGATGATTGTTATTGTGATGGTTATGATGATGGTTATTGTGATGGTCATGATGATGGTCATGGTGATGGCCATGATGATTGTTATTGTGATGTTCATGATGATGTTTATTGTGATGGTCATGATGATGATGAAACTGATGATGGTCATGACGATGGTTATTGTGATGGTCATGATGATGGTCATGATGATGGTCACGAATGATGGTCATGATGATGAAAATGATGATGATTATGATGATGGTTATTGTGATGGTTATGATGATGGTCACGAATGATGGTCACGAATTATGGTCATGACGATGAAATTGATGATGGTCACGAATGATGATCATGATGATGAAAATGATGATGGTCATGATGATGGTTATTGTGATGATCATGATAATGGTTATGATAATGAAAATGATGATGGTTATGAAGATCATACATGATGATGGTTATAATGATGAAAATGATGATGGTTATTCTGATGGTCATTATAATAGTCATGATAATGAAAATGATGATGGTTATGAAGATCATACATGATGATGGTCATGATGATGAAAATGATGATGGTCATGATGATTGTTATTGTGATGGTCATGGTGATGGTCATGATGATGGTCATGATGATGGTCATGATGATGGTCATGATGATGGTCACGATGATGAAAATGATGATAGTTATGATGATCATACATGATGATTGTTATTGTGATGGTCATGATAATGGTCATGATGATGGTCATGATGAAGGTCAAGATGATGGTCATGATGATGGTTATTGTGATGATCATGATGATGGTTATTGTGATGATCATGATGATGGTCATGATGATGAAAAAATGGTCATGATGATGACCATGATGATGACCATGATGATGTTCATGATGATGTTCATGATGATGATAATTATGAATCTAGTAACACATGAGCAGGACTGTTACAAATAGATCTTGTAACACAGAAGAAGAAACATTCAACTGAGTAAAGTTACTCCAACAAACATTTGTTACATTGAATTATAATAACACAACGATACGATTATAACAATTGCATCTAGTACACGGTTGTAAGATTGTTACAAGTTATTCTAGTAGCACAAATGTAAAGATTGCTACAATGAATTATAGTAACACGAATGTAAGATTGTTACAATTGATTCTAGTAACACGAATGTAAGATTGTTACAGTTGATTCTAGTAACAAGGATGTACGATTGTTACAATGAATTCTAGTAACACAGATGTACGATTGTTACAGTTGATTCTAGTAAAACTGATGTAAGATTTTTACAATGAAATCTAGTAACACGGATAGATTATTACAAGGAATTCTAGTAACACGAATGTAAAATTGTTACGATTGATTCTAGTAACACGGGTGTACTTTTGTTGCAATGGATTCAAATTAAATCTAAATAAGACTGCTAAAAAATTGTTCTCGTAACTCAGAAATAAGACAGTTACATTTGGAGCTTAATGTAGTTTATGTAACACACTAATAAAACAGTTATAATGGAATCTAGTAACTCAGAAATAAGACAGTTAATTAAAATGGAGTTTTGTAACACAGAAATACTACAGTTAAAATGGAGTTTTGTAACACAGAAATACGACAGTTAAAATGGAGTCAAGTAACACAGAAATAAGATATAACGGAGTCAAGTAACACAGAAATAAAATATAACGAAGTCAAGTAACACAAAAATAAATATATAACGTAGTCAAGTAACACAGAAATAAGATATAACGAAGTCAAGTAACACAGAAATAAATATATAACGAAGTCAAGTAACACAGAAATAAATATATAACGAAGTCAAGTAACACAGAAATACGCCTACAATTATTTCAATGGAGGCCATTAATAATTAGATATGATTGTTACAATGACTATTTGTAACACAGAAGCACTAGTCGTATAGTCGTACACAGAATGAGGAATAATAACAGATATTCCCAAATTCATACGCGCTCAACTCAACTTCACAGGTGCAGTTTTTAGTGGAACTCTTTCATGCGAGATATTCGCAAGCAGATGTGGAGCTAAACAGGAATTTCATTTTTTTTAAAAACCGTTTTTCTCATTTAGTTAGTTTTTTTTTTTTTTAAACATTTATTTTAAGTGTTCAAGTTTGCTTTGGTTAAGTGACTCACGTGTAACAAGATGTGGCGCGCTTCCATTTATGTATTTCTTTCTTTCTTTCTTTCTTTCTTTTTTTCTTTCTTTCTTTCTTTCTTTCTTTCTTTCTTTCTTTTTTTTTTTTCTTTTTCTTTCTTTTTCTTTCTTTTTCTTTCTTTCTTTCTTTCTTTCTTTCTTTTTTTTTTCTTTCTTTTTCTTTCTTTTTCTTTCTTTCTTTCTTTTTCTTCTTTCTTTCTTTCTTTTTCTTTCTTTCTTTCTTTTTTTTTTTTTTTCTTTCTTTCTTTCTTTCTTTCTTTTTCTTTCTTTCTTTCTTTCTTTCTTTCTTTCTTTTCTTTCTTTTTCTTTCTTTCTTTCTTTCTTTCTTTCTTTTTCTTTCTTTCTTTCTTTCTTTCTTTCTTTTTCTTTCTTTCTTTCTTTTTTTCTTTCTTTCTTTCCACCCATTCTTCTTTCATTACTTCTTTCTTTCTTTTTTTATTTCATTCATTCTTTCTTTTTTTCTTACCATCCTTCTTTCTTTATTTTTCTCTTTCCATCCTTCTTTCTTTCTTTCTTTCCTTCCTTCATTCTTTCTTTCTTCATTTTTCTTGCATCTAGCATTGGTAGCACAACATTAGGATGAAGATTGTATTGTAAAGTGCCCTTTCTGCTTCCAGAGTTATTTCCTTGTTGGACAACCTTAGTGTTAGCTGTCCAATGATTTGTCATTTCAGTTGTTGTTGTTCTATATATTCTTAGCAGGGTTTTGATCCCTACCATTTTCTTACGGTTTCATTTGGTATTCTATCTCTTCTTGTGTTGTTTATTACTTTTCTCAAGCATCGCATCTCACATGTATTGATCTTTCTTCAATGATTTTAATATACAGCTTCTCCGAATCAACTTAAACTTTTAACAGAAGAACCATAGGCGTTCATACATCAGGGTGGACACAAATGAGTAAATGAACTATAGTATGAATGGCAAGCAACTGTGTCTGCTTCCCTCTGCCTATTTGTGTGTGTGTGTGTGATATTTTACGGGTTCGATCCTGCCTTGACTCATATTTTTTTTTCTGTTGTTGATTGTTTGTCATTTTATCCGAGTGCTGTAAACATACCTCTTCCTCTGAAATGATTTGCTGATTATCGCCTCGGAAGTTTCACTTTATAATAATATTCATTTATTATTATTTGTCTCCAGTCATATTTTACCAAGCTGTCAAAATATATTCCAGTATTTCCGCTTCTCATTATGTGGATAAACATGCTAATTGCTTCCACCACATGTTGGTTATTATCTTTCTTTAGCATTGGCCTCTTTCAGAATGTGTACGTTCTCAATTTAACTCGTGATCTTATTCTCTTATTATCGCTCACCCGTTGAATCTTATCACCTAACTTATCAACATACTTATCAACCATCTTATCAATCTACTTATCAACCAGCCTTTCAACCAACTTATCAACCTACTTATCAACCAACTTATCAACCAACTTACCAACCTACTTATCAACCAACTTATCAACCAACTTATTAATCAACTTATCAACCAACTTATAAACCAACTTATCAACTAACTTATCAACTTACTTATCATCGAACGTATCAACTATTTTATCATCCAACTTATCAACCAACTTATCAACCTACTTATCAACCGAGTCATAAACCTACTTATCAACTAACTTATCAACCTAGTTATTAACCAACTTATCAACCAACTTATCAACCTACTTATTAACCCACTTATCAACCAACTTATCAACCTTTTTATCAACCTACTTATCACTCAACTTATCAACCTACTTATCAACTTGTTTATCAACCAACTTATCAACCAACTTATCAAACAACTTATCAATCAAATTATCAACCTACTTATCAACCAACTTATTAATCAACTTATCAACCAACTTATAAACCAACTTATCAACTAACTTATCAACTTACTTATCATCGAACGTATCAACTATTTTATCATCCAACTTATCAACCAACTTATCAACCTACTTATCAACCGAGTCATAAACCTACTTATCAACTAACTTATCAACCTACTTATTAACCAACTTATCAACCAACTTATCAACCTACTTATTAACCCACTTATCAACCAACTTATCAACCTTTTTATCAACCTACTTATCACTCAACTTATCAACCTACTTATCAACTTGTTTATCAACCAACTTATCAACCAACTTATCAAACAACTTATCAATCAAATTATCAACCTACTTATCAACCAATTTACCGACTAACGTATCAACCTAATTATTTGCACAAGAAATTGGTGATACTGACTGATGCACTGTCAGTCCTAACAGCTCTAAAAACCCCCAGGAACAGTGAGCTAGATGACTTGAGAACAATCCTAGACCAACTGTGCAATAACTTCCAGAGAGTGGTCATCCAGTGGATACCATCACATTGTATTAACAAACACGCAGACATATTAGCTAAAGAGGGAGGGAGATTACCACAAGAGAACCATCTGGTCAGCTACGATAAAGCTAAATCCATCATTAAAGGCCAGTATCATGAAAAATGGAAACTAGAAGTTTTATTCACTTACATATCTCTGTGTGTGTTGTTTGTTTGTTCCTGCCGAAGGCCTATCGAGCTGAAACGTCGTTCAAATGTGTGTCGTCTATCAATTACGTAAAGTTTTAACTATACCAGTTTTTCTATTTTTTTTTTTAATTCTCCCTCACATTTAGCTTTACTGTAGCTCCGCATTTTTATGCATTTATTTGACGTGACCCCTTATATCGGGAGGAGGAAAGATACAATCTCATAGCAGCTGTTTATTCGAGTGATATAGAGTTGGATGTGTCCGTTTGCACTCTCTTTTCGGTGATGTCGCTTGAAATTGTCGCCCACGCAGTCGACGTGGCTCGCACTGGAGCCTAAACTTGCTAATGCCATAACAGACATTGCAAAATGGCGGTATGTCTCTCTGTTTTTCCAGAGGCTAACGTAGCCGCTTAAACCGTTTCGGTTGCTTTGTTTTGTTTTAAGTGTTTGTTTCAAGTGTTTGTTTTAAGTGTTTGTTTCAAGTGTTTGTTTTAAGTGTTTGTTTTAAGTGTTTATTTCAAATGTTTGTTTCAAGTGTTTGTTTTAAGTGTATGTTTCAAGTGTTTCTTTTAGTGTTTATTTCAAGTGTTTATTTCAAATGTTTGTTTCAAGTGCTTGTTTTAAGTGTTTGTTTCAAGTGTTTTTTTCCAAGTATTTGTTTCAAGTTTTTGATTCAAGTGTTTGTTTCAAGTGTTTATTTCAAGTGTTTGTTTCAAGTGTTTTTTAAGTGTTTGTTTCAAGTTTTTGTTTTAAGTGTTTGTTTCAAGTGTTTGTTTCAGGTTTTTATTTCAAGTGTTTGTTTTAAGTGTTTGTTTCAAGTCTTTGTTTTAAGTGTTTGTTTTAAGTTTTTGTTTTCATTTTTTATTTTAAGTGTTTACTTCAAGTCTTTGTTTCAAGTGTTTTTTTAGTGTTTGTTTTAAGTGTTTGTTTTCTAGAAAATTGTAGGGAAGAAGTGACTGTTCACTCTCCCTTTGACGGAAGTCGTTTGGAATCGTCGCTTGTGCAGCCGATTAGGGCTGCATGGTAGTCGACCTTGTCGACAGAATTTGCCAACTCCCTTTGGTGGTAACGTTAACATGACTTGAGCGGATATCGGGAATTCCCGTAGTGAAATTAATTCTGTGAACAGAAAGTCAACATGTCCACTCACTAAACTTTTATAAAAACCAAATTCTCTTCGGCAGCCGCGATAGCTCAGTGGTTACTGAACTGGACTACAAAGGACAGGAGGTAGGGTTCGATCCCAACCGACGACTTCCTGGTTCACCCAACCGACCACATTACCACAAAAATCATGTGCCGAAGGTCTGTAAAATTTATGGTCACTAACACCATATTCCCTATACGCCACTTGGCGTGACCTGGGCACTTTACTTTACTTTACATTCTATTGGCTTCTAAGATTATCGTCGCGGTTATAAAGTCCATAGTTTTTTCCTGGAATATAGGAACTGAATTATGCGTCTTAATCTGTATTTTTTCCTGGCAGGGGTCCCTCGCCGCACAGTCAGATAACTCCGACTTCATAGGTAATCATACTTTTTCCCGTCGATGAGTAATTCACGTTTCAATCATTGCCTCGCTGCTTAGACCAACAGTGGTTGCTGCAGAGAGAATTCATAAATAAAAATCATAACTGGTGCAGCCTGGATTTGAATTCACAACCTCTCTGTCTTGAGACCGGTGTATTGCCTCGAGACCAACCAGTTCCCCAAGTCCATGTTTTATCATCTATACAGTGATACATAACGCATAATCAATCTAAGCTTCGCTATAGGTTTGGCTTGAAAGCAGGAATGTAGCCATGATCTTAAATTGTAAGTAATTCAGGCCTGGGCGAGTTAACCTAAATTAATCTGCAAGTTTTCTTATTTGAAAACAAAACCAAACTATTTAATAAGTAAACCAATGTGAGAATTAATTATACATCTTAAAGTAATTTAGAATAATTATGTTCATGTAAATATTTTTAATGGGGAAATTCGTACCAATTTGTCTGAAATATGATTTAAATATATATATATATATATATATATATATATATATATATATATATATATATATATATATATATATATATATTTAATGGGTACCGCATTTTTTTCTGGGAAAGTGAAGCAGCACGGGCGTAATACCGACCACATTACCCCAAAAATCATGTGTCGAAGGTCTGTCAAATTTATGGTCACTAACACCATATTCCCTATACGCCACTTGGCGTGACAGGGGTACTTTACTATATATATATATATTATGTATAAAACTTTTTTTTTCAGCGCTTTGAAATGTAAAAATAAGTAAATAAATATAATCATTACTGCGTGGAAGGTAAAGGAAGATGTATCTCACAGTTTTACTGTTGTAGAGGGAGAGAAATGTAAGAGATTAACTTTCTTTATGAGCACATCTGGTTTTGGTGAATCGCTACCCCTGTGTTCTCTTTCCGAAAACTTAATGTTAAATGTTAGCAGAATCACGTTTGTTGTTTTTCACAGAAATATGAAGGAACATGCACAAATTGTTAATTACAAATATTAATTAGTTTGCGAGTTAAAACAGGGTAAAGAGCGATTTAAAATAAAAAAGAAAGATAAAAGAAGAAATGTAGGATGGAAGGAAGGTAAACAAAAAATAACGGATAGAGAGAAGGATAATTCTGACATAAATGATTTCTTGAGTCTCTTGGCGTGTCACGTGATTATCCTGTAATGACTTTCAATTCAACAAAGCGTTCTCTAAGGCCAGTGCTTCTCACAATGAACGAATTGGCTTCACTTGAAGCTGTTTTTATTGCTGTCCGGAATGCTAGACGTATCGAATCACGATTTGATCGTTGAAATTGTTTAAAAGCCATTGTGCTTACTTGAAATGCGTTTGATTGTCTTTATTAAACACAAATTAGTCCTATTTACTGATGGTTGGGAAGGGAGCTCTCGTCAGTGTTACGGTGTTCATGCTTAGTGCTGAAATACAATTGTTTATTTAGAAAAGTGAAGGAAGTAACAATTAATATTAGGACAATACAATAATGGTGCTCTGTTCACACTAGAGGGAGTCACGCGGTTGGCCGGTTGCTAGGGAATAGACCTACTCTACTGAGGTCACGATGTCGGGTTTCCTTCATCATCATCATCATTATGTGCCGTCTCCGTATCGAAGGTTGGCTACCATGGACCGCCATTCCACTCTGTCTGAGGTAGACGAGTGTAAATTCTTCGTCGGATGCCGAGTCTAAGGTAGAGCAACTTCCACATCAAGGTGCGCAATGTTGAACAGTTGCGTTCTATATAATAATCCTTCGGATTGTTCTAGCCATCTGTGTTTCTATATTATCGGTGTGTTTATCTATCTGTGTGGCCATGTATTGTGTGGATAATATTTATATTTTCTTACGGAAAAACACTCCACTAGATACCTTAGGGAAAACTACCCCCTAGCTATGAGCCGTGATAGCTCAGTGGTTAGTGAACTGGACTACCACGACAAGGGGTAGGGTTCGATCCCAACCGATGGCTTCCGGGTTCACCCAGCCTTAAATTGGTACCGGATTTTTTTCTCGGAAAGTAAAGCAGCACGGGCGTAATACTGACCACATTACCCCAAAAATCATGTGCTGAAGGTCTGTAAAATATAGGGTCACTAACACCATATACGCCACTTGGCGTGATGGGGGTACTTTACTACTTTTTTTTACCCCCTAGCTACCGTTGGGGAAACCACTCCACTAGATACCTTAGTGAAAACCACTCCACTAGATACCTTAGTGAAAACCACTCCACTAGATACCTTAGTGAAAACCACTCCACTAGATACCTTAGTGAAAACCACTCCACTAGATACCTTAGTGAAAACCACTCCACTAGATACCTTAGTGAAAACCACTCCACTAGATACCTTAGTGAAAACCACTCCACTAAATACCTTAGGGGAAAAACACTCCACTAGCTACCGTTGAGAAAACCACCCCTCTTCCTTTCTAGCTACCGTTGGGAGCACCGACCCTCTAGCTACCGTTGGGAGCACCACCCCACTAGCTACCGTTGGTGAAACCACACCATAGCTACCTTTGAGAAAACCACTCCCTAGCTGCCGTTGGTTAAACCACCCCACTAGCTCTCGTTGAGGGAACCCCCCCCCCCCCCCCACCACTCCTCCCCCTAGCTACCAACATTGGAAGAAAATGTGTTTAATTCCCGCTGGAAGCAGTTTATGAATCATACTAGTGGGTGGAAAAAAAAGGAAAATATACCCATATGGTCAACCCAACCAGTGGCAGGTATGGGTACTAGGGTTCATACTCTTAGAAGGTGAGGAACAGCTTCTCGCTCGTGAGTTACGATGTTTGAGGCGACACTAGACAGTAGTCTCCGACACATCTGGATAGGCAGCCAAACACATATGGGTTAAAAAGCACGCGTGCTAAGACATCGATTCAAGTTTCGTACCTTTGCTTTTACCTTTAGTATGTTATCACTAGACACTCTCTCCAGGTGAGCAAACCATTTATTTTTTCCTTGTCATTTTAAGTAAATCAATGTTGGTTCAATGCCAACTTTTTTCGTTTAACCTCGATTATAATTTTATCTTATCTGATCATCCCTTCATCTTGTCTTAAACATTTCATGCCTGTGGTGACTAATTTTCTAGTCTAGTTTGATGAGAGTGTGACCATGTTTGGCATTGGTAACATAAGGTTGGAATAAATCATCATCATCATCAAGTACCGGACCTGCTGGCGTAGCTGATCATGTCTCTCCACAATTTTCAATCTCGATAGTTATTTATCATTTCTGTTGTTGACCTTCTGCCAAGCCATTCTCTTAAGCTGTATGGTATTTTTGCTCTTTGCTTCCCTCTATCTCTTCATCCCTCAATTTTCCCAGTTGTTACAATATATTTCAGTTGTCTCTTCTCATTACAAGGCCAAAAAATGATGATTGTTTCTTCCAAATATTGGAAATTCTTTTTCCAATCTTTTTGCTTTGGCCTCTTTCAGAACGCTTTCATTACTCTTCTTAACTGTCGATGGTATTCTCAACATTCTTCTGTAAAACCACATTTCTACAGACTCCAGTGATTTTCTTGCTTGTTGTCCTATTGTCCACGATTCACATCCATATGTTAAGACTGACTTTACATAACATTTAAGAACTCGTTTTCTTGTTTCTATTGTCAAAAATGAATTGCATAGTAACTTCCTCATTTTTTTTTTTTAGCTGCTTTTGCCTGAGCAATTCTGGATCTCACCTTTTTTGGAATAAATATAGTTTGTATAAGATGTCTCTTTGTGCAGTTTGGCACTGATAACATAGAGTTTGGATAAATATATTTTGTATAAGATGTTTTTGTGTGTGCTGTTTGGCACTCTCTTGTGTTCTAGGACTTATATTAGTTGTACTTAAACTACTTGATTTCCTTCACTACACACAGAACGTTGATTTCCATATCTATTTTGCCAATTTCTGATAATTTTTTTCCGAAATACTTGAACTTTGTTTACCTGCTATGTACCACCTGCATCCTCTGTTGACATATTTATGATTCGCTTATATTTTCTTATTCTCATGGTTATTGATAATCTTTAGTGGGGGCTATGTATTATACAGTTCTGCAAAAACATACGGAAGAACGTAGCACATAGTGAAGTAATATAAAAAGCAACACAAAATATTTGAAAACAAAATTAAGTTAAAGCTAGAAGAAAAAAGACGCAGGAGAAAAGACTGAAAAAAAAACAATTTAGGAACTGTTTACATTTAAGCCATCAAATGGGGAAAATGACAAAGCTCTTAGCTTCAAAAATTTTAGTTTATTATTTTAATTTATATTTAATATATAATTATTATTTTAATTTATATTTAATATATAATTATTATTTTAATTTATATTTAATATATAATTATTATTTTAATTTATATTTAATATATAATTATTATTTCAATTTATATTTAATATATAATTATTATTTTAATTTATATTAATATATAATTATTATTTTAATTTATATTTAATATATAATTATTATTTTAATTTATATTTAATATATAATTATTATTTTAATTAAGTTTATTATAATTTTAGTTAATTTTAGCTTCAAAAATTTGTGGGTCATTTTAAAAGACACAACAGCCTAATAATAAAAGTCATATTGGAAGGGAAAATACAAGGTAAAAGAGGCAGAGGCAGACCAAGACTAACATGGACGAGTAACATCAAAAGATGGACAAATCAGCCTATGACAATCTGTACCATCAAAGCAAGAGACAGAGTGGAATGGCGCTCCATGGTAGCCAACCTTCGATGCGGAGACGGCACTCAATGATGATGATGACAAAGATCAGTAATAATTAAATAATTGTTATGGAAAGCCCCGGTGTCACTGCAAACGAATTAAAATCCATAATTGCTCAACTGCCCATGCCAGTGGAATCATCCAAATTAATATCTTCTTTTCCAAACAAAGAAAGGTTGCTGCAGTCCCCCCCACCCCCCCCCCCCCCCCCCCCATCATAGCAGTCTTAACACACGACAAAAGACAAAAAGTAAAACTGCACAGAAAATGAACACAGCCATCTGTTCCCGGCCATACGATATTATCATTCATCGTAAGCAATTGGAATACCGAAAAACGATCAAAGCGGATGAAACGCACAGCTCACGGTGTGCACAGAACATTTAACTCAGTAGCTCCGGCAGCAAGCCGGACTTGTAATATGACTAAACAGCAACAATGAACATTTTTCAGACACAGCCTTTAACCGTTCCTGACGCCTTTCCGCCATATTGACCGGAAGTTTCAATTAAATAATAATTATTCTAACAGTATTCTTTTACCTATATAGAGAGCCAAGATAGTAGAACTGACACTCCACACTCTTTCTAGAATAGGAAGATCACTAAATAAAGTACGATCTCCGTGGTACCTGCGAGATTCCAGTTGATAATTACAGAAAGTTAGTTAACATCATTTGTATGAATGGTAGACATTTTATTTTAACTTCCGCACAGGAAGCGGTATACTGTGGGTTTTTTATTTTCAATTTTGAACTGTCAAATGCTTTTTTGTTTAGCGTGTTCAACTTGCTTAAACTCATTCGATAGTTTTGGCACTCGAGTGACGTCTCCGCATCGAAGGTTGGCTACCATGGAGCGCCATTCCACTCTGTCTCTTGCTTTGATTGTGCAGATTGTCATAGGCTGACTTGTCCATCTTTTGATGTTACTCGTCCCTGTTAATCTTGGTCTGCCTCTGCCTATTCTACCTTGTATTTTCCCTTCCAATATTACTTTGATTAGGTGTTGTGTCTTTTAACATGACACAAGCGATAGGATACTGGCCCTATTTGAGCTCAGTAGAAAAGAGACAAAAAATTAGATCTCATTTCACTAGGGTTCGAAACGGCCATGCTGATAATGTGGGGCAAGCACGTTGCCCTTGAAGCTTCAGCTCATATTTGGCAATGCTTGACTGCGAGTCATATCATCATCATGTCCCATACCGGTTGGCGTAGGCGATCATGTCCTTCCACAATCTTCTATCTACAGTTATTGAGTTATAAGCGGGTCATCATCATTGCACTCCGAAGATAAGGATGAGTTTATAGAACTAAGAACCAGTATGGATGCGTTTATAGAACTAAGAGTCAGTAAGGATGAGTTTATGGAACTAAGAGCCAGAGAGGATGAGTTTATGGAACTAAGAACCAGTATGGATGCGTTTATAGAACTAAGAGTCAGTAAGGATGAGCTAATAGAACTAAAATCCAGTAAGGATGAGTTTATAGAACTAAAATCCAGTATGGATGCGTTTATAGAACTAAGAGTCAGTAAATATGAGCTAATAGAACTAAAATCCAGTAAGGATGAGTTTATAGAACTAAGAGCCAGTGAGGATGAGTTTATGGAACTAAGAGCCAGTGAGGATGAGTTTAAAGAACCAAGAGTCCATGAGGATGAGCTCATAGAACTAATGTTCCATGAGGATGAGTTTTAGAACTAAGAGGAAGTGAGAATGAGTTTATAGAACTAAGAATCCATGAGGATAAGTTTATAGAACTAAAGAGGGAGTGTGGATGAGTTTATAGAACTAAGAATCCATGAGGATGAGTTTATTGAACTAAGTGGGAACGAGGATGAGTTTATAGAGCTAAGAGGGAGTGAGGATGAGTTTATAGAACTAAGAGGGAGTGAGGATGTGTTATAGAACTAAGAGGGAGTGAGGATGAGTTTATAGAACTAAGAGGGAGTGAGGATGAGTTTATAGAACAAAGAGGGAGTGAGGATGTGCTATAGAACTAAGAGGGAGTGAGGATGAGTTTATAGAACTAAGAGGGAGTGAGGATGAGTTTATAGAACTAAGAGGGAGTGAGGACGAGTTTATAGAACTAAGAGGGAGTGAGGATGAGTTTATAGAACTAAGAATCCATGAGGATGAGTTCATATAACTAAGAGGGAGCGAGGATGAGTTTATAGAACTAAGAGGGAGTGAGGATGAGTTTATAGAACTAAGAGGGAGTGAGGATGAGATTATAGAACTAAGAGAGGGCGAGGATGAGATTATAGAACTAAGAGGGAGCGAGGATGAGTTTATAGAACTAAGAGAGGGTGAGGATGAGTTTATAGAACTAAGAGAAGGTGTGAGGATGAGTTTATAGAACTAAGAGGGAGCGAGGATGAGTTTATAGAACTAAGATAGGGTGAGGATGAGATTATAGAACTAAGAGGGAGCGAGGATGAGTTTATAGAACTAAGAGAGGGAGTGAGGATGAGATTATAAATCTAAGAGGGAGCGAGGATGAGTTTATAGAACTAAGAGAGGGTGAGGATGAGATTATAGAACTAAGAGGGAGCGAGGATGAGTTTATAGAACTAAGAGGGAGCGAGGATGAGTTTATAGAACTAAGAGGGAGCGAGGATGAGTTTATAGAACTAAGAGGGAACGAGGATGAGTTTATAGAACTAAGAGAGGGTGAGGATGAGATTATAGAACTAAGAATCCATGAGGATGAGTTTATAGAACTAAGAGGGAGCGAGGATGAGTTTATAGAACTAAGAGAGGGTGAGGATGAGATTATAGAACTAATAATCCACGAAGAAGAGTTTATAGAACTAAGAGGGAGCGAGGATGAGTTTATAGAACTAAGAGTCCATGAGGATGGTTTTATAGAGCTAACTGTCCATGTGGATGAGTTTATGCAACCAAGAACCAGTGAGGATGATTTTACGGCACTATGGGCCAATAAAGATGAATTCATAAGCATACAAATCAACGGGAATGAGTTCGAGCGTTTAAAAAATGTGAGAACCATCGCGCTATTTGCTGGCTATTCCCACAACTTATGATTCCCATTAGACTTCTCACTTTTCTCTTCAGCTCAAATCTTGTGATCACCGAGCTCGTTCTGCGCAATAAACCCATGAAGACACACGCTTAACGACGGTAATTAGTGCAAGAAATAACACCATTTCGTGAAAATATCGTTAAACGAGATTTTAACGTGTAAATATTTTAATTTGTTTTGAAAGTTGGTATTTTGCATATTTAATTTTTGTTTACCGCTGAAAGATTGTGCTCTTTTTTTCCTCATTTAGTGATTTTGTTTGTGATGGATTTGGCGTTTTTCCTATTTTACAGAAACCATGTTCTCCGGCATCTCTTGTTTTAAAGAAAAATATAGAGATGTATCGATATATACATCTAGATATATTATAATTTCTACAGAAACATGTATATTGATCCCAGGAGGACATAACTTAACTACAGAAGTATGAGGGCACAACAAAAAGAGTCGTGTTCAGATAGCACGTAGATTTCAGGATATACCATGAAAGCTCAATGATAGATGTTGTACACAATTTGCTCATACAGAAGACTAAGTATTAAGATGTACAGGATAGAAATACGGTAACATCGACCACAGAAACACAACGACACGAATCACTGAAATACTGTGAAACAAACCATAGAAGCACAACAACACGAACCATAGAAACACATCGATAATAACCATAGAGGCACATCGATAATAACCATAGAAGCACATCGATAATAACCATAGAAGCACATCGATAATAACCATAGAAGCACATCGATAATAACCATAGAAGCACAACAACACGAACCATAGAAACACATCGATAATAACCATAGAAGCACATCGATAATAACCATAGAAGCACATCGATAATAACCATAGAAGCACATCGATAATAACCATAGAAGCACATCGATAATAACCATAGAAGCACAACAACACGAACCATAGAAACACATCGATAATAACCATAGAAGCACATCGATAATAACCATAGAAGCACAACAACACGAACCATAGAAACACATCGATAATAACCATAGAAACACATCAACAATAACCATAGAAGCACATCAACAATAACCATAGAAACACATCGATAATAACCATAGAAGCACATCAACAATAACCATAGAAACACATCGATAATAACCATAGAAGCACATCAACAATAACCATAGAAACACATCGATAATAACCATAGAAGTACAACGACAAAAATAATAGAAACACAACGATAGTATCTATAGAAACACAACGACAAGAATCATATAAATACATCGATAATAACCATAGAAGCACATCAACAATAACTATAGAAGCACATCGATAAAAACCATGGAAGCACATCAACAATAACCATAGAAGCACATCGATAATAACCATAGAAGCACATCAACAATAACCATAGAAGCACATCGACAATAACCATAGAAGCACATCGACAATAACCATAGAAGCACATCGACAATAACCATAGAAGCACATCGACAATAACCATAGAAGCACATCGACAATAACCATAGAAGCACATCGACAATAACCATAGAAGCACATCGACAATAACCATAGAAGCACATCAACAATAACCATAGAAGCACATCGACAATAACCATAGAAGCACATCGACAATAACCATAGAAGCACATCGACAATAACCATAGAAGCACATCGACAATAACCATAGAAGCACATCGACAATAACCATAGAAGCACATCGACAATAACCATAGAAGCACATCAACAATAACCATAGAAGCACATCGACAATAACCATAGAAGCACATCAACAATAACCATAGAAGCACATCGACAATAACCATAGAAGCACAACGACACAAATAATAGAAACACAACGACACAATTTATAGAAACACAACAAGAATCATAAAAGCACATCGACAATAACCATAAAAGCACATCGACAATAACCATAGAGGCACAACGGCAAAAATAATAGAAACACAAGGACAAGAGTTATAGAAACACTACAACACGAAAATTATAAGCAGAATGACACGAATGATAGAAAAACGACACGAACCAGAGAATAATACGCACACGAACCAAAGAAAAATAAGCACTCGAACCCAAGAAAAACAACTACTCGAACCCAAGAAAAACAACCACTCGAACCCAAGAAAAACAACCACTCGAACCCAAGAAACACAACCGCTCGAACCCAAGAAAAACAATACATAAAATAATGGCAATTACCTAAAAAAAATACATCACAGAAAATATAAACACATAACCACAAAGAAAACCACATGAGCATACAACATAGGAAACACAACATTAAAGTCCAGCAACACTGTCGAGTAAAACATCACACACAATATAAACACAACGCGTACATCAGATAACTTCGGCATTAATCACTAAGAAAACTCAATGGGACATACCGGATAAACACAACGCGTACATCAGATAACTTCGGCATCAATCGCTAAGAAAACTCAATGGAACATACCGGATAAACACAATGCTTTCATCAGATAACTTCGGCATCAATCACTAAGAAAACTCAATGGAACATACCGGATAAACACAATGCTTTCATCAGATAACTTCGGCATCAATCACTAATAAAAAACTCAATAGAACATACCGGATAAACACAACAAGCCAAAATGCACACAATAATGGTTAGCGGGGTAGAATTCTGCCCTACCAAAGTAGGAGTAGGCGCCTCCTTTCTTCCACTAGTCTTCGGGACACCTTTGGGCAAGGTGCAGCTCTGTTTTAGTCCCCCTTTCAGGGTATGAACAAATTTATGCAACACATCTATGACAATAAAAGTGAGAAATAGAGTTCATCGGTGCTATATAGAACCAATTCTGACCTATGGAAGCGAATCATGGATAGTAGACAAACAAATGAAAAGACGGTTAGAGGCCATAGAGATGGGATTTCTCAGAAGAATGTTGAAAGTTCCATGGACAGCTAAAAAGACCAATGAGGAAATTCTCAAAGAGGCCAACACAAAAATGGTGATCATAAAAAACATGAGAAAGAAACAATCAATGGAGCTTAGGTCTTCAACAAACACGTTCAACTCACTGTTGAGTATAGGTCTTTAACAAACATTTTCAACTCCATGGTGAGCATATGTCTTCAAGAAACACTTTCACTCCCTGTGGAGCATATGTCTTCAAGAAACACTTTCAACTCCCTGTGGAGCATATGTCTTCAAGAAACACTTTCACTCCCTGTGGAGCATATGTCTTCAAGAAACACTTTCACTCCCTGTGGAGCATATGTCTTCAACAAACAATTTCACTCCCTGTAAAGCATACGTCTTCAAGAAACACTTTCAGCTTCCTGTGCAGCATAGGTCTTCAACATAACTTTCCAAGTCGTTCTGTTTCTTGCCATTCATTTAATAATCAATCCGTCTATTCATGTATTCCATAATTCTTCTTAAACCAAGTTTACACCGACCTATCAATAAAAATTCTTAAAATATATAAATTATAGACACAATTTGTAAATATTATAAGGCCTTTAGGGAGCCGCGATAGCTCAGTGGTTAGTGAACTGGACTACAAAGGACATGAAGTAAGGTTCGATCCTGATCGACGGCTTTCGGGTTCATCCAACCTTCAATGGGCACCGGATTTTTTTTTCTGGAAAGTAAAGCATCACTGGCGTATTTTCACATTACCCCAAAAATCATGTGCTGAAGTGTCTGTTAAAAATATGGTCACTAACACCATATTCCCTATAGGCCACTTGCCGTGTGGAGTTCTTTACTTTTTATTGAGAACTTGGCCAATATATTTCCAGCGTTGCGTTCTAACGTAATTGAATACATGGTCCTGTTTAGTTTAGTTCAAAAAGACAGAAGTAATGGTAACAACAAAGAAAAAGGCATCACCTCAGTGCTAAATAAAGACAAGTGGAATAATATTAAAACATGTAAATGAATTTACAAGCAACCACTAATATCTTCAGTAATAAAGAAAAGATGATGGTCATATGTTGGACATGTGATGAGAAGAAATAATAACCGAATAGCAAAGCAAGCCCTCATGTCGGAAACCACAGGTAAGAGAAAAAGAGGAAGACCCAGAAAGACGCTGAGAAGAACATTGATGAGAGAGGCAAGAGCAGCTGGGATCGGTTCCCTCAATGAAATAGAGCTGCTTGCACAGAACAGAGATAAATGACGATATTTGATAAAATATCTTTAAAAGAATTGAAAACTGCTAGAACAAAAATTCAGATGAAGGAGTATCTTGGTCTACGCCTTATGGGCCGGCTACGGCTCGAAAAGCCAATAGATAGAAATGAATTTAAATATTTGGGAACTTTGTTAACATCAGACGGAAGATGTACAAACGAGGTAAGAAGCAGAATAGCTCAGGCAAAAGCAGCTTTCCAAAAAATTAGGAAACTATGCAATCCATTTTTGACAATAGAAACAAGAAAAAGAGTTCTTAAATGTTATGTAGAGCCAGTCTTAACATATTGATGTGAAACATGGACAATGGGACAACAAACAAGAAAATCACTGGAGTCTGTAGAAATGTGGTTTTACAGACGAATGTTGAGAATACCATGGACTGCTACGAAGAGTAATGAAAATGTTCTAGAAGAGCCCAAAGCAAAAAGAGAGCTAATTTCCAATATTAGGAAGAAACAATCATCATTTTTTGGCCATACAATGAGAAGTGAGCAACTGGAATATATTGTAACAACTGCGAAAAGTGAGGGACGATGAGATAGAGGAAAGCCAAGAGAAAACATACCAGCTGAAGAGAACGGCTTGGCAGAAAACATACCAGCTGAAGAGAACGGCTTGGCAGAATGTCAACAACAAAAATGATAAATAGCTGCCGAGATCGACAGTTGTGGAGAAACATGATCACCTACGCCAGCAAGAATGGTACTTGATGATGATGTTTAGTTTCATGTCTTATTTCTGTAATTGGTTTGAAGTCTGACCAACAGAGAAGTGAATGAAGTGTAAATAGATGTGCGAAGTTAGAATAGTAAAGTACCCCTGTCACGCCAAGTGGCGTATAGGGAAATATGGTGTTCTCTCTCTCTCTATTGACCTTTCGAGCCGTTGCCGGCCAATAGGGCGTAGACCAAGATACAAATTCGTTTCCGGTTGTTTCCAAAATGGAGGAATTATTTTTCTCCTGCTTGGTATATAGCCGTTGATCAGAGGTTTAACAAGCCGCTATCGTAAAAACGATGTTGTTAATGAAACGTAGACCTGATACAGAATGTGTAAATGTGGTGTTAGTGACCATATATTTTTACAGACCTTCAGCACATGATTTTTGGGGTAATGTGGTCGGTATTGCGCCCGTGCTGCTTTACTTTCCCAGAAAAAAATCCGGTACCCATTTAAGGCTAGGTGAACCCGAAAGCCGTCGGTTGGTATCGAACCTTACCCCTTGTCCTTTGTAGTCCAGTTCACTGACCACTGAGCTATCGCGGCTCCCCGAAGTGAGAATGCGATAAGAAAAAGCAGAAAACTGAAAAGTCAATTTGCGAGAAAGGAGAAAACACAACCAAATATAAAAATACCGCGTTTACAAAGGAAACTGCTGAGATAGCAACAATTTAAAGACAAAGAAAGTGCAACTGAAATACAGATACACAAATAAAGAAAAAACAAATATAAACATCCAACCATTTTTAAAACTGTAAATAAGAATAGAGAGATAAATGCAATTAAATTATCGCGAATTAATCAGATATGAAATTACAAACATTACTGAAATGAAGCAAACTCTGAAGCAGTCTCACACAGAGTGCGTGATTAAATAAAGAACAAATTAAACACAAAAATGTAGTCTTTTCATACAAAAATCAAAATAATTACTTTTGATTAGTTGAAGCTAAAGTAATAGAAAAAACTATGATATAAATAGCTGAAAAGAAACGTGGGTGCCATTTCAAAGAATAAAACTGTTAATATGGGGAAGGAAATAGGCCGTAACTGCTGAAAGCAAGTAACTCTAGACATATGAAATGTTTAGATATTAAATAATGTGGAGATACCAGAACTTTTCATGTAGCTGTTCTCTCTCTCTCTCTCTTTCTTTCTCTGTCTCTCTCTCTGTTTTTCTCTCCTCTGTTTCTCTCCCCTTTCTGTCTCTCTGTTTTCTCTTTCTCTCTCCTTTCTTTATGTCTCCCTCTCTCTGTCTTTTCCTCTATGTCTCCCTCTTCCTGTCTTTCTCTGTCTCTCTCTCCTCTCCTCTCTCTGTATCTCTCTGCCCTCTCTTCTCTCTCCTGTCCCTCCCCTCTCTTCTCTGTATGTCTCTCTCCTCTCTCCTCTATCTATGTCTCTCTCCTTTCTCCTCTCTCTATGTCTCTCGCCTCTCTCTCCGCTCTTCTTGTCTCTTTCCTCTCTCCCCTCTCTCTATGTTTGTCTCCTCTCTCTCTCTCCCTTCTCCTCTCTCTATGTCTCTCTCCTCTCTCTCTCTAATGTTCTCTCCTCTCATATATGTCTTTCTCCTCTCTCTCCTCTCTCTATGTCTCTCTCCTCTTAATCTATGATTTTCTCCTCTCACTCCTCTCTCTCTCCTATTTCTATGTCTTTCTTCTCTCTTTCCTCTCCTTCTTTCTCTATGCCTCTCTCCTCTCTCTTCTCTCTTCTCTCACTACCTCTCTCCTCTTTCTCCTCCCGTTATGTCTCTCTCCTCTCTTTCCCCTCTCTTTGTCTCTCTCCTCTTTCCCCTTTCTCTTCTCTCTTTCCCCTTTCTATGTCTCTCTCCTCTCTCTCTGTCCCTCTCTGTCTCTCTCCTCTCTCTCTGTCCCTCTCTGTCTCTCTGTCTCTCTCAGTTCTCTCTCTGTTCTCTCCTCTCTCTGGTTCTCTCTCCTCTCTTTCTGTCTCCCGCTATGTCTCTGTCTCCCTGTTTCTGTCTCTCTGTTTCTCTGTTTCTCTCTATTTCTCTTTATATGTCAAAACTCCTCTTTGAAAGCTGAGTATCGTTTTCTCCATCTTCTTCTTTCCTTCCTCATTTACTTTTCAGCGCCGAGTGACGATATATTTCACGGTCTCTTGCTCTTCTGTTCTCTTCTCCAGCTGTTATGTTTCCTGGTGTTTCTAGTATTTAATCAATTCATCTTTTCGCGGTAGGCTCTTGAGTCTGGTGTTCTCTTTCTCTGTCATCATGGTATCTTTCTTCATTATCATCATCATTATCATCATCATAAGGTTGCATGTCCTTTGCAAACGTTGCCTCCATCACAGCTCGTCTGAAAAAAAAACCTTTATCTCAAGCCAGATCTCCGACAGAACGTTGCATCCATCAAAGGAAAACATCCAACAACAAGTATTAAATACATGATACAAGATAAAGGTCAGACAACATACAACAAAAAGTAATAACAAAGAGATGTAAGATGAAAGGTCAGACAACATACAACAAAAAGTAATAACAAAGAGATGAAAGATGAAAGGTCAGACAACATACAACAAAAAGTAATAACAAAGAGATATAAGATGAAAGGTCAGACAACATACAACAAAAAGTAATAACAACGAGACGTCAGATAATGGTCACACAACATCTAACAACAAGTAATAACAATAAAATGTAAGATAAAGGTCAGAAAATATCCAACAAGTAATAACAGCGAGCTGTAAGATAAAGGTCATACAACATCCAACAACAAGTAATAACAGCGAGCTGTAAGATAAAGGTCATACAACATCCAACAACAAGTAATAACAGTGAGATGTAAGATAAAGGTCATACAACATACAACAAAAAGTAGTAACAAAGACATGTAAGATGAAAGGTCAGACAACATTTAACAAAAAGTAAATACAACGAGACGTCAGATAATGGTCACACAACATCTAACAACAAGTAATAACAATAAAATGTAAGATAAAGGTCAGACAATATCCAACAACAAGTAATAACAGCGAGCTGTAAGATAAAGATCAGACAACATCCAACAACAAGTAATAACAACATGACGCAAGATAAAGGTCAGACAACATCCAACAACAAGTAATAACAGCGAGCTGTAAGATAAAGGTCAGACAACATCCAACAACAAGTAATAACAGCGAGCTGTAAGATAAAGGTCAGACAACATCCAACAACAAGTAATAACAGCGAGCTGTAAGATAAAGGTCAGACAACATCCAACAACAAGTAATAACAGCGAGCTGTAAGATAAAGGTCAGACAACATCCAACAACAAGTAATAACAGCGAGCTGTAAGATAAAGGTCAGACAACATCCAACAACAAGTAATAACAGCGAGCTGTAAGATAAAGGTCATACAACATCCAACACAAGTAATAACATCGAGCTGTAAGATAAAGGTCATACAACATCCAACAAGTAATAACATCGAGATGTAAATAACTCTCAAAGAGCATCCAACTGCATGTTTCAATAAATAGATACAGCCAAAAACAAGCAAAAAGTGCTGAAACAAAGACCGCATGAAGGACGAATTAACGAAATAGAAAACGACACACAGATAACTATGTAGAAAACAGAACACACAGCCGTGCCAAAAAAACAACACTCTGTCTCTTTCTCCTTGGAGATTTCATGCAAAAATTCAAAAAACTGAACAAAGCTGATATCAAAGCAGATGAAAACGTTTTATCAACATGGGGTAGTGTCTGAAATAGATACACAAAAATGCTACCTAATTTTTCTTGGTTTATTTTGTAATTATCGACATGAGTTTTCATGATTACTTCAAGCAGCAATTATTGTCGCTATCATGAATGTTCGTCATTATTCTTTCTTAAAGTAGAGTTTCTCAGAAATTGTCGCATTTAATCGAGTTCTTTAAAGTAGATTTATCAGAGATGGGTGTCATTATTCGTGTTGCTTAAAGTAGAGTTGTCAGAAACCAATGCATTTATTTGTGTTCTCTGAGTAGAGTTTTCAGAAATAATACCTCTAATTGTGTTCTTTAGAGTAGAGTTTTTAGAAATAATGCCTCTAATTGTGTTCTCTAGAGTAGAGTTTTCAGAAATAATACCTCTAATTGTGTTCTCTAGAGTAGAGTTTTCAGAAATAATACCTCTAATTGTGTTCTCTAGAGTAGAGTTTTCAGAAATAATACCTCTAATTGTGTTCTCTAGAGTAGAGTTTTCAGAAATAATACCTCTAATTGTGTTCTCTAGAGTAGAGTTTTCAGAAATAATACCTCTAATTGTGTTCTCTAGAGTAGAGTTTTTAGAAATAATACCTCTAATTGTGTTCTCTAAAGTAGAGTTTTCAGAAATAATACCTCTAATTGTGTTCTCTAAAGTAGAGTTTTCAGAAATAATACCTCTAATTGTGTTCTCCAAAGTAGAGCTTCCAGCAATAATACCTCTAATTGTGTTCTCCAAAGTAGAGCTTCCAGCAATAATACCTCTAATTGTGTTCTCCAAAGTAGAGTTTTCAGAAACGGATTCATTTTTAGTTTTCTACAGAAAAGAAGTAATGAGTAAGAAATAAAGCAAAGAAAGAGAGAGAGAGAGAGAGAGAGAAAGAGAGAGAGAGAGAAAGTGATAGATATATCAAAAGGGAAAAAATAAGATAAAGAGAGTGTGAGAGATAGGGAAAAGAAAACACAAAATTACGAAGAAAAAAAATGAGAAATTATAAAAAGAGAGAAGCAGATAGTGAAGGAGAGATATGAAGCGAGGAAAGGAAAGGTGGGGCAGAATGGTGACAAATAGATAGAAACATGAAGTAACGCGATTATTGAATCGCAACACGTTGAACTGAACAGTATGAACGGTCAGAATAAGCACTTTTTTATGGTTGCTGGGTCGGGGGATGGAGCGGATATGGGAATGTGCATCTTACAGTAGCGTTCAATAGCGTTCTGAAGTCTACAGTCGGAATACTGAGTGGACAGAGAGGACAGGAAAGAAAACGAGTGAAGCAGAAAGAAACAGAATAGGAGAGATATAGTTTAGGAAATAGAGACAGAAATAATGAAACTGGGATGCGAAGTTTGAAAGAAATAGAAAAAGAAAGAATAGAAGAAGTAAAATGATTGAAAAATGAGTGGTGTATACACTGATAGTAAACAAAGAAATGAAAAGACGGTTAAAGGCCACGGAGATGGGATTTCTCAGAAGATATATTCAAAGTTCTCTGAACAGATAAAAAGACCAATGAGGAAATTCTCAAAGAGGCCAACACAAAAAGGGAGCTCATAAAAAACATGAGAAAGAAACAATCAACATTTTATTTTTCTGGCACATCATGAGAAGAGGAAAGTTGGAATATTTGGTTACAACTGGTAAAATACAAGGAAAGAGAGATCGCGGATGACAAATAGAGAAAATACTATATAGCTTGGTGTCTTACCATGGCAAACAGTCAACAACAGAACTGATACGATGCACTGTAGATTGAAGATTATGGAAGAATATGATCGCCTACGCCAACCGGTATGTCACATTATGATGATGATGATGATGATGATAAAATAACAGAGATATAGAATGAGCAGAGGGAATATGTAGAAAGTTGAAGGAAAAGTTAGAAGTGAGATAGAAACGAAGTAGGAAAGTCATAGAAAGAACAGACTGACACACACAGAGAAAGGGAGGGAGAGAGAGAGAGAGAGAGAGAGAGAGTGAGAGAGAGAGAGAGTGTGTGAGAGAGAGACAGATAATTAATGGAAAGAAAGAGATAGATGGTGATATATGTAGAGAGTTGAAGGAAAAGTTAGAAGTGAGATAAAAACGAAGTGGGAAAGTCATAGAAAGAACAGACTGACACACACAGAGAAAGGGAGAGAGTGAGAGAGAGAGGGAGAGAGAGAGTGAGAGAGAGAGAGAGAGAGAGAGAGAGATTAATGGAAAGAAAGAGATAGATGGTGAAATATGTAGAAAGTTGAAGGAAAAGTTAGAAGTGAGATAGAAACGAAGTGGGAAAGTCATAGAAAGAACAGACTGACACACACAGAGAAAGGGAGAGAGAGAGAGAAAGAGAAAGTGAGAGAGAGAGAGAGGGAGAGAGAGAGAGAGGGGGGGGGAGAGAGAGAGAGAATTAATGGAACGAAAGAGATAAGTTGAGCAACCAGTGATAAAAGTGACGTGTGAAAATCGCCCACGCATTTCTCTTTTTTTTTTATTCCCCTGCTGGTTCACAAGCGACAGATGTTGAGTTTGCTTACTCTTTAGTTTTTTTGTTTTTTTTGGAGGGGAGAGAGTGAAAGGGGCGGGCAGAACTGCTTGGGGTGTTTGTTGTCTTGCGTTTAATTTTTTTAATTTTTTTTTTTTTTTGCAAAATAGAAATTTCATTTTCCCACACCATTTTTTCCCCACAGAGCTTGTGCTTCGTGAGTTGTGTGTTTTCTTTTAAAATGTTTTATCCACGGTGTTGTGATGTTGCTTTTATATCGTTTTCTGTTGATGCCATGTATGTTTTTTTAAGTCATTTGTCAGTATGTTTTAAGTTGTATTGTTGGCTAGGATGTTAGTGAGATGTATGTTGAAGTGTTGTTTGGTAGAATGTCTTACCTTGTTGTGCTGTATCAGTGTTTGTTTTAAGTCTGTGTGAAGAATGTTGAACAGACAGGCAAATCACTGGAGGCTGTAGAAATGTGGTTATACAGAAGAATATTCAGAATACCATGACCAGCTAAGAAGAATAATGTAAACGTTATGAAAAAGACAAAGCAAAAAGAGAGCTAAATTCCAATATTCGGAAAAAAAACTATCGTTAATTTTTGGCCATGTAATGAGAAGGAAACAGCTGGAATATATTGTGACAACTGGGAAAATTGAGGGACGAAGTGATAGAGGGAAGCAAAGAGAAAAGATACCAGACAGCTTAAGAGAATGGCTTGGCAGAAGGTCAACAACAGAAATAATAAATAACTGTCGTGATCGAAAGTTGTGGATAGATGTGATCACCTACGCCAGCAGGCATGGAACGTGATGAAATGATGAAAAATGTTGTGGAATTGTTTCTTGGCATGTTGTATGTCGGTATGTTATGTATTCTTGTACATTTGTTTTCATTTATATTATGTTCATTGACTGTATGTTGTTGCTTTATTATTGCCATGTTTTATATCTTTGTTCTGTGCATTGTTTTGTTTTTGTCACGCTTTAATTTGATATGTTTTTTTTTATCGTGCTATAGTTTTTCGTAATGTTTTATGTTGTTGAGGTGTATACTGCCCTATTGTTTACTGTCTTATTATGTGTTCATTGTATTTTGTTGAGGAAGTTCTCAAAGAGGCCAACACAAAAAGGGATCTCTTAAAAAACATCAGAAAGAAGCAATCAACATTTTTCGGGCACATCATGAGAAGAGGAAAGTTGGAATACTTGGTTACAACTGGCAAAATAAAAGGAAAGAGAGATCGCGGACGACAAAGAGAGAAAATACTGGATAGTTTGGTGTTATGGCATGGAAAACAGTCAACAACAGAACTGATACGATGCACTGTAGATAGAAGATTGTGGAGGGACATGATCGCCTACGCTAACCGGTATCGCACATGATGATGATGCCTGTAATGTTTTATGTTGGTTTGCTTTACGCTGTCGCATTGTTTTTCGTAATGCTTTATGTTATTGAGTTATTCATCTTTTGATGAGGTATACATCATTGCACTCCAAACATGTCCATGGGTGCTCAGATCCCCTCCTCAGCAGGTCCCGCAGTGTCCAACGACTGACGACTCCAGGTCTGTGTTGGTTGATTATTCTTCTTACACGGCCACTAAGTTTCTCGTTTCTGGCTGTGCCCATTTTTTCTCTCATCTCTTTCATCCGATGGAGTGACATGGATTAATGGTTGCCGAAGTCCTGTGCCCTTCCCACATCTCGGAGAGTATTGATGATGTCCGCAAGATCCATTGGTTGACCGTCCTCAACAATAGCGCAACTAGCCAACCTGTCCGCTCGTTCATTTCCCCTTACTCCCACATGTCCTGGAACGTAGACAAAGCGGATCTTGCGTATTTTTTTTACACTGCAATGACTTGGTGAGTTTTTACAGGTCAGTTGTGAACGAAGCGTAATTTAATTTCTGTAATGCTTCATGTTAGCGTGTTGTGTATTGTGACGACCAATGTCTGTTAATGCTTCATGTTAGCGTGTTGTGTATTGTGACGACCAATGTCTGTTAATTATGTCGGTCACCACGGAAATAAAATGGTATTGTACTTAACATTATAAAGCTTGGATGAAATGATATAATTATTATAGAAATAAACAAAACCGAGACAAACTAATAAATGAAGTTAAATACTAAAAGAAAAATGTTAAATTCCAATGTTAAATCAGTCCTATAATATGGCTGTAAAACATGGAGAACAACTAAAATGACAATCATGAAGATACAGACTTTCATTAATGGATGCTTACACAGAATAAAAGGATGGAAATGGCAGGTCAAATTCACTAACATAGAATTATGGAAATGTACTAGTCAAATACCGAAGGATAAAGAGATACAGCGAAGACGATGGCGCTGGATAGGACACACACTACGAAAGCCAACTGAGAGTATTACACAACAGGCCCTTTTTGGAATCCCCAGGGGAAAAGACAAAGAGGAAGACCAAGGAATTCTTGGAGAAGACAGATAGAAGCAGAGATCAAGATGATGGGGAAGACATGGAATGCTCTTAAAAGAATGGCAAGAAACAGAACGACTTGGAAAGTGTTTGTTGAAGACCTATGCTCCAGAGGGAGCTGAAAGGTAGAAGAAGAAGAAGAAAGAAGAAGAAGAAAAGAAGAGATGAAGAAGAAGTAGATGAAGAGACAAACTAATGTGTTTATATTATACGACACCCCAGTCTTCAATTTGATCAAAATGGGTACTCTTTTCTTTTCTTATACTTATTACAGGTCTTACGTTGCACTATGGCTCATAGTATATGAGCCATAGTACATGATGACTCATAGTATATCCCTAGACCGGCCATACGTTAATCTTACGGTCTGTTGTTTGATGTGCGACGGGGATAATTTGACGACTAACTGTGTGTTTATATGTTCGGAATTGGAGTAAAAAACGATGGCCTAACATCATCACCTGCTATACATTAAAAAAAAATATGACGATCATCATTTTCAGGAGGACATGAACTTCCGGTCAATATGGTGGATAGGCGGCAGGAATAATTGAAGGCTCTGTCTGAAAAGTGTTCCTTGTTGCAGTTTCCTCATATTCTAAACCCGGCTTGTTGCAGGAGCTACTGATTTAAGTGTTCTGTGCACACCGTGAGCTGTGTGTCTCATCCGTTTTGATCATGTTTCGATATTCCAATTATTTACGATGAATGATGATATCGTATGACAGGGAACAGTTGGCTGTGTTCACTTTCTGCACGGTTTCGCCTTATGTCTTTTGGCGTGTGCTGAGACTGCTAAGATAGGGACTACGTTACCTTTCTTTGTTTGGGAGATGAGATATTAATTCGAATGATTACTCTGGCACGGGCGGTTGAGCAATTATGGATTTTAAGTCGTTTACAGTGATACCAGGGCCTTCCATAACCAAATAACCAAATGCTTTACATCTTTTGCACCGGTGCATCCGTCTTTCAATGCAGGCTGGTTTGGGACCACTTTCCTATCATTTAGGGTTGGAGTTTTCTTCGTTTCTTTGGGTTTCTTCGTCTTTCTGACAGGCAGACATTGTACTGAGAGATGCATCTCTAGTAGGAAAGTTTTCTTATAAGACTAATAGATCTTTACATGTTAATATCTTGCCTACATCGGCATCAATTCGTTCTAAAGTCTAAAGTTTAATGAATCTAGTTTTCCATCTCTCAGGTGCATGGCCCAGTAAAGGGGTACAGGTATACACATGGGGAGCTGCTGTAAAGCTTACGATAAAGATGAAAAGAAACAAGTGGTATGATAACAGAATTACGAAGATCAGGGACAAAACAAAAGCAAAACGGTTGTTGCGGCTCAGTTGGCCATCATCAGGAACATTGCACATACACACACACACACACACACACACACACACACACACACACACACACATACGATTGTGTAAATAAATTAAATAACTACAACACAGCAAGGGATGACCCGCCGGCATTACTAACATGACCCTCCTACAAGGATTTTTAAAATGGATTTTCTTTCCTGATTTTTCGTTACCTTTATTCTCTTGTGATTCATGCGTATAATAGCTAATGCCAATGTTTGAGCATTAATTTATGAGGATATCAGCCAGAAACTAGCATTTATTTCATGTTGAGGTCAGAAAGGATGGGTCGAGTATGAACTTATCGCAGCTGTATGTGACTCATTAAAATGAATAACAATTTTTCATCTTAGTGTAAAGAGAATAATAGAATGTCATGTCATGTGAGGTATGAGACGACTGTGGGGGGGGGGGGGGGGGGTTAGCAGTAGAAGATAAAGTAGTAGCAGTAGTAGAAATAGTAGTAATAGTAGTACCAGCAGAAGTAGTAGTAGTAGTAGTAGTAATAGTAGTAGTAATAGTGGTAGTAGTAATAGTATTAGTAGTAATAGTAGTAGTAGTAGTAGTAGCAATAGTAGTAGTAGTAGTAGTAGTAATAGTAGTATTAGTAGTAGTAGTAGTAGAAATAGTAGTAGTACCAGCAGCAGCAGCAGTAGTAGTAGTAGTAGTAGTAGTAATGATAGAAGAAGAAGATGAAGTATTAGCAGTAACAGTAGTGGTGGTAGTACTAGTAGTAATAGTAGTAGAAAAAGTAGAAAAAAAGAAATAGAAAATGAAGAAGTGGATTGTAAGTAGAAAAGAAAGAAAGAAAGAATAAAAGTAAGAAAGAAGAAAGGAAAGAAAGAAAGAAAGAATGAAAGAAATAAAGAAAGAATAAAAGAAAGAAAGAAGGAAGGAAGGACAGAAAGAAAGAAAGGAAGAAAGAAAGAAAGAAAGAATAAAAGAAAGAAAGAAGGAAGGAAGGACAGAAAGAAAGAAAGAAAGAAAGAAAGAAATAAAGAAAGAATAAAAGAAAGAAAGAAGGAAGGAAGGACAGAAAGAAAGAAAGGAAGAAAGAAAGAAAGAAAGAATGAAAGAAAGAAAGAAAGAAAGAAAGAATGAAAGAAAGAAAGAAAAAGAAAGAAAGAAAGAAAGAAAGAAAGAAAGAAAGAAAGAAAGAAAGAAAGAAAGAAAGAAAGAAAGAAAGAAAGAAAGAAAGAAAGAAAGAAAGAAGAAAAGAAAGAAAGAAAGAAAGAAAGAAAGAAAGAAAGGGATACAATAAAATCAAGTAAATTCATGCAAATAAAAGAAATTTTTTTTAGGCCATTGTGATATCAACTTTGCTCGCGTAACCGGCAGAATATGCAAATCACGTGCTTAGGAAAAAAAATATACTAGAAGGAATCCCAAGAACTGATAAACTGTCGATTCCGGAAGGAAGGCGAAAACGAGGCAGGCTCTGGACAACCTGGCAGAGGGTAGCGGAAACAGATTCGTAATGTGGGACAGACTGTAAACATTGCTGGGAAGGCTATATAGGGGGGGGGGGGTGTGTTCAAGGCATGGTTTCAGCAGCGGCGGTTATTCAGGGGAGGCAACGTAGGCCACGACTCCTCAAATATTTTATCAGAATACATAGCACAAACACATTCCCGCTGAATAAGTTAAATGTCAATGTACAACCAGCCTCGGCGTCCCCTAGTATAGACGTGATAGTTCAAATAACTCAAGCTGTTATCAATAAATATACTGCAAAGTCTATGGAGGTCAAACCTACTACAACCGTACAACGACATCAATCGACCTTGCAATGTGTAAGAGAACTATGTGTGCCATTTCAATAATTACCTCCTTGTTTCCATGGCAATAGAAGAACGACAAATCAGATGACGTTCTATTTTTTTTAAAATTGAAACATATAGAAGTAGTGTCGATAAGAAGGATTATTTATGAAGTGCTGTCTGTAAGAATCACTGCGCTATGTCTTTATATATATATATATATATATATATATATATATATATGTAACACCGAAACGAAACTGTAAGAGAATTTAATTAACAGTAAAACCATGTTTTTCATAACTTATAATGCAGATAACTAAGACATTATGATGTAATTATAATTATGTTAATTTATGGCAATAATTGAAGGAACTATATTACAAAGCGCAAATTGCAGCAATGTTTATGTCGGAAATATTCAGGTCAAAGTAAAGTAAAGTAAAGAGCCCCAGTCACGCCAAGTGGCGTATAGGGAATATGGTGTTAGTGATCATAAATTTTACAACCTTCGGCACATGATTTTTGGGGTAATGTGGTCGGTATTACGCCCGTGCCGCTTTACTTTCTCAGAAAAAAAATCCGGTACCTATTAAAGGCTGGGTGAACCGCAAGCCGTCGGTTGGGATCGAACCCTACCTCTTGTCCTTTGTAGTCCAGTTCACTAACCACTGAACTATTGCGGCTCTCATTCAGGTTAAATGTCAACTTAAAAGCTCGGAATCACTTGTGCCCCCCCCCCCCCCCAAGTTTCAAAGAAATCAAAGTCCTGACCCTGGGAGATCCTTGAGAAGACGAGGCAGGGGCAGACTGCAAAGGACAATCTGAATAAGGTGTTCTCAAGAAATAAAGAAACATTGAACCTGACAACAGACGTAAGTGGGAGATGGCTTGAGATAGCTGATACTTTCATGGCGGGCTATGTTGAGAGCAATGATTCTGCAAAGTGCCATGCAATCTGATTACGATTTTGAGAGGGTTCTGCCCTATGTGCCTTTCCGCTCGAAAGGATATAGATAGATAAAGCTGTGCTGCTGTGTTTACGGCAAAATTGAGATTATTTAATACACAAGTCAAAATTATCCTACTTTAGAGATCAGTAACATGGACAATATCAAATGGGAAGATAGTGAAAATGAACACTTTTATTGCAACTTGCTTAGAAGAACACTTACGATTATATTGCTAGATACCATTCATCATCATGTGGCACACCGATTAGCGTAGGCGATCATGTCCTTCTGAAATTTTCTATCTACAGTACATCGCGTCAGTTCTGTTGTTGGCTGTTGTCCATGTCACAACATCGAGCTATCTAGTATCTTCTTTATTTGTCGTTCGCGCTTTTTGTTTGCCTGGATTTTGTCACTTGCAACCAAATATTCCAGCTTTCTTATTCTCATGATGCGCAAGAAAAATGTTGATCATGATCTAATGTTTCGTAGGAGCTACCTTTTTGTGTTGAGCTCTTTGAAAATTTCCTCATTGGTCTTTTTACCTGTCCAGGGAACTCTTTACATTCTTCTCAGAATCCTATCTCTGTGGCCTCTAATCGTATTTTCATTTATTTGTCCACTGTCCATGATTCGTTTCCATAGGTCAAAATTGGCTTTATATAACACTGAGGAACTCCGTTTCTCATTTTCATTTACATAGAATGGTTGCACAAACCGTTTTTATTTTTCTGAAATACCAGACACCAATAGATATGATTAAGTGTAGCAACGACCACATTAATCCACAGTGGAAGAAGATATAATAATATAAAAAAGAGACAGAGATAGGATACACGCTACGAAAGCAAATCACAGCATTACCAGAGGGATCTCAACAGGAACACACAGAAGAAAAGAAAATATTAACGGCGTGAATACACATTGGACATGAAGCCTAAAGAACAAGATAAAAAAAGAAAATAAACTCTGAGAGAAATAGAAACAAAAAGCAAGAGCAAATAATAAAGAGGAATGGTGAGTTCTTGTTGCTTGTCTTAAACCCTATCCATTCATCCATCCATCCATCAATCCAACCATCCATCCATCCATCCATCCATCCATCCATCCATCCATCCATCCATCCACCCACCAACCCATCCATTCATCCATCCATCCACCCACCCATCCATCGATCCATCCATCCATTCATCCAAATCTATCTATCTATCTATCTATCTATCTATCTATCTATCTATCTATCTATCTATCTATCTATCTATCTATCTATCTATCTATCTATCTATCTATCTATCTATCTATCTATCTATCTATCTATCTATCTATCTATCTATCTATCTATCTATCTATCTATCTATCTGTCTGTCTGTCTGTCTGTCTGTCTGTCTGTCTGTCTGTCTGTCTGTCTATCTGTCTGTCTGTCTGTCTGTCTGTCTATCTGTCTGTCTATCTATCTATCTGTCTGTCTATCTATCTATCTATCTATCTATCTATCTATCTATCTATCTATCTATCTATCTATCTATCTATCTATCTATCTATCTATCTATCTATCTATCTATCTATCTATCTATCTATCTATCTATCTATCTATCTATCTATCTATCTATCTATCTATCTATCTATCTTTCGAGCTCACGACGGCACATACATTCTCGACTTTCAATATCGAACTATCTTTCCTATCAAGTGTCAGACTTTGCACAGTGCCCTCACTGCATCTCACCACGTGTCCCTGTTATGGATGAGATTCTCAACCTGGTATGGCAGACAATGCCTGATGTTGTTGCATCTTGCCTCAGTGTTCTGTTAGTTCTACTCTAGAGCGACATACTCTTTCTTCGTCATGTTTTCCATTTGAGGTTACTTGTTTAACCGATTATTTGTGTCTTTCTCATCACAGAATCCTGGGTAGTTTAGAAATAAGTACCTGCCATTGGACAGGAAGTTCAAATCCTGTAAAAGTCGGTGGGAACATTACACTTCGTTTCCGACGGTTTTCTTCTCCCTAGTCTGATCAGGGAGATTCGATGTTTAGACTTCTCACATCATCATCATCAAGTAACATGCCTGCTGTCGTAGGTGATCATGTCTCTCCACAACTTTCGATTTCGACAGTTATATATCATTTCTGTTGTCGACTTTCTGCCAAGCCATTCTCTTAGGCAGTCTGGCATCTTATATCTTTGTTTCCCTCTTTCTCTTCCTCCTTTAATTTTCCCAGTTGTTACAAGGACCGATATGTCAGATATAAACGGTGCGGATATCGGAGCCTAGCCCTGTACTTTCATCACAACAGAGCCACGCCCACTAACCGTGTGTACACTTCTTCTTTACTTCCTCATTTCCCTTTCAGCGTCGAGGGGAAATATAATCTGCGATCTTTTGCTTTTCTGTTCGCTTCTGCTGTTGTTAGGTTTCCTAGTGCTTCTTAAATTCTATCGATCCATCTTTTTCGTGGTCGACCCTTGGGTCTGGTGTTCTCGCAACGCCTATTGAAAGCTCATTGTGTTTTGTTTTGATCTCATGTCACGTCTCCAAAACATTTTATCTCTTGTTTCTTTACCGAGTATACACTAAATGGTGATATTAAAATTCTCTAATTAATGGCCGACATATGCCCGCATTATGCCCCGTCAGAAGATAAAAATAAGCCAGAATAGAATAGGAGCAAAAAAAAAAAAAAAAAAGCACACACCTTGCGGAAAGATAACCACAGGCAGTCTTCTGTCTTAACCTCTGACCTCCGATCTGAGCATAGGACACTTCAAAGAGATCTTCAACCAAACAGGTCTGGAGCAATCATGGACAACTCTCGCCACCATCATCACTTGATTGGACTTGCCATCATCATTAATTATGGTTCGTTCGCCAAGTCCCCAATAGTCTACCTCTACTTCGTTTACAAGGTGGTGTCCATGTTAATGCCCGGTGCAGATGTCTGGTTCGTTCCATTCATAAAGTGTGGCCTAGGCACTTCCAAAGTCTTCTGTTCACTTCTTGATTGATGTTGCTAATGCAACGTCTTCTTCTATCCTTCTACGATAAGAAGGCGCGTTATTTCTCAATGTTGTGTTTTTTCTCAGCTAGATGAAGAAGGAGAAGGAGAATAAGCATAAGAAGAAGAAGAGGAAGAGTGAAGAGAAGAGGAAGAGAAGAGGAAGAGAAGAATAAGAGAAGAAGAAGAAGGCGTGTTATTTCTCAATGTTGTGTTACCTTCTAGCGACATCTTTGGTTGTGATATGTTGATTCCAACGGATGTTTAAATTCTTTTTATGACAGCGACCTTCGAATCCTCAAAGTCGGCTTTCTCACAAGTGGTTCATTCTCCACGTTTTACAGAGAGTATCATGTGAAGACATTTTATTACTGTCTTACACAATGACAATAATAGAAATAACAGACATAATACAGATAGACATAATAGTAAAAGAAAGCACTACAAAAGGTCTCAGTCTGAATAGTAAGAAAATAGAAGTAATGGTCATATCAAAGAAACAATCATTAACATCATGCAGCATAAAAATAAAAAGGATTAATCTGAAACAAGTGCAACGTTTAAAATACTTGGGCAAAATAATAACATCAGATGGAAGATGCACCACAGAAATAAAAAGCAGAATAGCTCAGGCCAAAATAGCATTTCAGAAAATGAAAAATATCTAATGCAATAAATCTATGTCAATAGAAGTGAGAAAGAGAGTGCATCGGTGCTATATAGAATCAGTTCTGACCTATGGAAGCGAATCATGGACAGTAGACAAACAAATGAAAAGACGATTAGAGGCCACAGAGATGGGATTTCTTAGAGGAGTGTTGAAAGTTCCCTGGACAGCTAAAATGACCAATGGGGAAATTCTCAAAGAGGCCAACACAAAAACGAGCTCCTAAAAATCATCATAAAAAAACAATCAACATTTTTCGGACACATCATGATAAGAGGAAAGTTGGAATACTTAGTTACAACTGGTAAAATAAAAGGAACGAGAAATCGCGGACGACTAAGATATAAAATACTGGATAGCTTGTTTGTCATGTCATGGAAAATATTTAACAACAGAACTGATACGATGCACTGCAGATAGAAGATTGTGGAAGGGCATGATCGTTTACGTCAACCGGTACGACGCATGATCATGATGATGACACAATGACACAGGGAAAATTAAACGAAGAGCTTAATTCATCGAAGCTTGGCTACATTGGAGCGCCATGTCTCTTGTCTTGATGGTGCACAGTGTCATAGGTTCACCTGACCATCCTTTGATGTTATCAGTCCAGTTTAGTATCGGTCTGACTGCCTAGTCTACTTTCCCTTCCAAGATGACTTTTACAAGGTGTTATACCTCCTCATATGTAAAAAAAAAATATGTTTTTTCCCTCAAATTGTGTTAAGTAGTTCTTTTTCAATTTTCAGCTGATTCATCATCATCGAGTGCTTTCTCCGCATCGAAGGTTGGCTACCATGGAGCGCCATTCCACTCTGTCACTTGCTTTGATGGTAGAGATTGTCATAGGTTTACTTGTCCATCTTTTGATGTTACTCGTCCATGTTAGTCTTGGTCTGCCTCTGCCTCTTTTACCTTGTTCCCCTTCCAATATTACTCCCTTCCAATATTACTCCCTTCCAATATTACTCCCTTCCAATATTACTCACTTCCAATATTACTCCCTTCCAATATTACTCCCTTCCAATATTACTCCCTTCCAATATTACTTTTATTAGGCTGTGTCTTTTAGCATGCCCCAAAAAATTTATTTGTCTTGTTTGAATTGTGTTTAGTAGTTCTCTTTTCATTTTTAGTTGTTTTAAAACTTCATCGTTTGTGTTCTTTTCTTTCCATCCAATTCTACCTATTCTTCTATAGGTCCACATTTCAAAGGCGTCAATTTTATGCTCTCTTTTCTTGTCTAATGTCCAGATGACTTAGAACTTCCATATTCGTCTTCTTTTGTCTTCCACCTAATTCTCTCCATCTTTCTATAGATCCCCATTTCAAAGGCTTCATTTAACTGCTCTGTTATCATATTTAATGTGCATGTTTCTTCACAATGCAGGAATACTGAGTTCTGACAATTTCTTTTAGTTCTTTCTTATGTCATGCTTTGATGTCAGTATATCTTTCATGTTAAAATTGCTTTTTAACTTTCCTGTTCTTTTGTTTATTTCTGTATTACATTTTCCATCATTTGTTATATGTCCAAGGCAGCTATATTCATGAACTCTTGCTAGGTTCTTTCCATCTACTTTAATATCTCCTTTTTTTATATTTTGTGTCTTTTCTCTGTTAGAAGAAGACGCGTTATTTCTCAATTTTGTGTCTTTTCTCTGTTAGAAGAAGGCGCGTTATTTCTCAATGTTGTGTCTTTTCTCTGTTAGAAGAAGGCGCGTTATTTCTCAATTTTGTGTTTTTTCTCTGCTAACTGAAGAAGAAGAAGGCGAGTTTGTTTCTCAATTTTGTGTTTTTTCTCTGCTAACTGAAGAGAAGAAAGCGTGTTATTTCTCAATCTTGTGTCTTTTCTATGTTCGAAGAAGAAGAAGAAGGCGTGTTATTTCTCAATGTTGTGTCTTTTCTCTGCTAGAAGAAGAAGAAGAGGAAGAAGAAGGCGTGTTATTTCTCAATTTTGTGTTTTTTCTCTGCTAGAAGAAGGCGCGTTATTTCTCAATTTTGTTTTTTTTTTCTCTGCTAACTGAAGAAGAAGGCGCGTTATTTCTCAATTTTGTGTCTTTTCTCTGCTAGCTTAAATTTTGTGTCTCTTCTCTGCTAGAAGAAGGCGCGTTATTTCTCAATTTTGTGTCTCTTCTCTGCTAGAAGAAGGCGCGTTATTTCTCAATTTTGTGTCTCTTCTCTGCTAGAAGAAGGCGCGTTATTTCTCAATTTTGTGTCTCTTCTCTGCTAGAAGAAGGCGCGTTATTTCTCAATTTTGTGTCTTTTCCCTGCTAGAAGAAGGCGCGTTTTTTTCTCAATTTTGTGTCTTTTATCTGCTAGAAAAAGAAGAAGAACGTGCGTTATTTCTCATTTGTGTGTGTCTTTGCTGCTAAAGGAAGCGGGTTATTTCTCAATTCTCTCTCTCTCTCTCTCTCTCTCTCTCTCTCTCTCTCTCTCTATATTCTAGAATGAGAACGTTATTTCTCAATTTTGTGTCTTTTCTCTGCGAGAAGAAGACGCAATATTTCTCAGGAATTCTCCGTAAAAGCTCCATAATAGTGACCGAGAATCCGACACGATAATTCTGGCAGAACTGCACTGTCAAACTATTGCAGCCTAAATTCGCCCCACTGCTTTTCGCAAAATTCACCATTTCTCAAACAGGAAACTGGGAAGAAGAAAAAAGCGCTTGCTGTGAAAGGTAAATCCGTATAGAGGTCATTCCAAAACGTCCAAGCTGAGCAGTCGTTATGTTTTTATTTATTTTATTTATTTTTTTACGACACAAACTTTCGAAGCAGAATTTCAAGGATATCTAAATTATACGGCTCTATGGCAGCTTCTAAGCGTGGCTTAGGTCTAACGTTTATTGCAAGAAAGTGAGCAACGTCATAAATTAACGTCATTTTGACGTCAAAAGAGGAATGTTTTTGTATCCAAGCATTCGTTGAACATGCAGATGGAAGATTAAAGTGTTACACTCGTTAAGAGGGAAGAGGTGGCATATTTTCGCGATGAACTGTAAATAATTTCGCGAAAACCCTGGGAAAATAAAATTGGGGGAAAAAAATATATATCTACAGTTATTAAGAGATTTCATAATATATTTTGTCGGCTGGCGTGGACGATCATGCAACCTCATCCTGTTGGTTACATCCATTTTTGTTGAACTGTCTTATTTCCAGCAGAAGTATTTTCCCTTTTATTCAAAACTATCATCATCATCCTCATCATCACGTGCCGGGCCTGCTGGCGTAGGTGATCATGTCTCTCCACAACTTTAGATCTCGACAACTATTTATCATTTCTGTTGTTGACGTTCTGTCAAGCCATTCTCTTAAGCTGTCTGGTATTTTTTCTCTTTGCTTCCCTCTATCTCTTCGTCCCTCAATTTTTTCAGTTGTTACAATATATTCCAGCTGTTCTCTTCTCATTAAATGGCCAAAAAATGATGATTGTTTCTTCCTAATATTGGAAATTAGCTCTCTTTTTGCTTTGACCTCTTTCAGAACTTCTTCATTACTCTTCTTAGCTGTCCATGGTATTCTCAACATTCTTCTGTAAAACCACATTTCTACAGACTCCAGTGATTTTCTTGCCTGTTGTCCTATTGTCCATGATTCACCTTCATACTGGCTCTACATAACACTTAAGAACTCTTTTTCTTGTTTCTATTGTCAAAAATGGATTGCATAGTATCTTCCTCATTTTTTAAAAGCTGCTTTTGCCTGAGTCAAAAATTCAAAACTGTAGATTATATTTCTCTGTTTCGTTCTTTGTTATATTTCGTTATGCGGTTTTCAATTTTATGTGATTATATTAAAGACAAGGATCTGCGATAGCTCAGTGATTAGTGCACTGGACTACAACGGATGAGAGGTCGGGTTCGATCATGACCGACGACTTCCAGGTTCACCCAGCCTTAAAATGGGTACCGGATTTCTTTTCAGTGAAATTAAAGAGGTACGGGCGTAATACCGATCACATTACCCCAAAAAATCATGTGCCGAAGTTCTATAAAAAGTATGGTCACTAACGCCATATTGCCTATACGCCACTTGGCGTGACTAGGCACTTTACGTTTTTTTTAAATATTAAATGTAATTAGATTATTAAAGATTATTAAAGATTATTAAAGATTATTAAAGACGCTTAGAGGTCACAGAGATAGGATTTCTTAGAAGAATGTTGAACGTTTTCTGGACATCTGAAAATGTCAACGAGGAAATTCTCATAGAGGCCGACACAAAAAGGGAGCCAGAAAGAAACAATCAACATTTTTCGAGCACATCATGAGAAGAGTACAGTTGGAATACTTGGATACAAGTGGAAAATACTGGGGAAGAGAGATCGCGGGCGACAAAGAGAGAAAATACCTGATAGTTTGGTGTCATGGCATGGAAAACAGTCCAGAACAAGAACTGATAAGATGTACTGTGGATAAAAGATCGTGGAAGGACATGATGGCCTTCGCCAACCGGTATGGCACGTGAAGATGATTATATTTTTAGCCATATCAACTTATAATGATCATCACAACATTCCGTTTCATTTTTTGTGATGTTTTCTAGGTGCACTATTTGCATGTCTGTCGCGATGATTTCATTCTTCGTCTGATACAGTCCACGGAAGTTTCGCATTTTTTAAATATCTAAATCATCATCATCATGTGCCATACCAGTTGGCGTAAACGATCATGTCCTTCCTATAATCTTCTATCCGCCGTGCATCGTATCAATTCTGTTGTTGACTGTTTGCCATGCCAAAAAACATTTTGAAAAAATGTATAACTGTATTTTTGAACACGTTACACACCATTCTTTTAGTAGTAAATGTGACTAAAGTTTTGTAAGATTATGTTTTTAAATGATATGACGTGATCAAGGGTTGAAAATGGAAGACGTGATAACTAAGTGGTTAGTGTAATAAGCAACTTATGACAAGATGTCTTGTTTGATCCAAATCGACGGCTGTAATAGTATTACACCATCATTGTTGGTTACGCCGGACTTTATACTCTTTACGGACATTAGATGATAAACATAAACGTTTCCCGCACCTTCATTTTAGTCGCAGCTTTAACAAAAGAAATGTTTGATATTGATACAAGTTGCTGCTAAGCCACAAGGAGCGTAACACAAGAAAAATGATAAGACAATCTCTCGGCGGTGAGTTTAGATAATGGTTTTCTAACTCGTAAGCTACCCACCAGAATTTGATGTGGATTTACCTTTGAATTTAAATGTATACACGCGATTAAAGAAATAGAGCATAACCCAATTATGACTAGCTCATCTCCAGAGCAGAGATGATGAATCAGACAAAAAAATATTGCTGAAAACCAAAATATAGCGGAGATAAAGATGGCTGGAGCCAACATTGGTCTAGGCTATATAAGAAGGGTAGTTAGCTTTTAGTTTAGCTGATAAGTGAATTTCAGTGCCCGTAGAAAAAGAAATTCAAGCGTTATAATAATCAGATGGAGAGAATACTTTAAGGAACTATTAAACCAGGGAAATACAAACGGAAATACAGAGTTTAAACATAGGCAGTATGATGAACAGGAACCGAATATACTTAAAGCAGAAGTAGAATGGGCTTTGAAGCAGAATAAAAAGAACAAAGCAGCTGGTATAGATGGAATAACAACAGAAATGCTACTAGCCTGTAAGGAAACAGCTATAGATTGGCTTACTATCATATTCAATATGGCTTGGGAAGAAAGAAAAGTCCCAGACGACTGGCAAAAAGCTATCATTGTCCCATTTTGGAAAAATAAAGGAAGTAAAAGGGAGTGTGAAATGTACAGAGGAATATCCCTATTGAGTCAAGTTGGTAAAATGTTTGCTAAAATATTAGAGAGGAGAGTAAGATACATAATAGAACCTCAATTAAGTAGTAATCAATTCGGATTCAGAAAAGGCAAAAGCTGTACTGATGCTATATTTACATTGAGACAACTATGTGAAAAAACAATAGAATATGACAGAAACCTAAATATAGTGTTTATAGATCAGGAAAAAGCGTTTGATCGTGTGGACAGGAACAAACTTTGGCAAACTTTAGAAACATACGGGGTAGCAGGACAACTACTAGAAAATATAATAGCACTATATAAAAACAGTCAAAGTGCCGTCAGAACATCGGAAGGTCTGTCAGAATGGTTTCAGGTTACAACAGGAGTAAGACAAGGATGTGTCCTCTCACCACTCCTCTTCATCATATATATGGACAAAATAAATCAGGAAACAACCAACAACAAGGACAAATCAAATAATAACATAGAGGTAGAAAACTCCAACATCAATGAGCTACTCTTCGCAGATGACCAATGCCTAATATACGAGGATGAAAACCTGCTGCAACAGCATTTAACATCTCTAGATAAAAGCTGCACAAACTACAGTATGAAAATTAACACAGCAAAAACAGAGGCTATAAATATAAGCAAATTAAGACACCCATTAAACATCAAGATCAAAGACAAAGAAATAAAACAAGTAGAGGAATTCAAGTATTTAGGCACAATGTTCACAGAAGATGGAAAACTAGACAGAGAAATTGACATGAGAATACAAAAAGCAAATGCTGTCACATACCAGCTTTCACCATTGTTAAGACATCCAAACATTTCTATGCCAGCTAAACAACAAATGATAAATAGCATCTTCATACCAACTTTGTGCTATGAAAGTCAAACATGGACCCTTTCTAAATCACATTTAAGAAAGATCAATACATGTGAGATGCGATGCTTGAGAAAAGTAACAAACAACACAAGAAGAGATAGAATACCAAATGAAACCATAAGAAAAATGGTAGGAACAAAACCCTGCCAAGAATATATAGAACAACAACAACTTAAATGGTTTGGCCACCTGGTCAGAATGAATCCTCACCTATCACCATCAAGGGCGTTCTTCTCGAGAATGCATGGAAAAAGACCAAGAGGAAGACCCAGAAGAAGATGGATAGATGCAGTGACAGAGACATGTAATAAAAAAGGAAAATCACTAATTCAGACAATTCGAGCAGCACAAGAACGACAAATGATATAAACCACGACACCTTTTAGGTATCAGTGAAAGAGAAAAGAAGAAAAGAAGAAGAAGTTAGCTTTTAGGGACAGGCACATTAGATCGGGATACCAGAAGAGATGAGGTGGGACGAGACTTTAGATACAGACAGACAGTTCAGGACTGTATTTGGAATTCAAGGCTTTAAGAAACATTCAGTGATGTTTTAGTAAAGAATTATTATGAATTTTTATTTCAATAGAAGATGATTAGCTCGATGTTGATATTTCAGACCTCTTACAGAGGTCAGTATTTATTAAGAAAATCAAGGCTATGAATAAACAGATCGATATAGATGTCATATCGTGTGTGTAATTGTATGCAAAGTACAAGAAGTTATGTATATGTAAGTACAGAACATGGAAAAGTATAATATAACAACGGCGGTAGCCCAGACACGAATATAAAGCTTTTACCAATGATATAGATGTTTAGACAGCCATAGAAGATATGTGTAATGAACGACTTTTACTAACAACCAAAATATGTAACTAGATGACTTGTGAAGTGTAACTAACGAGCTGTGTGAATAAACTATTGTACGAGATTTCGACGATGTCTTGAGCCATCATCATATGAAGTGTCAAACACAAATGTTATTTAGAACAGATTGGAGTTGTACTTTCTGTGTTGTGAATGAATAACGTTGTGTTGAGCTACCAGTCAAGTGAGAATTGTTGTACGTGACCAGGATTGTTAGGACTTACATATTCACTTTCCTTTGTGTGTAATTTAATCACAGTGTTCTGTCACTGCTATACGGCTTCTAGAATCATCATCATCCACTACCTTCCCTGCTGGCGTTTGTGATCATGTCTCTCCACAACTTTCGATCTCGACAATTATGTATTATTTCTGTTATTGAACTACCGCCAAGCCATTCTCTTAAGCTGAACTGTTCTCTCTGCTTCCCTCTATCTCTTCGTCCCTCCACTTTCCCTGTTGTCACAATATATTCCAGCTATTCCATTCTCATTGCATAGCCAAAAAATGACGATAATTCTTTCCTAATTTTGAAAATTAGCTCACTCTTTGCTGTGGCCTCTTTCAGAATGTATTCATTACTCTTCTTAGCTGTCCATGGTATTCTCAACATTCTTCTGTAAAACCACATTTCTACAACCTCCAATGATTTTCTTGTCTGGTGTACTATTATCCATGATTCACATCCATATGTTAAGACTGGCTCTACATAACATTTCAGAACACTTTACTTGTTTCTATTGTTAACAATGGATTGCACAGTATCTTTCTAATTTTTTGGAAAGCTGCTTTTGCCAGCGCCATTCAACATCTCATTTCTGTTGTACGTCTACCATCTTAGATTAACATTGTTCCCAGACATTTAAATTCATCTACTAATTTTAATATTGTTCCTCTTGTCTTTATTTTGCACTGGGGTGATATTTTTTCTTTGTTGTTACCATTACTTCTGTATTTTTGCTATTAAGGCTGAGTCCTTTATTTTTGCCTTTCTTCACAACAATGTCTAACATTTCTTTAACTCATTTTCACTTTTAGCAATTAAGACTGTATCATCAGCATACCTTACTTTTTTATATTATGACCTTCAATTGTTATTCCAGACATGCCCCTTATGGATATTAAAATAATCTCACTACACATATTAAATAAATCTGGTGACAGCATACAACTTTGTCTAGCACCCTGTAAATTCACAATCCTTCCCGATTCACCCAAACGTAAATGGGTACCGGACATTTTATGTGATAAAAAAACGACACGGACGTTAGTACTGACCTCATTTCCCCTTTAAAAAAAAAAAGTAATGTGCCAAAGTTTTATAAAAATACAGACACTAACATCATGTTCCCTATAGGCCACGTGGCGTGACAAGACTCTTTTCTCTTCAGTTTAAAATACAAGCTCTAGTGTCTGTCCCTATATCTAAACTGCGCAAGTGACCTCTCTAACATTATCGTTTACTTTCTCCTCACTTCTTTCATTTATTTTTGGCTGTACCTTATGAGCAGCATTTTCTTTAGCTAATGTTGTTTAACCTAAATATTCTGATAATTTATCTTTACGCAAGTGTAGGCAACCCTTTTATCTGGCAAATTTAATTCTGAGTTACATATTCTATTTGATGACGTAAGAGAGATATTTGATGATATAAGAGAGATATTTGATGATATAAGAGAGATATTTGATGATATAAGAGAGATATTTGATGATATAAGAGAGATATTTGAGGATATAAGAGAGATATTTTATGAAATAAGAGAGATATTTGATGACATAAGAGAGATATTTGATGAAATAAGAGAGATATTTGATGACATAAGAGAGATATTTGATGAAATAAGAGAGATATTTGATGACATAAGAGAGATATTTGATGAAATAAGAGAGATATTTGATGACATAAGAGAGATATTTGATGAAATAAGAGAGATATTAGATGAAATAACAGAGATATTTGATGACATAAGAGAGATATTTGATGACATAAGAGAGATATTTGATGACATAAGAGAGATATTTGATGACATAAGAGAGATATTTGATGACATAAGAGAGATATTTGATGACATAAGAGAGATATTTGATGACATAGACATATATTTGATGATATAAGAGAGATATTTGATGAAATAAGAGAGATATTTGATGAAATAAGAGAGATATTTGATGAAATAAGAGAGATATTTGATGACATAAGAGAGATATTAGATGAAATAAGAGAGATATTTGATGACATAAGAGAGATAATTGATGACATAAGAGAGATATTTGATGAAATAAGAGAGATATTTGATGACATAAGAGAGATATTTGATGACATAAGAGAGATATTTGATGAAATAAGAGAGATATTTGATGAAATAAGAGAGATATTTGATGAAATAAGAGAGATATTTGATGACATAAGAGAGATATTAGATGAAATAAGAGAGATATTTGATGACATAAGAGAGATATTTGATGACATAAGAGAGAGATTTGATGAAATAAGAGAGATATTTGATGACATAAGAGAGATATTTGATGACATAAGAGAGATATTTGATGACATAAGAGAGATATTTGATGACATAAGAGAGATATTTGATGACATAAGAGAGATATTTGATGACATAAGAGAGATATTTGATGAAATAAGAGAGATATTTGATGACATAAGAGAGATATTTGATGACATAAGAGAGATATTTAATGACAGAAGAGAGATATTTGATGACATAAGAGAGATATTTGATGACATAAGAGAGATATTTGATGACATAAGAGAGATATTTGATGACATAAGAGAGATATTTGATGACATAAGAGAGATATTTGATGAAATAAGAGAGATATTTGATGACATAAGAGAGATATTTGATGAAATAAGACAGATATTTGATGAAATAAGAGTCCCTGGGCATCAAAGCTTATATCGATGACATAAGGGTTTTCTAAAAACTCCGACAATGTGTTTTATTTTTTTAAAATTGTTAGTAAGAAATATCCACATGCGCTACGGAGTTCGTGCAGTGTGGTAAGATCTTCCAGTAAATTGGAGAAAAATATGTAACTAAAATAACGATTATCTCGGTTAAAATAACGAGAACAATTTCTATATTTTGTTTTAAATTATTAAGCCTAAATTATGTTCTTCCTGAATTTAAACACACAAATCTATTAGTTTCAGGTAGGCATCTCTAACTACACACAAATAGCCCTTGAGGGAAGGGCAAAATGAAAATCCTTTGAGAAGCATTAAAAGTAATGAGTTCTGTAGGGTGATGAACAGGATCGCATGGTGCAAAACCCAGTAAAACACACATTCTTAAAGAATCAAACAGAGAAAATGATCATTCTCGCATATAGAACAGTAGACTTTTCGCCTCTAATGAGATTCAAACCTGCACCCACATAAGCGATGGATTCCACTCTGCCACCTGCTCAACTAAATTGAAGGGAGGTAAATCATCAACGTCATCATCTAGCTACTTCCTGTTGAATTTCTCTCCCTTGACAGCTACTCTACAGTTATATTTGTCCTACAACATATGTCCAGCATCTGCAGGTTTCAATCCCAGCTGGCCTGTGATATATGGCACCAAGTTTCATATGGGTCCTCTTCTCTCTTGGGGATGTAACATATTTTAGGATGTAACATATTTGAGGATGTAGTTAATTTGAGAATGTAACATATTTGAGGATGTAACATATTTGAGAATGTAACATATTTGAGAATGTAACATATGTGAGGATGTAGTTAATTTGAGAATGTAACATATTTGAGAATGTAACACCTTTGAGGATGTAGCATATTTGAGGATGTAACATATTTAAGGATGTAGTTAATTTTAGAATGTAACATATTTCAGGATATAACATATTTGGGAGTGCAACATTTTTAAGGATGTAATTAATTTAAAATCCCGTGTGTTACCGGGGCCTCATTATGTGGGAAGTAAAGAATAGTGACACTGTGACCTTCCAGGCATGTCGTAAGAGGCGACTAAGGAGGTTGATCGATGTCTTGACAAGCTGTCATTGTAAAAAAAGTATTGTTATGGAAACAGAGCCATAGATTTTGGAAGCAGTGATCTCTGCAATATGTGCCAGTTTGGTCCGCAAGGTTTCTGTTTTTGAGATTGTGGTTCTGCCCTATGTGCCGTCTTCGGCTCGAACGGACAATAAATAGATAGTTAGAATTAATTTAAGGATGTAACATATTTGAGAATGTAACACATTTGAAAATGTAATATATTTCAGGATGTAACATATTTAAAGGATGTTAAGGATGGCATTTGAAGAAGTAACATACTTGAGAATGTAACATATTTGAGCATGTAACGTATATGAGAATGTATCGTATATGAGAATGTAACATATTTGAGCATGTAACGTATATGAGAATGTAACATATTTGAGCATGTAACGTATATGAGAATGTAACATATTTGAGCATGTAACGTATATGAGAATGTAACATATTTGAGCATGTAACGTATATGAGAATGTAACATATTTGAGCATGTAACGTATATGAGAATGTAACATATTTGAGCATGTAACGTATATGAGGATGTAACATATTTGAGCATGTAACGTATATGAGGATGTAACATATTTGAGCATGTAACGTATATGAGGATGTAACATATTTGAGCATGTAACGTACATGAGGATGTAACATATTTGAGCATGTAACGTATATGAGGATGTAACATATTTGAGCATGTAACGTACATGAGGATGTAACATATTTGAGCATGTAACGTATATGAGGATGTAACATATTTGAGCATGTAACGTATATGAGAATATAACATAATTTGGGAATATCCCGAGGACAGTGACACCAATCCGTTCTCAAATCTAAACATGTAGACAGCGCAATAAAGCTATAACTATATGTACCTGTATGCTCTACACATTTTTTACAAACCTTCCTTTGCCAGCGCTACCTGAGTTTCACATATTTACGTCTCATCCGCCGTATGATCAATAGACCGCATTATTTTTTTCAATATAACAGAGAACATTCTTCAAGCGGTAGCTATCAATTCTGCCTAACCCTTTCGTTACTACCCCCCACCCTGCGCATGTAGATACATGTTTGCCAGCGAATTCACGAAGGTATAAGAAAGATTTAAAAACGGGATGCACAATTTTAAAATGTGTGGAAATAACAACAGTGAAAATTAAAGAAAAATGAGTGTCTGAAATCGGCAAAACGGTGAAGCGAAAGAAACCATTACCTTGTTCTCGGGAGAGATCAAGCGGTGATTTTCAATGTGTTAACATGCCAGTGCAGATGCAATTATTCCATTTACTTGTTGAGAAACTTAAAACTGGTCCGCTTCATCGAGTAGAGCTATTTTTGCTGTCACTTATTTGCCAAAATGTTTTTTTTCTTTTCTATAGGCGAGAATGATCTCTGTTTGATTCTTTAAAGAATGTGCGTTGTACTGGGTTTTCCACCATGCGATCCTATTTATCTCCCTACAGAACTCATTAATTTTGTTAATTTTTCTCAAAGTTAGATTTTCAATTTGACCTCCCTTCAAGGCAGCAATTGCTTGTAGTCAGAGTTGCCCACCAGAAACTACTAGATCTTTGTGTTAAAATTCACGAAAAAAAAAATGATTTTGGCTTAATAATTTAAAACAAAATATAGGAATTGTTCTCGTTATTTTAACCAAGAAATTCGTTATTTTAGTCACATTTGTCCCTCTAATTTACTGAACGATCTTAGCACACTGCACGAACTCCGTTGCACATGTGTACATTTCATACTAAATAAAAATGTTTAATAAAACACATTTTGTGGAGAGGGCGGATTTTAAGTTGGTTATCTGGGGGACTTGTTGGTCTCGAGGCCGTAGTCTTGCCTCGAGACAGAGCGGTTGTGAGTTCAAATCCCGGCTAGACTAGTTGGGTCTATTTATAATTTATCTCTGCGGCAACCACCCCTGGTCCCAGCAGCGAGGCCCGACTTGAAACGTCAATTACTCATCGACGGAAAAAAAATTGAGTACCTCCGAAATCGGAGTTATCTGCCTGTATGGCGAGGGATACATGTGTACACGGCTGTCAGGGAAAAATGGATTAACACGCAAAATTCGGTTCCTAGTATCTAGGGACTTCGACAGAGGTGAAAGCTGCCGAATGAAAGAAAAACAAGAAGAGGTGTTTATTTTCATAAAATCTTTGATAGTTTGAAGAATATTTGGGTAGAAATCCAACTATATATAGATATGTGAAAGTAATATACAGATTGTAAGTTGTGGAGAGACGTGATGGTTCAGGCCAGTAAGAACATACCTAATGCTGATTATCATGCACGGTTAAAGTGAAAGTAGAAGCAAAGATTCACAGTCTTGGTGCATGGTGGTTTGTCAGTGATATTTTAGTTTTCTTTGTTGCTTTGTGGCATATAATAAAATAATGACGTCACAATTTCGAATCTTCATGATCGTTGATTCGGAGTTATGGGTTAATTTGGGATGAGAGGGTTAAAGAATATGGTGCGAAAAAAAGGGCAGTGGGTCGGAGGGCTATCTTTTTATTTAGGAGCAGTAGAGTTTGTACATGTTGGTTTGGCAACAGCACATTTCTTAATATGAAGTTACAGAGGGTTTAATCAGCAGCATCATGTTCTCAGTCTCAATACTGCAGAATTCTGGTCAGTTGGATATGTGCTTCTAAATGTAGAAAATATAAAGCTGACTGTGTATCCACGAGTCGTTGATTAACTGGGGTTGGCCATTCTAAACGTGGAAACGGGTTCTGGGCCGTGCGATTGAGTGAGTGCACGTGAGTCTAGACCATCCACAGCATTAAATTTGGTGGGCGTATATGAAGAGCTATCAGCCACGATAAAACTGGAGTCGTCAGTCGCTGGACACTACGGGACTTGCTGAGGAGGGGATCTGAGCACCTATGGACATGTTCGGAGTGCAATGATAATGACCCGCAACAAACTCAATAACTCTTGTCAGTTTTTGTTGTGTGGGTAATTTTAGCGTTAATAAACATGTTTCTTCTTATTCATTGTTTTTCTACTGGACATGTCAAACAACAAAGCTAAACTCCAGGGGCAAGCCACTCTGTGGTCTCTATATATTCTAATGCCGCTTTTCTCAAACACAACGGCTTGAATAATAGTAAGATATTTTGTAGCTAAAGGGAAAGATATAATTAATGAGTGAAAGCACCTAATAAAATAAATACTGGGGGTCAGCGACTGCGAAACGTATTTAAAGGAGGTCCGTGGTAATGAAGAGCTTGAGAGCGCCTGATCTAATGGGCTAGGAAAGAATTTATTAATAAGAAGATTAGGTTATAACTTGGGGCGACACAATACGAGGAGCCTCAACAAATTTTCGAAGTTTGTTTTGGGACTACAGTGATTTTACGTGTTGTGAGTCTTTTTGGCGTTACATTTTTAAAGGGAGGGTAGGACGGCCTTAACGTTTCATTTAACTTAGGGGCTCTCAGAGTTTCATTTAGCTTAGGGCCTCTCAAAATTTTATATATTTTCGGGCCTCTCAAAGTTTCATTTAACTTAGGGCCTCTCAAAGTTTCATTTAGCTTAGGGCCTTCCAAAGTTTCATTTAGCTTAGGGCCTCTCAAAGTTTCATTTAACTTAGGGCCTCTCAAAGTTTCATTTAGCTTAGGGCCTCTCAAAGTTTTATATAATTTCGGGACTCTCAAAGTTTCATTTAACTTAGGGCCTATCAAAGTTTCATTTAGCTTAGGGCCTCTCAAAGTTTCATTTAGCTTAGGGCCTTCCGAAGTTTCATTTAGCTTAGGGCCTTCCGAAGTTTCATTTAGCTTAGGGCCTTACAAAGTTTCATTTAGCTTAGGGCCTTACAAAGTTTCATTTAGCTTAGGGCCTTACAAAGTTTCATTTAGCTTAGGGCCTTCCGAATTTTCATTTAGCTTAGGGCCTTACAAAGTTTCATTTAACTTAGGGCCTCTCAAAGTTTCATTTAGCTTAGGGCCTCTCAAAGTTTTATATATTTTCGGGCCTCTCAAAGTTTCATTTAGCTTAGGGCCTCTCAAAGTTTTATATATTTTCGGGCCTCTCAAAGTTTCATTTAGCTTAGGGCCTCTCAAAGTTTCATTTAACTTAGGGCCTCTCAAAGTTTCATTTAGCTTAGGGCCTTCCAAAGTTTCATTTAGCTTAGGGCCTCTCAAAGTTTCATTTAGCTTAGGGCCTTCCAAAGTTTCATTTAGCTTAGGGCCTTCCAAAGTTTCATTTAACTTAGGGCCTCTCAAAGTTTCATTTAGCTTAGGGCCTTCCAAAGTTTCATTTAACTTAGGGCCTCTCAAAGTTTCATTTAGCTTAGGGCCTTCCAAAGTTTCATTTAGCTTAGGGCCTTCCGAAGTTTCATTTAGCTTAGGGCCTTCCGAAGTTTCATTTAGCTTATGGCCTTACAAAGTTTCATTTAGCTTAGGGCCTTCCGAAGTTTCATTTAGCTTAGGGCCTTAAAAAGTTTCATTTAGCTTAGGGCCTCTGAAAGTTTCATTTAGCTTAGGGCCTCTCAAAGTTTCATTTAGCCTAGGGCCTTCCGAAGTTTCATTTAGCTTAGGGCCTCCCAAAGTTTCATTTAACTTAGGACCTTCCAAAGTTTCATTTAACTTAGGGCCTCTCAAAGTTTCATTTAGCTTAGGGCCTCCCAAAGTTTCATTTAACTTAGGGCCTTCCAAAGTTTCATTTAGCTTAGGGCCTTCCAAAGTTTCATTTAGCTTAGGGCCTTCCAAAGTTTCATTTAGCTTAGGACCTTCCAAAGTTTCATTTAACTTAGGGCCTCTCAAAGTTTCATTTAGCTTAGGGCCTCCCAAAGTTTCATTTAGCTTAGGGCCTTCCAAAGTTTCATTTAGCTTAGGGCATCTCAAAGTTTCATTTAGCTTAGGGCCTCCCAAAGTTTCATTTACCTTAGGGCCTTCCAAAGTTTCATTTAGCTTAGGGCCTCCCAAAGTTTCATTTACCTTAGGGCCTTCCAAAGTTTCATTTAGCTTAGAGCCTTCCAAAGTTTCATTTAGCTTAGAGCCTCTCAAAGTTTCATTTACCTTAGGGCCTTCCAAAGTTTCATTTAGCTTAGGGTCTTCCAAAGTTTCATTTAGCTTAGGGCCTCCCAAAGTTTCATTTACCTTAGGGCCTTCCAAAGTTTCATTTAGCTTAGGGCCTTCCAAAGTTTCATTTAGCTTAGGGCCTTCCAAAGTTTCATTTAGCTTAGGGCCTTCCAAAGTTTCATTTAGCTTAGGACCTTCCAAAGTTTCATTTAACTTAGGGCCTCTCAAAGTTTCATTTAGCTTAGGGCCTCCCAAAGTTTCATTTAGCTTAGGGCCTTCCAAAGTTTCATTTAGCTTAGGGCATCTCAAAGTTTCATTTAGCTTAGGGCCTCCCAAAGTTTCATTTACCTTAGGGCCTTCCAAAGTTTCATTTAGCTTAGGGCCTCCCAAAGTTTCATTTACCTTAGGGCCTTCCAAAGTTTCATTTAGCTTAGAGCCTTCCAAAGTTTCATTTAGCTTAGAGCCTCTCAAAGTTTCATTTACCTTAGGGCCTTCCAAAGTTTCATTTAGCTTAGGGTCTTCCAAAGTTTCATTTACCTTAGGGCCTTCCAAAGTTTCATTTACCTTAGGGCCTTCCAAAGTTTCATTTAGCTTAGGGCCTTCCAAAGTTTCATTTAGCTTAGGGCCTCTCAAAGTTTCATTTACCTTAGGGCCTTCCAAAGTTTCATTTAGCTTAGGGCCTTCCAAAGTTTCATTTAGCTTAGGGCCTCCCAAAGTTTCATTTACCTTAGTGCCTTCCAAAGTTTCATTTAGCTTAGGGCCTTCCAAAGTTTCATTTACCTTAGGGCCTTCCAAAGTTTCATTTAGCTTAGGGCCTCCCAAAGTTTCATTTAGCTTAGGGCCTCTCAAAGTTTCATTTAGCTTAGGGCCTCCCAAAGTTTCATTTAGCTTAGGGCCTTCCAAAGTTTCATTTAGCTTAGGGCCTCTCAAAGTTTCATTTAGCTTAGGGCCTTCCAAAGTTTCATTTAGCTTAGAGCCTTACAAAGTTTCATTTAGCTTAGGGCCTTCCAAAGTTTCATTTAGCTTAGGGCCTTCCAAAGTTTCATTTAGCTTAGGGCCTTCCAAAGTTTCATTTAGCTTAGGGCCTTCCAAAGTTTCATTTAGCTTAGGGCCTTCCAAAGTTTCATTTAGCTTAGGGCCTTCCAAAGTTTCATTTAGCTTAGGGCCTTCCAAAGTTTCATTTAGCTTTGGCTCTTTCAAAATGTGATGTAGCTCAGGGCCTTTCAAAATTTCATATAGCTTTGGGCCTCTCAAAGTTTCATTTAGCTTAGGGCCTCTCAAAGTTTTATTTAGCTTAGGGCTAATATATATATATATATATATATATATATATATATATATATATATATATATATATATTTATCTACACGAAACTAACACTAAAGACCAAAATCTTAATATATCATACGTGTTTGCTTAGCACACTATTATATGGATCTGAAATCTGGACAACATACTCAAACCAGGAAAAAAGACTAAATGTGTTCCCCATGCGATATCTCCACAGAATAATGCGCATCAAATGGCGGGATAAAGTAACCACTTAACTGTCCTGCAACGTGCTAAGACCCCAACAATCATGTCGATGCTCAGATGTTGAAGACTAAGATGGCTGGGGCACGTCCAGCGAATGGAAGAAAAGCGCATCCCCAGGCAAATACTATATGGTGAACTAATACACGGAAAAAGACAAATCAGCAGACCTAACCTACGATATAGAGATATCTGTAAATCATCTATGAAAGACTTCTCCATCTGTGAAAATGACTGGGAACATCTGGCAAGTTGTCAAACATCATGGGGAGCATGTATAAGGAACGGTATAATTTCATTTGAGACTGTGCTAAGGCAAAAATGTAGAAGAGAAAAGAGCCATGCAAAAGGATGGAAAACCCTGTGGATCAGTGGGCCTCACTTGTTGATTCTGTGACAGTGTGTGTTTGCCAAACATTTGTAGAATTAGCCACGAGAGAAGCTGTTCGACAAAACCAAAGCTTAAAAAAAAAATACCCATTAGCCTCCACTAGACCGTCTGGCAAGACGAAACGGGCCTATATATATATATATATCAATATATATATATATAATATCAATAATAATATACTTTTAACTTTCCATTTCTCGTTTTTTTTAGTTTTCAGCTCTTCATCAATTCTCTATATTTACGATTTTATATCTCTACACTTCTCCTATCCTCCCACATGTGACACATCTCGTCTTCATCTCATCATCCTATCTCTCATCTCTCCGTCCACCTCTCCCTAACTTCATCATTCGACATGTAGCTATAGATGTTTCTCCTGTCTTCTGTTGTAAAACGTTCATCATCATCACTGGGGGCCGTCTACGCATCGAATGTTGGCTACCTTGGAGCTCCATTCAGCGGAGTCTCTTGTTTTTATAGAGCACGTTGTCATAGGCTGATTTGTCAATCTTCTGTTGTTGCTTGTACATTTAAGATGTGGGCTAACCCTGCCTCTTTTACCTTGTATTTTCCCTTCCAAGATTATTTTCAGTAGGCTGCTGTGTCTTTTAACATGGCCCCAAAATCTTATTTGTCTTGTTTGAATTGTATTTAGTATTTCTCTTTTCATTTTTAGTTGTTTTAAGAATTCGTAGAATCTATAAGGTGTTTATTAATACTCCTTGAATTAAATTGAGGCCAACGCAAAAAGGGAGTTCAGAAAAAAAACATCAGAAAAAAACAATCAACATTTTTCGGGCACATCATGAGAAGAGGAAAGTTGGAATACTTGGTTACAACTGGCAAAATAAAAGGAAAGAGAGATCGCGGACGACAAAGAAAGAAAATACTGGATAGCTTGGTGTCATGGCATGGAAAACAGTCAACAATAGAACTGATACGATGCACTGTAGATAGAAGATTGTGGAGGGACATGATCACCTACGCCAACCGGTATGGCACGTGATGATGAATTACATTTTTATACTTGACATTTTCACCTCGTTTTTTGTGCCTTGTGCTTTGTACCTTTTATTTTGCAACTTGTGTTTGACACCTTTTGTTGTGCACCATTTATTTTGCACCTTATGTTTGGCACCTTTTGTTGTGCACCTTTTATTTTGCACCTTGTGTTTGGCACCTTTTATTGTGCACCTTTTATTTTACACCTTATGTTTGGCACCTTTTGTTGTGCACCTTTTATTTTGCACCTTGTGTTTGGCACCTTTTGTTGTGCACCTTTTATTTTGCACCTTGTGTTTGGCACCTTTTGTTGTGCACCTTTTATTTTACACCTTATGTTTGGCACCTTTTGTTGTGCACCTTTTATTTTGCACCTTGTGTTTGGCACCTTTTATTGTGCACCTTTTATTTTACACCTTATGTTTGGCACCTTTTGTTGTGCACCTTTTATTTTGCACCTTGTGTTTGGCACCTTTTATTTTGCACCTTGTGTTTGGCACATTTTGTTGTGCACCTTTTATTTTGCACCTTGTGTTTGGCACCTTTTGTTGTGCACCTTTTATTTTGCACCTTGTGTTTGGCACCTTTTGTTGTGCACCTTTTATTTTACACCTTATGTTTGGCACCTTTTGTTGTGCACCTTTTATTTTGCACCTTATGTTTGGCACCTTTTGTTGTGCACCTTTTATTTTGCACCTTGTGTTTGGCACCTTTTGTTGTGCACCTTTTATTTTGCACCTTGTGTTTGGCACCTTTTGTTGTGCACCTTTTATTTTACACCTTATGTTTGGCACCTTTTGTTGTGCACCTTTTGTTTTGCACCTTGTGCTGTGTACCTTAAAAGCCGAAACATTTACCTCCCGTATTTTTTCTTTCTTTCTGGCTGTTTCTGCTATGAAAATACAACTTCTATATTTTAAATAAAAGAACGTTTTTTTGTTCATTTGGACGTGAAAATATGAAGAAAACCGTGTTTATAATACACCTGGTCATTACTAGAAATGATTGACATAAAGACACATTATTAAAGTAACGTTTTTTGTGTCATAATTGGGTATAAATTATTTCTAAAAAAAAAGAAAAGTTAATAAAATATTATTATTTTTTTTTTTTTTTAAGAAAACCGAATATAAAGTAACCGGCTGGTTAAATTTCAAAATAAAGTGCCAGTGAAAATTATAATTTCTGGAAACAATTAAAACGAAAAACGAAACTTAAATCAAGTTACAAAGAAATAGAAAAAAAAATTGAATAAAAAATTGAAAATAGAAGAATATAGAAAATTAAAATGTAATTTCTAAACTTTACAATAAATAACGAGGAACATGAGCTAATATTGTACCGTTAGAGAGTTAGGAAGAAGAATTAGGTTAGTGAATTAAAACAAAGTTGAAAAACTAATTCAAAATAAATTGAGTAAAGTATATATATATATATATATATATATATATATATATATACTGATAAAAATAAAATATACACTTACCATATATTAACCTCAGAATTGGCTGTGAAAAATACCGATCAAAACTATAAGTCAACGAATCTGTAGAAGCGTGTTTCTGTAGAAAAATACTATTTCCGACGGTCTACAGAATAGCTCTTGACGCCCATAATCAATGTGGAACGAGAAAAGTGAAATCTCTCAACAGCCTTTAAGTAACAAAGCAGACGTTGGCTGTAGCGTGCACGCCAGGACTTGCCAGAAAGCTGAGGCGAAACAGTGTTTAAAAAATCGTCTGTCTGGCATTGAAATGTGGGAACAGATCGAGGAATCTGCGAGGTAATAAAATAAGAAGTAAGTGCTGGAAATTGTGAAGTCTGTGTAGCATCGGGTATGCCAAGTGGTAAACAGGTTCTAGGAATACAAGCAAGCGGATACTTGAAGAATGAGCCATTAGTAGTCCTTGATATATTATCATAGATTTGTATTTATTGCTTTTTTTTTTTCTTCATCGCAGGCTTTTTTATTGTGTTGGTTTCTTACAACACTTTATTTTATTCATTTCTCACATCTACTTTTATTTACAATAATTTCTCACATCTACTTTAAAGTGCATTCATCTCTCACATCTACTTTTATTTACATTTATTTCTCGCATCAACTTTTATTTACATTCATTTCTCACATCTACTTTTATTTACATTCATTTCTCACATATACTTTTATTTACATTCATTTATCACATCTACTTTTATTTACATTCATTTCTCGCATCTACTTTTATTTACATTCATTTCTCACATCTACTTTTAACTACATTCATTTCTCACATCTACTTTTAACTACATTCATTTCTTACATCTACTTTTAACTACATTCATTTCTTACATCTACTTTTAACTACATTCATTTCTTACATCTACTTTTAACTACATTCATTTCTCACATCTACTTTTAACTACATTCATTTCTTACATCTACTTTTAACTACATTCATTTCTTACATCTACTTTTAACTACATTCATTTCTCACATCTACTTTTAACTACATTAATTTCTCACATATACTTTTAACTACATTAATTTCTCACATCTACTTTTAACTACATTTATTTCTCACATCTACTTTTAACTACATTCATTTCTTACATCTACTTTTAACTACATTCATTTCTCACATCTACTTTCAACTACATTCATTTCTCACATCTACTTTTAACTACATTCATTTCTCACATCTACATTTAACTACATTCATTTCCTACAGCTGCTGGTTAGTAATAATTTGACCCACTGTTTTGTATTGTTTATTTGTCTAAATAATGTGAGTTCTTTATGCGTTTATACTCGCAACATTTTAAAACTGTCTGCCTTTATTACTATTGTAATTGTTTCGTTTTTAACTTTAGCATATTCTTTTGATATGTTTCCATGAGTTCAGACTCAACTTCAATCTGCTACGGGTTCTTTCTATACTCAACACGGGAGTCGGGCTCAACGTCAAGCTGTGGCGGGTTCTTTCTATATTCAACACGGGAGTCGGACTCAACGGCAAGCTGTGGCGGGTTCTTTCTATACTCAACACGGGAGCCGGGCTCAACGTCAAGCTGTGGCGGGTTCTTTCTATATTCAACACGGGAGTCGGACTCAACGTCAAGCTGTGGCGGGTTCTTTCTATATTCAACACGGGAGTCGGACTCAACGTCAAGCTGTGGCGGGTTCTTTCTATATTCAACACGGGAGTCGGACTCAACGTCAAGCTGTGGCGGGTTCTTTCTATACTCAACACGGGAGCCGGGCTCAACGTCAAGCTGTGGCGGGTTCTTTCTATACTCAACACGGGAGCCGGGCTCAACGTCAAGCTGTAGCGGGTTCTTTCTATACTCAACACGGGAGTCGGACTCAACGTCAAGCTGTGGCGGGTTCTTTCTATACTCAACACGGGAGTCGGACTCAACGTCAAGCTGTGGCGGGTTCTTTCTATACTCAACACGGGAGCCGGGCTCAACGTCAAGCTGTGGCGGGTTCTTTCTATACTCAACACGGGAGTCGGACTCAACGTCAAGCTGTGGCGGGCTCTTTCTATACTCATCACGGGAGCCGGGCTCAACGTCAAGCTGTGGCGGGTTCTTTCTATACTCAACACGGGAGCCGGGCTCAACGTCAAGCTGTGGCGGGTTCTTTCTATACTCAACACGGGAGCCGGGCTCAACGTCAAGCTGTGGCGGGTTCTTTCTATACTCAACACGGGAGTCGGACTCAACGTCAAGCTGTGGCGGGTTCTTTCTATACTCAACACGGGAGTCGGACTCAACGTCAAGCTGTGGCGGGTTCTTTCTATATTCAACACGGGAGTCGGACTCTGTCCAGTGACATCGACATTTACTCAGCCTCTAAAATGGGTACCTGATAATTTTCTGGGAGGTAAAGATAGTCTAACGTGATACCGATCACATCACCCTAAAAATGGACCCTAGCCATGGAAGTATATAGTCACAAACACCATACAATATATATATATACTCCACATACACATAGTAAGGCATGGGGTGAGCCTTCAATTTACTTAAATGTTCTCAAAGTGCATTAACTTTTTCCGTACGTTTCACAGTACTGTGCGCCACTCTCGATTTGATTACTGTGAAACGTCATCAAACCATATTCTTTATACATGTCTTGTATCATCGCGGTATTGGTGAAATATAATAGCTTGTTCAATTATCTAAAAATTCGCATATTATATGTTATATGTTAATTAAATATAAATATGTTGATTGATTCTTAAAACGATGAAAAAATGCTGTCTCTGAAATCTCTTCCATTGTATTGATTAAAAAGCTTCCGTACGGCAAGAGTTAAATCAGGTATATATAAGTATATGTGAAACTGATAATGAGTATGTAGTTCGTAAGTATTGTATCAAATCAATATTGTGTCAAATCTAGTCCACTCTATGCGTGTACACCAATGCTGTTCTCTGCAATGCTGTCTTCGGTTAATTATCCTTCTTTTATAAGCGTATCTGTGGAGACCATTATTGACAAGCCACGTAATGGATTCTGTTGCTCTGTTGAGTATTCTGCCTCTCAAGTCAGAACGACTGTCTGTTATCACAGGTTTTATGGTCCCTTATTACTATCTATTAAAGAGTGTGGGGAGAATTAGTTGCGTGGGGTAGCTATTTCTAAAAAATGCCCCATATGCCCTATGACGTTTTCACCGGCGAGTAGGAGGCGCATTAACCTCCTCCCCGGGTAGATGAGACCCGTTAGCCTAACAATGTCAACGTATCTAGGAGAAGGTCAACTCCGATTATAGACCCCCGTTGTCTAGCGGAAACCCGTTCACGGAATAGACTTCGGGAATAAGCCCTGCAGAAAAATCCGGAGATTGAGTACCTGCGGCTGTTCAGTAACTCCTGGTCCAGCTAGACTATCGAGTAGCTCGGCTGCGTGGAGAGAAAAAACATGTTGCATGGGCAACAACTAGTCTTTTTTTTCTGCCCAAGCTAGTGCCCTGGAGAGGAATACCATTTCTACTGAGACTCCAAAGTCAGCAATGACTAACGGAGGCTACTACTAATTAACGCCTAATGCACAGTGCTCAGCCTTTAGTTTTGTTCTGCCCAAAAATTGTGGGGATGGAATGGACCATCCATTCAGGTTGTTGGAGATTATTTAAATCCTTCTCTGTTTCTTTTCTATAGTTGAATCTGTGACTTGAGATCAATACAAAAACAGGGAGAGTATATTTTATACAAACATTGCACATGCCAAGTGCACAGGTATTTGCCACTGATAATTTAGTTGATTTCCTCCTTTGTGTATTTCTTTGTAATAAACGTAGGACATCTTCATCCATAAAAACTGAAACAAATTTACAAGATTTGAACTAAAATGCCACTTTTTGAGATATGATATATCTCCACAACTCTCGATCTTGTGCTCAGTACAACAGCTTTAACGTTGATTTGTTCCCAGTGCCACGCCTAAAATTATTCAGCATATATCCATTTCTTTTATCTCTATGTCCCCTACCTTCTATTTTCTCTTGTTGCTACGTATTCCAACTCGCCTTTTCTCAACAAATGTCCCAAACTCTAAACTTCCTCCTCTACTTTATAGTGTTATCTCCTTTGTCACATCTCCCTCTTTTATTGTATACTCATTTCATTTTTAGGCCGTTCCTGGTACTTTTAGTCTCCTCCTTAAAACAAGACCACATCTCTCTCTCTTTCTCTTTATGGTTATGGTAAGTCGATGGCTCCGGTATCACTGCAAACGAATTAAAATCCAGAATTGCTCAATCGCCTGTACCAGTGGAATCATCCGAATTAACATCTCATCTCATTGAATGATCCAAAGAAAGAAAGGCAGCTGTAGTCCATATTATAGCAGCTACAGCACACTCCAAAAGACATAAGGCCAAGCAGCACTGAAAGTGAACGCAGCTGAACTGTCCTTCGTCATACAATATCATCATTCATCGTAAGCAATCGGAATATCGAAACACGATACGGATGAAAAACACAGCTCACGGTGTGCACAGAGCTCTAAACTCAGTAGCTCCGACAGCAAGCGGGACTTTATTTCTCTTCATCTTCAATTATTCAGAATCCATAAAGTCAAGTCCTGCTCATTTTTTTATATTATTTTCCCTTCTCTTTCTATTCTAACTTCTCCTTCTCGCTCCTTTCACATTTCCTTGCAGAATGGTCTTTTTCCGAGCCAGATGATTAAGACACGAGGCCAAACTTTTCCATTTTGCGCTTCTTCACAATGGTGCAAAGATCAACATGTCCTCTAATTGCTTGATGTAAACCTTTGGTGCATTGTTTCATCTGTGATACGATCACAGTAGGAGACGCACAACATCATGCTAGAGTATGTTATCTACATAGTTAGTATTATCTTCAGTAGCTCTGCTTTCAGGCTCCACATTTGGGAAATATAATAATAAATGGGGATAAAAATATAGCGCTTGCTTTGAAACGAAGGAAGACTTATTTATTATTTATTTATTACATATGTATTAGTTAAAAATTATTAATTGTAATACTTATTTATTTATTACGTATTTATTTATTACTTATATATTTATGATTTTTAAAGGATTTATTTATTATTTATTATGTATTAATTATTAAATATGTATTATTTATTACTTAGTTATTTATTTATGAATTATTTATTTATTTATTATTTATGTATTATTTATTTATTACTTATTCATTTATTATTTGTTTATTTATGTGTTATTTATTACATTTGTATTATATATTATTTATTTCTTATATATGTATTATTTTATTAGTTTGTGTTATTGTGTTGATGTGTCCCCGCAAATGGAATAAATCTGCAATGCCAAATTTTGTCATATAAAGTACATTATTACAGAAGTATGTTGAGAATACCATGGACAGCTAAGAAGAGTAATGAAGAGGTTCTGAGAAAGGTCAAAGCAAAAAGAGAGCTAATTTCCAATGTTAGGAAGAGACAATCATCATTTTTTGGCAATGTAATGAGAAGAACTTCAATATGTTGTAACAACTGAAAAAATTGAGGGACGAAGAGATAGAGGGAAGCAAAGGAGAAAAAATAACAGACAGCTTAAGAGAATGGCTTGGCAGAAGGTCAACAACAGAAATGATAAATAGCTGCCGAGATCGAATGTTGTGGAGAGACATGATCGCCTACGACACTAGGTCCGGTACTTAATGATGATGATTGCAGAAAATCTGTAAACCGAACAATTTTGAATTTACGTTAACTTTCCCACCCCCAGTATCGAGAGCTTTACGGCAGCTCTATTTATGCCCATCCCTTCAAATTGTTTACACTAGCAGAAGCTACTCTCTCCTTGTTTATCATTTTTGATGACATCATCACTCTTCATATTCAGCTGCTTATGGTCTAGTCACATGAAGAAACAGGTGAGACACTTACATTTCCAAAGTAAATACACTGTGTTATGTTTATTCAGACGGCCGTTTGGACCTAACTTTGACTAGTGTGAGATTGTTACATTTACCATATTGAATTTTTTTTTTAATCTGTGAAATTATGTACAAGGAAACATATAACTATCATCATCATGTGCCATACCGGTAAGCGTATGCGATCATGTCCTTTCACAATCTTTTATCTACCGTGCGTCGTACTAATTCTGTTGTTGACTGTTTTCCATGCCATGACATTAAACTATCTAGTATTTTCTCTTTTTGTCGTCTGCGATCTCTTTTTCCTTGTCTTTTCCCAGTTGTAGCCAAGTATTCCAACTTTTCTTTTCTCATGATGTGTCCGATAAATGTTGATTGTTTCTTTCTAGTTTCTTAGGAGCTTACATTTTGTGTTGTTGGACTCTTTGAGAATTTCCTCGATGGTCTTTATAGCTGTCAAGAAAACTTTCAACATTCTTCTGAGAAATCCAATCTTTGTATCCTGTAATCATCTTATCATTTGTTTGTTTACTTAATTGATTCGCTTCCATAGATCACAACTGGCTCTATATAGCACAGAAGAACTCTCTTTCTCATTTTAATTGACATAGATTTGTTGCATACGACGTTTTACATCATCTGAATTTTTTTTTCAGAGATATTCTGCTTTTTATTTCTGTGGTGCATATTTCATGGAAGATTTAACTATCACAGAAAATAAATGTCAGGCGTATGAGAGGAGCCAGCGTGAGAAATAAAATTAGAAGCTTATAACTAAAAATACAGCTTCGACTATTTATTCCCGCAGTAGAATAATGCAGAAACAAGAAATTGAAAAGCGCGGACGCCTAAAAAAAACATTTCGTGGAGTTTTCATTTTATTCATTTATGGTATGTGCCGAGATGTGTTCGATATCGCATCCGCCCATAATTCTCCACCTGTTGTGCGATGTGTGCACTCACTTAGTCGCACAGTCCAGAACTCGTTTATACGTTATAGATTGGCCAACCCCAGTCAATCAGCTCTTCGACTCGTGGATACACCGTGAGATTTTTATTTTCTTCATTCAGTAGCACAATTAAATGAAAATACATTTTCTTTGGAAACGAACCGGCAGAAAGACACCACCATCTTGGATCGCACCGGAAGCGGAACTAATTTTTTTAGTACAGGGAAATTAAAGAGTGGACAGGTTGGCCAGCTGCTGTGCCATTGAAGACAGTCAAAGAATGGATCGGGCGGACGTTATCTATGCCCTCCGAGATGTGGGTAGGGGACATAACTTCGACAACCATGAGTCCACGTCTCTCCTTCGGATGAAAGAAATGGGAGTTAAAATGGGCACAGCCAGAAACGAGAAACTTAGTGGCCGTGTAAGAAGACTTATCAACCAACACAGAACTGGAGTCGTCAGTCGCTGAACATTGCGGGAATTGCTGAGGAGGGGATCTGAGCACCTATGGACATGTTCAGAGTACAATGATGATGACCATCAAATAACTCAATAACTCAATGTTCCCTTTGTCTACCTCCATCTCTCCGGTCTTCTGTCTTTCCTGTTGTAACTAAGCATTCTCTTACACAAAAACATTAATTCTGGACTGCTCTTTTCTAATTTGTTTTATCATTTTCCCCACTCTGATCTTTTAATACCTCCTCATTTGATTTTTTGGCTGTCATGATATCTTTAATATCCTTTTAAAAAAATGAAAAGGACATCTTCTAGATGATTAAATTGTGCATATTATTTCATTGTTTATTGTCCCATAATCGAGAACATAACGCAGTGCTGTTGTATTGTAAAACTATTTTTCTAACTTTGGAGAAATCCTGCATTTTTTAGACCTTCCTCTCCCTTATCTTGATGTAGTTCATTCTTTAACATTCTTTAACTACTACGACAACTAATGGAACAATAAATACTACTACTACGGCAATTATTACTTCAAATACTACAACAACTACTGTTAATAATGTAAATACTGCTGCAACAATTACAATAATGCAACAAATATTACTATCTACTACTAATACTACAACAACTACTACTGCTATTACAACTACTGCTAAAAGAACTACTACAACTACTACCATAACAAATAGTACAACTACTACTTTTACCACTACAAATACTATAACTACTACTACTTTCACTATTGCAAAGACTGCAACAACTACAACTACTTTTACTACTAAAAATAATACAACAATTACTACTACTAATTATACCATTACAATACTTCAACAACTACTGCTACTACTTTTACTAATACTACACTACAACAAAAAGCACCACCACTTTTACTACTACAATACTACAACAACTACTACTTCTTTTACTACTACAATACTACAACAACAACAACAACTACTACTACTACTTTTACTACTACACTACAACAAAAACTACTACTACTTTTACTACTACAATACTACAACAACAACAACAACTACTACTACTACTTTTACTACTACACTACAACAAAAACTACTACTACTTTTACTACTACAATACTACAGCAACTACTACTAATACTTTTACTACTACAAAACTACAAGAACAACAACAACTACTACTACTACTACTTTTACTACTACAATACTACAACAACAACAACTACTACTACTACTTTTACTACTACACTACAACAACAACTACTACTACTTTTACTACTACAACAGTACAACAAAAAATACTATTACTTTTACTACTACAATACTACAGCAACTACTAATATTACTTTTACTGCTACAATATTACAACTACTACAATATTACAACTACAACTACTACTACTTTTACTACTACAACACTACAGCAAATACTAATACAACTTTTACTACTACAACATTGCAACAACAACTACTACTACTTTTACTACTACAACACTACAATAACTACTACTACTTTTACTACTACAATAACTACTACTACTTTTACTACTTCAACACTACAATAACTACTATTACTTCTACTACTTTTACTACTACAATACTACAATAACTACTATTACTACTACTATTTTTACTACTACAACACTACAATAACTACTATTACTACTACTACTTTTACTACAACAATACTACAACTGCTACTACTACTTTTACTACTACAATACTACAACATCAACTGCTACTACTTTTACTACTAAAACACTACAACAACTACTACTACTTTATTTACTACTACAACACTACAACACTACAATAACTACTACTACTACTACTACTTTTACTACTACAACACTACAATAACTACTACTACTACTACTACTTTTACTACTACAAACACGACAACAACTACTACTACAAATACTACAACAACTACTACTTCTTCTTTTACTACTACAACACTACAATAACTAACACTACTACTTTTACTACTACAACACTACAATAACTACTACTACTACTACTACTTTTACTACTACAAACACGACAACAACTACTACTATTGCTCTTCCTATTACTATTACTATCATAACGGAATGAAGTATTAAGCCTCTCCTTGTTCTGTTCCATACTTGTATTTGAAAAAAAACATCAATTGGATCACAATCGGTCCACATGAGCTCTCTAAACAATTGTGCCCTTTCAGGTCTCTTCCAGTCAGCTGCAGGTGCAAATCCCCTTTGTTATCTCCTTACCTTAAGATTTCATCTCCATGTGGTTTTAGGTCTTCTCAATATCCTGTGCAGGTTTCAGGTAACACTTGTCTAGTATTTTTTGTGGTGGGTTTCTGAAACGTGTGTCCTACCCACTGCTGTCTCTTTCTATTTATCATTTCTAAATTTTCTTTCTTTCTTTCACAATTTCTTTCTTTCTTTCTTTCTTTATTTTACTTTCTTTTTCTTTCGTTCTTTCTTTCTTTCGCAATTTCTTTCTTTCACAATTTCTTTCTTTTTTATTTGCCCCTTTCTTTATATATTTCTTTCTTTTCTTTTCTTTTCTTTTCTTTTCTTTTTTCTTTCTTTCTTTCTTTTTGTTTGTTTCTTTCTTTCTTTTTTTTCTTTCTTTTCTCGTTGGTTCGACAACTCTTCATCATTCATTTTGAAAAGAACGTACGCTAAATCAGCGTATAAGTGCCGTGTAACCATTTACACCAAGATACGTTATTCTCAACCTCCTGGGCAAGCACATCCGAACACAGTAATACATTTTCCTGCACTGGGTTACTTTCCCTTTTGATCACTAATCTCTTGAACATATTTGATAGTCAGTTTCCAGGACCATGTCGGGGCTATATTGTAGGGTTTTGATCAGTTCTAGGTCGCTGATCCTGACGAAAACGTTCAGCTATAAGCCCAGTAAGGTTAAACGTCTTGGGGATACTGGGCAAGTTTGCTTTCTGATGAATCTCATTGAAAAAAGAGCAATGAAGACATATCAAAGGACATAAACATTGAAATAAACTCTCTTATAAACAAGAGGACATTAAAATACGGTGGCCACGTCAAGACACAGCAGACTGGAAGTAAAATTAATAGAGGGCATGGTTCCTGGACAGCGAGACAAGGACTGATCAAGACGAAGATAGTTTAAAGTCACCAAAGTGATCTTGAACATGACAACATAAGAAGTGGGAGATCTGGCTAGAGACAGAGATTCTTTCAAACGGGCTGTGGTAAATACACCGTTCTATGGGAGATCTGGCTAGAGACAGAGATTCTTTCAAACGGGCTGTGGTAAATACACCGTTATGTGGGAGATCTGGCTAGAGACAGAGATTCTTTCAAACGGGCTGTGGTAAATACACCGTTCTGTGGGAGATCTGGCTAGAGACAGAGATTCTTTCAAACGGGCTGTGGTAAATACACCGTTCTATGGGAGATCTGGCTAGAGACAGAGATTCTTTCAAACGGGCTGTGGTAAATACACCGTTATGTGGGAGATCTGGCTAGAGACAGAGATTCTTTCAAACGGGCTGTGGTAAATACACCGTTCTGTGGGAGATCTGGCTAGAGACAGAGATTCTTTCAAACGGGCTGTGGTAAATACACCGTTCTATGGGAGATCTGGCTAGAGACAGAGATTCTTTCTAACTGGCTGTGGTAAATACACCGTTATGTGGGAGATCTGGCTAGAGACAGAGATTCTTTCAAACGGGCTGTGGTAAATACACCGTTATGTGGGAGATCTGGCTAGAGACAGAGATTCTTTCTAACTGGCTGTGGTAAATAAACCGTTCTATGGGAGATCTGGCTAGAGACAGAGATTCTTTCTAACTGGCTGTGGTAAATAAACCGTTCTATGGGAGATCTGGCTAGAGACAGAGATTCTTTCAAGGCTGTGGTAAATACACCGTTATGTGGGAGATCTGGCTAGAGACAGAGATTCTTTCAAACGGGCTGTGGTAAATACACCGTTCTATGGGAGATCTGGCTAGAGACAGAGATTCTTTCAAACGGGCTGTGGTAAATACACCGTTCTATGGGAGATCTGGCTAGAGACAGAGATTCTTTCAAGGCTGTGGTGAATACACCGTTCTATGGGAGATCTGGCTAGAGACAGAGATTCTTTCAAACGGGCTGTGGTAAATACACCGTTCTATGGGAGATCTGGCTAGAGACAGAGATTCTTTCAAACGGGCTGTGGTAAATACACCGTTCTATGGGAGAGCTGGCTAGAGACAGAGATTCTTTCAAGGCTGTGGTAAATACACTGTTCTGTAAAGGACACACTACCTGATGATGATGCATCATGTAATGTCTAATGATATGTGTCCATGCAATTGACACTTCTCATGCAGCGTTAAAATGCACCCCGTGCGCACTTCCTTTCTTTCGGAAGAAAGATTCTTCTTAAATCTTATAGGGAACTTTTTTATTAACATTTTATCCTCCTTTCCGTTTCATTTCATTTTCTAGTTCGATTTTTTAATTAGTTATTATTCATTATTTGTTTATTAGTTAATTTTAATTTCGTTCGCCAGGTTTCACCTCTGACGATGTCCCTGCAGACTAGGAACACTGAATTGTGCGTGTTAATCCGATTTGTAACATACACACAACAGTGCTCAGAGCCAAAATAATGGAGAAACAATCGCGATCATACAGGCATGCCAAGTTATAGGCCAAGTATCAACACTATTGAAAAACAAAGCAATAACTACGGAAGCAAAAAGGGCAATATACAAATCAATTTTTCTACTAACTCTGTGCTATCAGTGCCAGAATTGGACGCTGGACTCTAGAACAATAAGAAAGATAACGACCACCGAAATGAAATGTGTCATAAGAATGACAGGAAACAGTTTAAGGGACAGAGTAAGAAACACCGACTTGAAGAAGAAACTCGAAATTGAACCAGCCATCGAATACATAAAGAAACAACAGTTAAATTGGTTCGGTCACATAACAAGACACAATGAACAATGACTCAAAGAGCCATAAACAAACGCTACGAAAAAGCCAGATTAAAAGGAAAACCGAGAAAGAGATGGATAAAGGGAATACTAGAGTCACTAGGAGGGATAACATCAGAAGAGGCCAACAGAAGAGCAAAGAATCGCAGATTCTCCCCTCGACACCAACGGCAATGGAGGAAGGAAAGAAGAAGAAGAAGATGAAGACCACTCTGATTTTCCTTGACAGCCGTGTGCACAGAGGTCCCTCGCCGCACTGGCAGATAACTCCATCTTCGGAGGTACTCATATTTTTTTCCGTCCATGAGTAATTGACGTTTCAAGCCAGGCTGCGCTGTTGAGACCAGGAGTGATTGCCGCAGAGTGAAATCACAAATAAAGATCCCAATTGTTGTAACCAGGATTGGAACCTACAACCTCTGTCTCAAGGCCGGCGTCTTGCCTCGAGACCAACCAGTCCCCCATTTTTTTTATTTATTTAAAATACATATTTGTACTTTTGGTGCATGTTTGTTCCTGTTGTAGGCCTTTGCGCCGAAACGCCGTTCTGATTTGTGATGTCCACTTGTTACGTGAAACTTTAACCATACCATATTTTTCCTATTTATTTTTTCATTTCTCCTCACTGTTAGCTTCACCGCAGCTTCGCATTTTGACACATTTATGTGCATTTCTTTGTCTTGACCTTACCCAGTTAAAATATTCGCATGTTTTTCTTGCATTGCTGTCCGATTCTGTCCATATTTACGACCCATACAACCAAGCCGTTGGCAGAAATGGGTACCAGGGTATTACACTGGTAAGGTGAGGGATGTCGCCTCGCATCTGAGTTTCGATGCTTGAGACGACACTATACAGAAATCTCCGAACATTTCTGAATAGACGGCCGAGCACATATGGGTGGAAACTCGCGTGCTAAGACGCCGGTTCAAGTCTGGTACTTTACCTTTACCTTCACAAGAGGACAGATTTCACGTTTGAATTGAATAATTTAAATGTATTTGTTAAGAACTGTCTAGTGGCTTTCCGCCTGGAAATAGATCATTCAAGTCAACTTAATGTAAACTACAGCATCTGTGTAAGTGAATCATTCCTCTCTCAGATAAATAATGCAACATTGTTAAATAAAGCACAGGAGCATTTCACGGTTGCTCAGGCTAATCTGTCCTGACTACACCCATCCGTTTTCGTTAATTTCAGGTAAAAGCAGGTTGCAGTCTCTCGTACCAGCTGCACCGTGTAAAGCTAAAATCTTCATTTTTTTTTTTTTAAACGTGTATACATTCCACATTTCAACGCTGTTCGTAAGATGCGACTAAAGAGCGTTGGGCATGGGACTTGTAACCCTGTACTGTAAAAAGATTCAGTCCCAAAAACTTCATAAACGGGCACAAGTTAACGCAAAGAAATACTTGTAGACGAAGAGATACAACGAGGACGATGGCGTTGGATAGGAAACACACTACGAATGAGAACAGAGTATTACACGACAGGCTCTTTTTTTGAATCCCCAGGGGAAGAGAGAAAGATGAAATCCAAATTATTCTAGGAGAAGTTAGGTGGAAGGTGTCCATGTTTTAAGACATGGGATGATCTTAAAAGAAGGACAAGAGCTAGAACGGTTTGGAAAGCGTTTATTGAAGACCTATGCTCCACAGGGAGCTGAAATAAAGAACAAGACGAATTGTTCAACGGCAGATGTTGCCATTCTTAAAAGCAAATCGGTCTTGTGTGTAACTTCAGCGTACTAGTCCACAATATTTATTAGGTGCCAATTCTCCTACTCGCTTATATTACCATTCATGCTACCTTGAACCGAGCATTGATTCATATTTTTGTTGGCATACACGGCCTGCACGTAAAACATCGGTTTATGCGCAAGGACTTCTTCATTCTTTTCTCTTTTCACTGATACCTAAAAGGTGTCGTGGTTTATATCATGTGTCGTTCTTGAGCTGCTCGAACTCTCTGAATTAGTGATGTTTCTTTGTTGTTACATATCTCTATCACTGCATCTATCCATCTTCTTCTGGGTATTCCTCTTGGTCTTTTTCTCTGCGTTCTCGAGAAGAACGCCCTTGATGGTGATTGGGTTCATTCTGACCAGGTGGCCACACCATTTAATTTGTTGTTGCTCTATATATTCTTGGCAGGGTTTTATTCCTACCATTTTTCTTATGGTTTCATTTGGTATTCTATCTCTTCTAGTGTTGTTTGTTACTTTTCTCAAGCATCGCATCTCACATGTATTGATCTTTCTTAAATGTGATTTAGGACCATTTAGGTCCATGTTTGACATTCAATGCACAAAGTTGGTACACCTTATCGATTTATTATTGAATTATTTGCAGGTCTTCATCATAGCTCTCCGAACATGCCCATATGTGCTCAGATCCACTCCTGAGCAAATCTCGCAGTGTCCAGCGACTGACGACTCCAGTTCTGTACAAGGACTCGTGTAAGAAGACAAAGACTCGTGTAAGAAGACAAAGACTCGTGTAAGAAGACAAAGACTCGTGTAAGAAGACAAAGACTCATGTAAGAAGACAAAGACTCATGTAAGAAGACAAAGACTCATGTAAGAAGACAAGGACTCGTGTAAGAAGACAAGGACTCGTGTAAGAAGACAAAGACTCGTGTAAGAAGACAAAGACTCATGTAAGAAGACAAAGACTCATGTAAGAAGACAAAGACTCATGTAAGAAGACAAGGACTCGTGTAAGAAGACAAAGACTCATGTAAGAAGACAAGGACTCGTGTAAGAAGACAAAGACTCGTGTAAGAAGACAAAGACTCATGTAAGAAGACAAAGACTCATGTAAGAAGACAAAGACTCATGTAAGAAGACAAGGATACCTATTTATATTTATTGATAAATATGTATATGTATATGTAATGATATCTATTTATATTTAATGATATATATTTATATGCAATGATATCTATTTATATTTAATGATATATATTTATATGTAATGATATATATTATATTTAATTATATATATTTATATGTAATTATATCTATTTATATTTAATGATATATATTTATATGTAATTATATCTATTTATAGTTAATGATATATATTTATATGTAATGAAATTTATTTTTATAGTATTATATATATATTTCTATTTCTATGTAATGATATCTATTTATATTTATACATAATAATAGTTGATCATATTTAATGAACTTTCTAGATACTAATAGGAACGGAGACCATTGAAAGGAAATTAGTATAGACTGGCCAAACACTGTGAAGACCACAAGGAAAAATTGCACGACAGTCAAAGAACTGGAATCCACAAGGAACTATGAAAGTGGAAAGGTCCAAGTAGTCGTGGAGAAGAACCGTCGAGGCAGAAACAAAGGCTAAAGGATGGATGTGGCATCAGTTGGAGAAGGTAGGGCAGAACCGGCTCAGTTTGAGAAGTAGGGCAGATCCGGTTCAGTTTGAGAAGTAGGGCAGACCGGCTCTGGTTGAGAAGTAGGGCAGAATCGGCTCAGTTTGAGAAGTAGGGCAGATCCGGCTCAGTTTGAGAAGTAGGGCAAAACCGGCTCAGTTTGAGAAGTAGGGCAGATCGGCTCTGTTGAGAAGTAGGGCAGAATCGGCTCAGTTTGAGAAGTAGGGCAGATCCGGCTCAGTTTGAGAAGTAGGGCAAAACCGGCTCAGTTTGAGAAGTAGGGCAGACCGGCTCTTGTTGAGAAGTAGGGCAGAACCGGCTCAGTTTGAGAAGTAGGGCAGACCGGCTCTGGTTGAGAAGTAGGGCAGAACCGGCTCAGTTTGAGAAGTAGGGCAGACCGGCTCTGGTTGAGAAGTAGGGCAGAACCGGCTCAGGATGAGAAGTAGGGCAGACAGGCTCAGTAAAAGGAAATAGGGCATACAGGCTCAGTTTGAGAAGTAGGGCAGGCGGCTCAGCTGGAGAAGGTAGGGCAGAGCCGGGTCAGTTGGCAAAGTGTTGTTGCAGCCCTTTGCTCAATGAGGTGTTGCAAGACATAATTCAGTCATTTATATTCCTCCTCTTCTTTTTTCCTTCCTCATTTGCTTTTAGCGTCGAGGGGAGATATAATTTGCGGTATTTTGCTCTTCTCTTCGCCTCTGCTGCTGTTATATTTCCTAATGCTTCTAATATTCAGTCAATCTATCTTTTTCGTAGTCCACGCATGAGTCTGGTGTTTTCGCAACGTTTGTTGAGTGCTCGTTGTGTTGATTTTTGATCACTCTGCCTTGTCCCGTGGTCAAACCATGTTATCTGTTGTTTATTTATATATTCTTTGGTAGGGGCTATTCTTTCCTTTTTTCCCAGTTCCTCATTTCTGATGTTATCTCTGAGACTGTTTCCTGTCATTCATCTAAAAATTTCACCTCAGTAGTGGTTGTTTTTCTTATAGTTCTTGCATCTAGGGTCCAGTTTTGGCAATGGTAGCACCAGCGTTGAGATGTAATTGTATTTTAGAATACTCGTTTTGCCTCGATAGTTATTTCCTTGTTAGACAAAAGTCCAACATAACTGTCCAATGGTTTGACAAACGTTGTTGCATCTTGAGTCTATCTCTGTTGTTTGTGAATTGTCGTTTATATTGAGTTTTATTCAGTGAAAGATTCGTTACTTTGTCACATTTCATTAAAACACTCACGTTATTATATTACATTTATTTACAAGCTATCCTTTTAAGTGTAATGTGTGTTTGTATAATTAAATATTCATTGCTGTGGTGAAGGGAATAACGCGGTTATGTGCTAACCAGGTGGTCGGATGTTCGACTTCCTGCTGCGCCGCTCAGACCAGCTGACAACAAACGTGACTTTGGGGTTAATACAGTTCTGAAAATGCCGACCATATGTTTTTATTCCGAAAGTGTGGCGGCCTAGTGACTGCAGATGGCATCGCTCATAAATAAACAAATAGTCTGGAAAAAATAAAAGACATTAACTGCATTTGTTGGTTTGGATAGTGTTTGAAGATTTATTAAATTAAAGCATCTGTATGTGTTTTGTTCATTGTTAAAACATAATTTAAGGGAAATTTGAAAAAAAGGGGAATTTTTAAGAGGATAGGAATAAATGTTCTTTTTATTTACTTCCTCATTTGCCTTTCAGTGTCGAGTGGAGCCAGCTTGCAACGCGTCGATATATGGTGTATTTATTCAGTTCAGTACCTCGTGCTGTTCAGAAGAAAAAAAAAAGGAAGAAAACAATGAAGTCATTGAAATGTGGATTTATAGAGAAATCTGAAAATTGCTTGGACAAAGTAAAAAACAAAATAATAATTTTTTGAAATATATGAAAATGAAGACAAATAAATCTAGTGAATTGTTTTGTTAACACATAATGAAACACAATAAACTTCTAAAAGTTCACTTGGAGGTGAAAATATAAGAAAAACGAAGAAAAGATGGACAGGAGAACTGATGGTACAGTGTGCTATTAAAGTACGAGAGATATGAAATGAAGACTTATGGTAGCGAAGCTCTGATGTCGAGTCGGCACACGATACTGATACTCTACGGTTGGTCTCTCCTGATGTTATGTTTGCTTGTGTTTTAAATATTCTGTCTGTTCACCAATTTCATTTATTGATCTAGTATTCTCGATGCGTTTACCACGAGTAGCATGACAGTGGAGGTGATGGCAGTGACCAAGGCATTGAAATGGTTAGAGTCACAAGACTACATCCACGCATGTATACTGAGTGATTCGATGAGCATGATAAAAAAAGTGGAGGCGGGCTTTGTACGCATGCAATGGGTAGAGTCGTTGCAGAAATCCAAAATACGTAAGGTCACCTTTGTCTATGTCCCTGGACATGCGGGAGTACGGGGAAATGAGAGAGCGGACAGGTTGGCTAGCTGCGCTGTCGTTGAGGACGGGCAACCGATGGATCGGGCGGACGTCATCAATGCACTCCGAGATGTGGGAAGAGCACAGGACTTCGACAAACACAGATCAACGTCACTTCTTCGGATGATGGAAATGGGAGTTAAGATGGGCACAGCCAGAAATGAGAAACTTGGTGGCCGTGTAAGAAGACTTATCAACCAACATAGAACTGGAGTCGTCAGTCGCTGGACACTGAGGGAATTGCTGAGGAGGGGATCTGAGCACCTATGGACATGTTCGGAGTGCAATGATGATGACCCGCAAATAACTCAATAACTCAATAACTCTCGATGCGTTTGTTAATGACCCGTTTATTGATCTAGTATTCTCGAGACGTTTGTTAATGATCCATTTATTGATCTAGTATTCTCGATGCGTTTGTTAATGACCCGTTTATTGATCTAGTATTCTCGAGGCGTTTGTTAATGATCCATTTATTGATCTAGTATTCTCGATGCGTTTGTTAATGACCCGTTTATCGATCTAGTATTCTCGAGCCGTGTGTTAATGATCCATTTATTGATCTAGTATTCTCGATGTGTTTGTTAATGACCCGTTTATTGATCTAGTATTCTCGAGGTGTTTGTTAATGATCCGTTTATTGATCTAGTATTCTCGATGCGTTTGTTAATGACCCGTTTATTGATCTAGTATTCTCGATGCGTTTGTTAATGGCCCGTTTATTGATCTAGTATTCTCGAGGCGTTTGTTAATGATCCATTTATTGATCTAGTATTCTCGGTGCGTTTGTTAATGACCCGTTTATTGATCTAGTATTCTCGAGACGTTTGTTAATGATCCGTTTATTGATGACCCGTTTGTTGATGACCCGTTTGCTGATGACCTGTTTGTTACTGACCCGTTTGTTAATAACCCGTTTGTTGATGACCCGTTTGTTGATTTTCTCATTCAATTTTGAAATTATTTATTATTATTATTTATTATTTCTTTTGGTTTAAATACATATCTGTGTTTTTTGTTGTTGTATTTTCCTGCTGAAGGCATACTGAGCCGAAATGGTGTTCTAATTTGTGTTGTCCACCTATTACAAAAAGCTTTAACCATACCGCTTTTTTCTTTTTTTTTCTCTATACATTTTCCATGTCTCTTTGTTATATTGGCTACTCTCTATTCAGTGATGCCTACGTGATCCACTTGTCTGAGTTTATGACAATGTGTTGTTACATCTTATCCCTTATTTTCACCAAATCAAGATAAATGAAGTCAATGTCGTACAGGCATTTAACATTTATCATACTCCAGGTGGAAAACATAGAACAATTGCTTGAGTTTGTTTACGTTAAACAAACGATGAAGTTTTAAAATAAACAAGATAACAAACGATATAAGATAACAAACGATGAAGTTTTAAAATAAACGAGATAACAAACGATATAAGATAACAAACGATGAAGTTTTAAAATGAAGGAGATAACAAACGATATAAGATAACAGACTATGAAGTTTTAAAACAAGCGAGATAACAAACGATAAAAGATAACAAACGCTGAAGTTTTAAAATAAACGAGATAACAAACGATATAAGATAACAAACGATGAAGTTTTAAAACAAGCGAGATAACAAACGATATAAGATAACAAACGATGAAGTTTTAAAACAAACGATATAAGATAACAAACGATGAAGTTTTAAAACAAGCGAGATAACAAACGATATAAGATAACAAACGATGACGTTTTAAAGCAAACGAGATAACAAACGATATAAGATAACAAACGATGAAGTTTTAAAACAACTGAAAATAAAAAGAGAACTACTAAATACAATTAAGACAAGACAAATGACATTTTTGGGGCATGTTAAAAAACACAACAGCCTACTAAAAGTAATATTGGAAGGGAAAATACAAGGTAAAAGAGGCAGACCAAGACTAACATAGACGAGTAACATCAAAAGATGGACAAGTCAATCTATGACAACTGCACCATCAAAGCAAGAAACAGAGTAGAATGGCGATCCATGGTAGCCAACCTTCGTTGCGAAGAAGGCACTCGATGATGATGATGTTTACGTTAAAATATAGTAAATCAATTCATCCTATGAATATGATTAGCATCATCTGAGACACGTTGATTGCAGTATTTGAAAAAAATGTCACGCCATCCCCTTTATTAGATACATCAGTTTATGACTCTGTCTTTAACATTAATCAATATGTGGCTGGTATTATCTTCATGATTTACACATTTCTCGCGCAATTGTTATATCAGAAACTACTGTAACTACGTCAAATAAATCAACACTACTACAGCGTATTGTATCAAACTTATGTAAAGTGTTTGGCATGTTACTTGTTTTAAAAAAAAAAGATGCACTACAGTAACTTTTCCAAGCCTTAAAATACATCGTCGGAATCGTGTTTGTACCAGTATTTCAATGACAAAAAGGCACATGACAGCGCGCAGCCCGGGCAACATTTTAAAACAAATCTACCCATGCCGATGGCGTAAATGACGGACAAAGGTGCAGATACTGATGGTTTTTTTCTTTGTTAAACTTGCGACAGATCGCATCCACGCCCCACCTACCTAGTAAACTCTATGAAGAATAATAAGTGCCCTAACCTTTCTTGTCATAAAAGGAAGCATTAACCACTTAAGAAAAAGAGTTCTTAAATGTTATATAGAGCCAGTCTTCACATATGGATGTGAATCATGGACAACAGGACAACAAACAAGAAAATCACAGGATGCTGCAGAAATGTGGTTTTACAGAAGAATGTTGAGAATACCATGGACAGCTAAGAAGAGTAATGAAAACGTTGTGAAAGAGGCCAAAGCAAAAAGAGAGTTAATTTCCAATATTAGGATGAAATAATCATCATTTTGTGGTCATGTAATGAGAAGAGAACAGCTGGAATATATTGTAACAACTGGGAAAATTGTGGGACGAAGAGATAGAGGAAAGCAAAGAGGAAAAAAATACTGGACAACTTAAGAGAATGGCTTAGCAGAAGGCCAACAACAAAAATTATGAATAACTGTCGTGACAGAAAGTTGTTGAGAGACATGATCACCTATGCCAGCAGGCCCGGTACTTGATGATGATGATGATATCTGCTTAGCTCTCGTTCCAATAACCAACAAAGTGTTCATCCTGACCGTTCATATTTCTCTATTGAGCATGTTGCGTTCTGTAAGAATTACACGCATTTACGTTCATACTGTTCTATTGAACATGATGCAATCTACATAAATGGCGCGCAGCTCAAAATGGTTTCTTCCGAATCACCGTAACGACCATCACGGACTGCATAATCTCTATGCATCATCATCATCGAGTGCCTTCTCCGCAACGAAGGTTGGCTACCATGGATCGCCATTCTACTCTGTTTCTTGCGTTGATGGGGCAGGCTGTCATAGATTGACTTGTCCATCTTTTGATGTTACTCGTCTATGTTAGTCTTGGTCTGCCTCTGCCTCTTTTACCTTGTATTTTCCCTTCCAATATTACTTTTAGTAGGCTGTTCTGTCTTTTAACATGTCCCAAAAATGTCATTTGTCTTGTCTTAATTGTATTTAGTAGTTCTCTTTTTATTTTCAGTTGTTTTAAAACTTCATCGTTTGTTTTCTTTTCTTTCTATCCAATTCTACCTATTCTTCTATAAATTAACATTTCAAAGGCTTCAATTTTCTGTTCTGTTTTCTTGTCTAATGTCCATGTTTCTGCACTATACAGGAATATTGAGAAAATGTAACATTTTGCCATTCTTAGTTTCAGCCCTGCTGACATTTGTTTTGTTGTTAGTATATTTTTCATAGCATTAAAATTACTTTTTGCCATACCTATTCTTTTGTTTATTTCAATTTTACATTTTCCATCATTGGTTATACTATTTCCCAGGTAGTTGTAGTTCTGGACTGTCTCCAGATGTTTTCACTCCACTGTGATATTTAATTGTAGGTCTTGAGAATTTTCTTTGTTTATGATCATAGTTTTAGTCTTTTTGATATTCATATCTAGTCCATATTTTTTGCTTGTTATGTTTATCACATTAAGCAATTGTTGTAGGTCTTTAGGATTTACTGCTAGTAGAACAGTATCATCAGCATATCTTAAGTTATTGATTAAAAAAAAAAAAAGTGAAGTACCCCCGTCACACCAAGTGGCGAATATGGTGTTAGTGACCATCAATTTTACAGACCTTCGGCACATGATTTTTGGGGTAATGTGGTCGGTATTACGCCCGTTCCGCTTTACTTTCCCAGAAAAAAATTCGGTACCCATTTACGGCTGGGTGAACCGGAGCCGTCGGTTGGGATCGAACCCTACCTCTTGTCCTTTGTAGTCCAGTTCACTAACCACTGAGCTATCGCGGCTCCTACAGGTTATTGATTATCTTTCCATTAATTTTTAGGCCTGGCATCTCTGAGATGTTTTTAAAGATTTGCTCAGTGTATAGATAGAACAAGCTTGGTGACAGGATGCATCCTTTTCTTACTCCTCTTTTTATGTCCATGGGTGTAGAGTTATATTTTATTATTGCTGTTTGCTCCCAGTACAAATTACATATTAGTCGTATGTCTGTGTCGTCTAGATTTATATCCTTTAGGTAGTCTATAAGTTGGTTATGGTGTATTCTATCGAAAGCTTTGCTGTAGTCTATGAAGCAGGCATATATTGTTTTGTTTACTTCTGTGTACTTTTCAATCAATGTTCTCATGCTAAATATGGCTTCATTTGTGCCACTGTTTTTCCTGAATTCAAATTGTTGCTCATCTAATTCAGTATTAATTTTATTCTGAATCCTTCCCTGTATAAATTTTAGTAAATTTTTTGTTACCTGGCTCATTAGGCTTATTGTTCTGCATTCAACTGCACCATTCTTTTTAGGCAATGCAATGCAAGTTGATGTTTTTAGTTCGTTTGGTATGTATTCTGTATGGTATATGTCATTGCATATGTATGTGATCACTTCGATGCCAAAATCTTCTAGTTCCTGTATCATCTCTATTTGTATATTGTCAGGTCCTGCCGCCTTTCCCTTTTTCATTGTTTTATAGCTTTTTCTACTTCAGATTTCAGGATTTTATAGTTGTATCTACATTTTATATCTGGCTTTTTGTCCCTTTCGTCATGAAATAATCACTATGCGCCTCACGTTAACTCCGGTGTGGATGTAGACTCCATTATCAGTGAGCGGGCCTCAAGAATCGTTGTCCCAACAAATGAAGTCAGACCTACATTTTGGTGGAACATTCGATCCGATCAACAGTTCAGCTGGTGGCACATTTCCAATTGAACACACACAGAACCCAATAGTTGTGAATAAACAAATGAATCATCTTATCTTCAGTCATTGTGCTTTATCAACGCGTTTCAGAAACAAGAAAACACTCAATTTCCCAAAACAATCTCCGTCTCAGTTTTAAACAAAAGAATTCTGGCTCGTACACGACCACAAAAAAATCCATTCTTCTACTTCTTCTTTCTGTCCTCATTTCCCTTTCAACGTCGAGGGGAGATATAATTTACTATATTTTGCTCTTTTGTTTGCCTCTAATGCTGTTATGCTTCCTAATGTTTCTAATATTCCATCAATCCATCTTTTTCGTGGTTGGCTCCTGACTCTGCGTTCTCGTAACTGTTATTGAAGGCTCGTTGTGTTGTTTTGATTTTTCTGCCTTGTCACGTGACGAAACCATGTTATCTGTTGTTTCTTTATACATTATATGGCGGGAGTTATTCCTAGCTTTTTTCTCAGTTCTTCATTTCTGATCTTATCTATCATGCTGTTTCTTGTCATTCGTCTAACACATTTAATCTCAGTAGAGGTTATTTTTCTGTTCTTGCACCTAGGGTCTAGTACTGGCATTGGTAGCACAACGTTGGGATGAAGATTGTAGTGCCCGTTTTGCCTCTAGAGTTATTTCCCTTGTTTGACAAAATTGTTTCCATGAAAATCCATTAATGTTAAAAATTAACTGAAATTATCGTTGATTTTAAGACAGAAACCTAATTTTGCAGCAAAGAACGTCCAAAGTTATACATGTAGTGTGTGTCAGATCTGACAGGTCATGGGAGAGGCTGGCTCATGCCATATTATATGTAACAAGACATTCTTTGTTCTTAACATTTTCAAGAACATTAACTCTTTAAGCCCGAACCAATGATTATGGTGGCTACAAGTATTTCATTTATATTCAAATATTCATCATCATCATCATCATCATCATGATGTACCAAACCGGTTGGCGTAGGCGAGCATGTTCTTCCACAATCTTCTATCTACAGTGTACCGTTCTTTTCTTTCCTTTTATTTTGCCAGTTGTAACCAAGTATTCCAACTTTCCTCTTTTCATGATGTGCCCGAAAAATGTTGATTGTTTCTTTCTGATGTTTTTAGGAGTTCCCTTTTTGTGTTGGCCTCTTTGAGAATTTCTTCATTTGTCTTTTTAGCTGTCCAGGAAACTTTCAACATTTTTCTGAGAAATCCCATCTCTGTAGCCTCTAATCGTCTTTCCATTTGTTTGTCTACTGTCTATGGTTCGCTCTCATAGGTCAGAATTGGTTCTATATAGCACCGATGAACTCTCTTTCTCACTTCTATTTGACATAGATTTGTTGCATAAGATAGTTTTCATTTTCATAAATGCTATTTTGGCCTGAGCCATTCAACTTTTTATTTCTGTTGTGCATCTTCCATCTGATGTTGTTATTCTGCCCAAGTATTTGACGCGTTGCACTTGTTTCAGATGTATCCTGTTTATTTTTATTCTGCATAATGGTGATGATTTGTTTCTTTGATGTGACCATTGCTTCTGTTTTCTTACTATTCAGACTGAGACCTTTTTTTTAGTTTGTCCTTTTAAGCTATTTTCATATTCTAAAATATCTACCGTTGTTTGTATTTAATTTATGAGACATTTAAACTAATGGTACAATGTATATGTTAGTTTCAGCTTGATAGCTTTAGGACATTTACAACTTTACTCCATCAGTAATGAGGCTGACGCAGTTCAGTATGGTGGCTGAGTGGTTAGAGTGTTGGTTTCCTGATCAGAATGGTGTGAGTTCGATCCTCAGGAGGGACGGATTTTTTTTCTGGTCTACAAGGCTCCAGGGTTCACCCAGCCTCTAAAAACGGGTACCAGAAATTTTTATGGGAAGTAAAGGCGGCCTGGCGTGAGACCGACCACATCACCCGAAAAAAGTGCCGTCGTCATGATGAAATGTTGTCACAAACAATATATTCCCCATACGCCAATCTAGGCAGGGGAGATAACTTTTGCTTTATTGCCCCATCCTCCAAAGTCGCTTCTTATGAACTTAACGAACGATGACGTTGGATAGGACACGCACTAAGGAAACAAACTGAGAAAATTACAAAACAATTCAAAGACTAAGGCTAAAATACACCCGGAGAAGACAGACGGAAGCAAAGATGGCGAGATTGAAAGCACAATCGTAAAACAATAACAAACAACAGGATGGTTAGGAAAATGGTTCATGAAGACCTATGCTCTACATGGAACTGTAAGGAAGAAGAATATTAAGACTTCCAGATGCCAGGATTTTTCATGAGATTTTCTGCTATCCACATTCGACAAGGCATTGATCTTATTTTCTCTTTTGACTTTTGTGAAGACACGCGAAATGATTGAGTTATTGAGTTGTTATTTGCGGGTCATCATCATTGCACTTCGAACATGTCCATAGGTGCTCAGATCCCCTCCTCAGCAATTCCCTCAGTGTCCAGCGACTGACGATTCCAGTTTTATGTTGGTCGATAAGTCTTCTTACACGCCCACTAAGTTTTTCATTTCTGGCTGTGCCCATCTTAACTCCCATCTCTTTCATCCGAAGAAGTGGATCTGTGTTTGTCGAAGTCCTGTGCTCTTCCCACATCTCGGAGGACATTGATGATGTCCGCCCGATCCATTGGTTGCCCGTCCTCAACGACAGCGCAGCTAGCCAACCTGTCCGCTCGTTCATTTCCCCGTACTCCCGCATGTCCAGGAACATAGACAAAGGTGACCTTACGTATTTTGGATTTCTGCAACGTCCTCTACCCATTGCATGCGTACAGAGCCCGCCTCCTCTTTCACGCGAAATGATTTGTACCTCGATGACCTGGACAAGTAAAGACAATTCTGCAAGGAAATGCGAAAAGAGCGAGACGGAGAGATGGGCAGAAAAAAAGAGAAAGAACGATAACATACAAGAATAGACAGGACTCGACTTTACAATCTCAAAGAATGTCTGAAGGTCGAGAGAAATGGAGAAGGTTGACTAATTAAATATCAGTGAATCCTCAACGACCCCTTCGATTATTGATTGACGGGAGATGAGAAAGAAGGCCGGGTAAAAAAAATGGCCACATTTTCATATCCTGCTTTTTTTTTTTAACAATCCTGCTTTTTCAGATAAATAGTCATGTATTTCTTTATTCTCATTAAATATCTTGATTTTTAAAAAATTCAGGTAACATAGATAATTCAGCCCAAGCTAGTAAATAATTGGGAGCCGCGATAGTTCAGTGATTAGTGAACTGGTCTACAAAGGACAATAGGTAGGGTTAGGTCACAACCCACGGCAACCGGTTCACCCAGCATATAATGGTATCGGATTTTTTTTCTGGGAAAGTAAAGCGGCACGGGCGTAATACCGACCAAATTACCCCAAAAATCATATGCTGAAGGTCTGTAAAATCAATGGTCACTAACGCCATATTCCCTTATGCGCCACTTGGCGTGACGGGGGTACTTTATTATTTTTTTTTATAGTAAATAATTACCATACTTGCTTTGAATTTCCTGTTGCGCTCATCTTAGCTGTAGTAGAATTTATCTTTATCTTGTTGTTTGTTTGTGTTTTTCTCGTGTTCTGATGAAGGTGTAAATGTAGGGCAACATTTCCGTATTTTGTTGTGTACCTTAAAGCTATTATCATACCTTGTAGGAGTGTACGTTACACTCCACCACTTGCTCCTGCTACCAGCATTCATCATCATCAAGTACCGAGTTTGCTGGCGTAGGTGATCATGTCTCTCCACAACTTTCGATCTCGGCAGCTATTTATCATTTCTGTTGTTGACCTTCTGCCAAGCCATTCTCTTAAGCTGTCTGTTATATTTTTTCTCTTTGTTTCCCTCTATCTCTTCGTCCCTCAATTTTCCCAGTTGTTACAATATATTCCAGTTGTTCTCTTCTCATTACATGGCCAAAAAATGATGATTGTTTCTTCTTAATATTCTAATATAATATATATATCTTCCTCATTTTTTGAAAAGCTGCTTTTGCCTGAGCCATTCTGCATCTCACCTCTTTTGTATATCTTCCGTCTGAGGTTAACAAAGTTTCCAAATATTTAAATTCATTTACCTGTTTTAATATCATTCCACTTGTCTTTATTTTGCACTGAGGTGATGTCTTTTTCTTTGTTGTTACCATTACTTTATTCTTTATTTTTGTCCTTTATTTTTGCTTTTTTTCACTATAATGTCCAACATTTCTTGTAACTCATTTTCACTCTTAGCGATTAAGACTGCATCATCAGCATACCTTAGATTACTTATATTATGACCTCCAATTGTTATTCCAGGCATGCCCCTTATGGATCTTAAAATAATCTCACTATAAATATTAAACTAATCTGGTGACAGCACACAACCTTATCTAACACCCTGTTTTATTTGTTTATACATTCCCAATTGGTTTCCAGTTCTTATGGCCACTGTTTATTGCCAGTACAAGTTCTTTATTATTCTTAGATCTTTGCTGTCTACGGTTATGCTTTCTAAAATGTTGATTATTTCTTGGTGCTTTACTTTGTCAAATTCCTTGGTGTAATCTATGAAACATAGGTATAGATCTGTTTTCACCTCTATGGCTCTTTCTACTAAAGATCTTATGATATAAATGACATTGCTTGTTCCTTTATCTCTAACAAAACCACACTGTTCATCGCTAATTTCTGGACTGATTTTATTTCGCACTCTTAGCATGATGATTCTTAGTAATATCTTAGTCATGTGACTCATAAGGCTTATTGTGCGATGATCATCGCATTCAATCGCACCCGATTTCTTTGGTAGGGCTTACAATATTTATTTGAGCATGTCGTCTGGTATTTATCTGCTGTGCTTTTTGTTATTATGTCTATTCCAAAATCACCCATGGCTTCAATCTCTTCTTTAGTTATATTATCTGGTCCAGGAGCTTTGCCTGCTTTCATATTGCGCAAGGTGTCTTCCACTTCTTCTCTGAGTAATTCTGGTCCTTCTCCATTATCCTTAACATTTACTTTCGTTCGTTCATCATTACAAAGATCTTTAATGTATTCTGTCTATCGTTCCCTTATGTTTTCTTGATCAATCAACAGTCTCCTTCCTTTGATCTTAGACATCCAGTTTTTGATTGCGTTTTTCTTCCCGTTAATTCCTCAATTTGTTTGCATATATCTTTAGCATCTCCTTTATGTTGCATTTCAATCTTTTTTGCATCTCTCTTTTAGCCATGCTTCTTTTGCTTCATTGCATTTTACTACAATTTCTTTATTTAATCTCTTATACTCATCTTTATTTTCTTTATTTCCTCTTCTTGTATCCATTAGCTGCAAAATATCATCTGTCATCCATTTCTTTCTTGAATTTGCCCTCACTGGTGGTATGAACTCTTTTGATGTTTGTTGCATTGATTCTTTTAGTATTTCCCACTGTTCATCAATGCTTTGTATCTTCTCTATTGCATTGTACCGGTTCTGAATTGTGATTTTATATTTGTCTTGAAGCTTCTTGTCTTATTTTAGTAAATCTAAATTTAACTTTATGTTAACTGAGGCTCGTTTTGTTGTTTTTAATTTTACTCTAAGCTTTCCCACAACTGGTACATGATCACTATTGCAATCTGCCCCTGGTCTAGTTTTCACACACACCAGACTGTTTCTAAATCTATTGTTTATCATTATATAATCAATTTGATTACGTGCGTTGTCCCCTGGGCTTTTCCATGTCCACATACGTCTTGGATGTCGCTTAAACCAGGTGTTTCCTATCATCATGTTGTGTGTTCTTGCCCAGTCAATATTTTCTCACCTCTTTCATTCATTTCGCCTAAGCCATAATGACCAACTACTTCCTCAACTCTTTCCTTTCCTACTTTTGCGTTAAAATCCCCTAGAAATATGGGTGTTTTCATGTGGTTTGCATTTATGAAGTGTCTCATTTAACTTGTTGTAATATTTATCAATTGTTTCCTCTATACTGTCTGCTGTTGGTGCATAAACTTGTATAAGATTTATGTCTATTGCCTTTCCATTCAATTTCACTAAAAGGATTCTGTCAGATATTGGGTAAAAGAAGCTGGTAACTACCAGCTTTACTGCAATTATTTGCCTGCTCCATAGTAAAATAATTCTGTAGTGTAAGAGTTAAACTTTATTATCATTTTTACCTTTCTGATGCATGTTCTAAGATTCTTTTTCCCACAATGCGCACTTGTCGAGAACTCATTGATAATGGTTGCCAATTTATTTTTAATGTTTACTACTAGAAGCAACATGGGAAGCAATCAGACGATAAGTAATGGCTTGGAGTGCATCCGCTGTAGACACACGTGGAGCAGTCACAATTAAAGTTGTTTAACAGAATTAGGCCGGTAACCAAGGAATATATTAGAAGGCAGTAAGCGAGGCTCCAGGAAGACCCAAAAATCATATTATTTATCAGTTATTTAAAAACTGAAATTTCAAGTCAAGTATGAAGAGAAGTAGCTGACAGCGATATTTGACGTTAATTAATCTTTCATTCTTTCTTTCTTTCTTTCACAATTTCTTTTCTTTTTTTTTTTACTTTCTTTCACAATTTCTTTCTTTCCTTCTTTCTTTCACAATTTCGCTCTTTCTTTCACAATTTCTTTTTTCCTTTCCCATTTTCTTTCATTTATAATTAATTTCTTCTTTCCTTCTTTCACAGTTTATTTCATTTATAATTTATTTCTTCCATCCTTCTTTCACAATTTATTTCTCTGTTTCACTTTCTTCTCTTCCTTACTTACATTTTTCTATCTTTCTTTCTTTCTTTCTTTCACAATTTCTTTCTTTCTTTTAACTTTTTCTTTATTTCCATTACTCTTTTTATTTCACAATTTCTTTCTTTCCTTTCTTCCTTCCTTTTCTTTCTTCCTTTTTCTTTCTTAATTTCTTTCTTTAATCTTGATTTCTTCTTAGGCCCCACAACTCTTCATCATCTACCCTTAAAATAGAGTTGAGTACCCTTAACAGCAAGACGCGTGTTTGTTAGCTTATCGGCCAGCTGCATCCGAGGGCAGTAAAACACTTTTCGGTACCGAGGAGCATTCCATTTTATTTCCCTAATATCTTAAATAGATTAGTTTTAGGCATCAAGACGAGTAAGAAGATTGTAAAGACTAAACAATAGAACTGGCTACCAAAATGTGTTAAAGTGGTGCGATGCGAGCAAGAACGATTTGAAAAGTATGACCAAAGATTGTGCATTTGGTGCGATCAACGGTTCTTCAAGTGGTCCAAAACAAAGTTGTCAAATTGGTGCGACCAAAACGTAATCAAGAGGTGAAACCAACATTTCTTTCAGAAGTGCAACCAATAATACTTCAAGACATGCAACTATAAGTTTCAAATCATGTGCCCAACTTTTAAAATCGATATCTTTTTAATCTCTTTTTGTAATTTTTTCAAAATTTGCATGTAAAGTTATAATGATTAGAACCAAACAGGGAATTAATTTCATTAAAAAAAACATTTGGTTATTATTGTTGCTTATTTGATTTATATAAATTTATAACGACCCATTGATGTAGTCAAAACTTAATGTTTACAGTATTTTAAGTTAAAAATAGCGATTAAAAATCCATACACGGTACAATTGACGTTTTTGCACACATTCCACGTGGGCTTTCTGACACAATTAGACACTTGTAGAAAACACGAGGCATTGTGTGTTCCATTTCCGTTCATTCAGCGGCGAAGCCGTCCTCGAACTGAGCAGACAATAATTCTCCTGGTGTTTTGTCTTATTAGGTTATTTCCCCATTACGGTCACGCCTTTACCTAGTGAAAATTAATCATAGACCAGCAACTACGGTAATTTCTATTCTTTAGGGCTTCACAATTTACAATTTTGACAAACATCAAAGAAATATCGCCGTTTTAAGAAAACTGCAGCTGCAAGATATTTGTTAAATATACATTTAAAGGGTCTTTTGCATTCTAATAACATTTGGAAAATTTCAAAAGTTTTTAACAAACGGTTAGAGAGTAATAGCGTTTTGAAGTTGGGCACATGATTTGAAACGAGCTATAAAAGTTCGTAAAGAGGTGCAAACAAAAGTTCTTTAAATGGTCGAGTCAAAAGTTCTTCAAGAGGTGCAACCACACGTTCTTCAAGAGGTGCAACCAAAAGTTCTTTAAATGGTTGAGTCAAAAGTTCTTCAAGAGATACAACCACAAGTTCTTCAAGAGGTGCAACCAAAAGTTCTTTAAATGGTTGAGTCAAACGTTCTACAAGAGGTTCAACCACAAGTTCTTTAAATGGTCGAGTCAAAAGTTCTTCAAGAGATACAACCACAAGTTCTTCAAGAGGTGCAACCAAAAGTTCTTTAAATGGTTGAGTCAAAAGTTCTTCAAGAGATACAACCACAAGTTCTTCAAGAGGTGCAACCACAAGTTCTTTAAATGGTTGAGTCAAACGTTCTACAAGAGGTTCAACCAAAAGTTCTTTAATTGATTGAATCAAAAGTTCTTCAAGAGGTACAACCAAAAGTTCTTCAAGAGAAGCATTCAAAAGTTTGCCACAATGTGCAAACAACAATTTTTTTTCTTCAAGAGATGCAACAATATATTTGTCAAGAGGTGCAACCAAATGTTCTTCAAAATGTGCAACCAAAAGTTCTTCAAATGTTGCAACATAAAGTTCTTCAAGAGGTACAACCCAAAGTTATTCAAGATGTACAACCGATAGTTCATCAAATGGTTGAATTAAAAGTTTTTAAAGAGATGCAACTAAAGGTTCTTGATGAGGTTGAATGAAAAGTTCTTCAAGAGGTGCAACCATAAGAGGTTTATGAGGTGCAATCAAAAGTTCTTCAGAGTGACAAAAAAAATTTGAATCGAAAGTTCTTCAAGAGGGTCAAACTTAAGAAGTTTACCATGTGCAACCAACAGTTCATCAAGATGTGCAACTATAAGTTCTTCAACAGGTGCAACATAAGAAGTTCAAGACGTACAACAAAATGTTCTTCAAGAGGTGTAGCTATAAGGATTTCAAAAAATGCAACAAAACGTTCCTCAAGATGTGCAACCATAAGTTCTTCAAGGGATGCAACCGAATGTTCTTCATGAGGTGCCACCATACGTTTTTCAAGTGGTGAAACCAAAAGTTCCTCAAGATGTGCAACCATAAGTTCTTCAAGAGATACAACCAAAAGTTCTTCATGAGGTGCCACCATACGTTTCTCAAGTAGTGCAATCATAAGTTCCTCAAGATGTGCAACCATAAGTTCTTCAAGAGATACAACCAAAAGTTCTTCATGAGGTGCCACCATACGTTTCTCAAGTGGTGCAATCATAAGTTCCTCAAGATGTGCAACCATAAGTTCTTCAAGAGATACAACCAAAAGTTCTTCATGAGGTGCCACCATACGTTTCTCAAGTGGTGCAATCATAAGTTCCTCAAGATGTGCAACCATAAGTTCTTCAAGAGATACAACCAAAAGTTCTTCATGAGGTGCCACCATACGTTTCTCAAGTGGTGCAATCATAAGTTCCTCAAGATGTGCAACCATAAGTTCTTCAAGAGATACAACCAAAAGTTCTTCATGAGGTGCCACCATACGTTTCTCAAGTGGTGCAATCATAAGTGCCTCAAGATGTGCAATCATAAGTTCTTCAAGAGATACAACATAAGAAAACATGTACAACCGAAAGTTCTCCAAGAGGTGTAGCTATAAGGAGTTCAAGAGGTGCAAGCAACAAGAAACGCTGACGCTAAAAGCAGGCACTTCCTGAAGCAGGATAAGTTACTTGACTTTTCTCTTTCTCTCACTTTCTCTCTCTCTCTCTCTCTCTCTCTCTCTCTCTCTCTCTCTCTCTGTGCGATCAAGACTCAATAAGAGTAGGATCCCAGACTCTCTCATGAAGTCAGCTGTCTGTTTAAGTGATTCGATTGCCCCATATAGTTTCTCTTCCAGGGAGGTGGGCGTGGACCACATTGCTCTTCTCATGTCTGTGTACTTGGGGCAATCCTGTAGAACATGTTTTGTAGTCATATTGTCCAGTGTACAGTGGCATAGGCTGGTTGTATCTATTTTGAATTTGGTGAACATCTGATTTCTCATTCTATTGCGGCCAGTGCGTAGGCGAAGTATAATGACATGATCCCTCCTTGATGGTTGGTGGTATCCGTCTCTCTCGTTATGCTTTGGGTGTTCTCGTTTCCATTTTTCATGTTACTGACCTTTGAGGATGGATTTGGCTTCATCATAACTTACCGGATGGTTCTCTTGTGGTAATCCCTCTCCCTCTTTAGCTAATTTGTCTGCGCGTTCAATTCCGTGTATATTACAGTGTGAAGGTATCCACTGAATGACTACACTCTGGTAGTTATTGCCTTTTGAAATTACCCTTAAAGAACTCGCCGACACCTCGGAGTTTGTGAACTGCCTCAAGACTTCTCCATTTTTTTCCGACAAAAATTTGAAATAAAACTACGTTTTTTGAGTACAGCAATGACGACCCCGATTCAAATAAATAGAACAAAAAACAAACGAGTAAATAAAAATCATAAAACAAAAACATACATTTAAAATAAATACATAAAACAAATATAGTGTTTAATACTGCGATGACCTAACTTGACCCTGCCTCATTCTCATTAATCTGGTTAAAATCTACCCAACCATGCGATAAAACCAAACGTATAAAATAAAGTGCTACCTGTAAAAGTTTTGTTATGAGAAACTATATTTACCTACCCTAAGTTTTCCCCCCAAAATTCCCGTAAAACTAACAGTAAAATTAACTACTCGAACAGTAACGTAAACTTGAAGTCTAGTCTTACCAAAATAAAATAAGCCGAACGCTATAGTAGACTGCCCGGTGAAGGCGGCATCCATTTCTGTTAAGTGTGACATAGTTGTTTATTATTCAACGAGCACCAACCGAGTGCTTGAAGATCACCGAGTGAGTTGAAGAGCAATCTAGTCATGGGTCTGACTTCCACTCAAGTTCACTGTAGAAGAAAATGGACAGGTGCTCAAGGAAAGATATTTTTTGTTCTATTTAAGCAGAAGGGTAAGGCGTTAACATTAGGTATACGATTGCTAATAATTTTAACAGTTACCAACAGTGGTTCTAAAATTACTTTGATAATATTGAAACAGTAATATGGTCAACACCAATTCTGACCTATGGAAGCGAATTATGGACAGTAGACAAACAAATGAAAAGACGATTAGAGGCCACAGAGATGGGGTTTCTCAGAAGAATGTTGAAAGTTCCCTGGACAGCTAAAAAGACCAATGAGGAAGTTCTCAAAGAGGCCAACACAAAAAAGCATCTCCTAAAAAACATCAGAAAGACAAAATTCAGCATTTTTCGGACACATAATGAGGAGAGGAAAGTTGGTATACTTGGTTACAACTGGCAAAATAAAAGGATAGAGAGATCGCGGACGACAAAGAGAGAAAATACTGGATAGCTTGGTGTCATGACATGGAAAACAGTCAACAACCGAACTGATACGATGCGCTGTAGATAGAAGATTGTGGAAGGACATGATCGCCTACGCCAGCAGGTATGGCACATGATGATGAATGGTCAAGAATTGGATGAAATAAAAAGAAAACAAACGATGAAGTCTTAAAACAACTAAAAATTAAAAGAGAACTATTAAACACAAATCAGACATGCCAAATGAGATTGTTGGGGTATGTTAAAAGACGCCTACTAAAAGTAGTCAAGGAAAGGATAATACAAGGTAAATAGAGGCAGTAAAAGTTAACATGGATGAGTAGCATCAAAAGATGGAAAAATCAGTCTATGACAACCTGCACCATCAAAGTAAGCGACAGAGCAATGGCGCTCCATGGTAGCCAACCTTCGATGTGGAGACGGCACTCAATGATGATGATAAATTCTCTTGGTTATCTACCTTGACTGCTGCTGATTGTTTCCTATACGTTTTGTTGCTAATCAATCCTGTAAGATTTATCATTTGTATTACGTTTTTGTGTTTTACTTTGTCGAATACCTGACTATACTCAACGAAACATCTGCACATGTTTGAATCCTACAGCGCTTCCGATCAATATTTTTTTAAAATGATCCATGTGATGTTGTACTGTATCTTTCCTTTACTACAACGCCACATTCTTGTTCAGACGTTCCATGTCCGATCTTATTCCTGGCTCTTTTCATCGTTATATGAAACAATATCTTGGTCACATGACCCATTAGACTCATAGTTCTATAGCATTTGCATTGAGAAGCATCTTTGTTTATTTGGCTAATCTCTTTCTTTTCTTTCTTCACTTCCTCTTGTACCCGTTAGGGTGTAGAATAAGATACAAAGATCTAGTTCTCGTCCTTTTGACTGCTTCATTAATTGTAAATTGATGTTGTAGCACTTCGTTGATACTGTATGTCCATTTTACACTGGGTCTGCCTCTTGTTCTTCTGCCCTCTTCTCTTTTAATATATGCTTCGTGTGGTAAGTAAAATTTTTTTCCGGTTGTTTCCAAAATGGAGGAATTATTTTTCTCCGGCTTGGTATAAAACCGTTGATCAGAGGTTTAACAAGCCGCTATCGTAAAAACGATGTTGTTAATGAAACGTAGACCTGATACAGAATGTGTAAATTAGCAGTAGATAGTAGTGATAGTTTTTTCGGCCCTAAAACAACAACAAAAATAGGATTCTGGAATGTGCGAACAATGGCCGCTCCGACGAAACATGCACAGGTCGCGAGCGAGATGGACAGATACGATCTAGATATTTTAGGATTAAGCGAAATGCGCTGGCCTGGAACAGGTAGGAGATCTATTGATAATAAAATAGTAGTTTTTTTCTGGAAGGGAAGATGGAAAACACCGTGAAGGAGTAGGCATAATGATGACAGACAAAGCTGCAAGAAGTTTATTAGAATGGGAACCGGTAAATAGCCGTCTGATACGAACACGATACAAAACAAAACATGGAAGACTTTCAATTATTCAATGTTATGCGCCTACTAACGAAGCTGATGATGAAGTTAAGGATGATTTTTATAACCAACTGCAACAACTTATAAACAAAATACCAAAACACGATCTTTTAATTGTAATGGGAGACTTCAACGCCAAAGTAGGACAAGATAACGCAGGAGTGGAACATGTGATGGGGAGAGAAGGCTGTAATACAACAAGTCAGAATGGAGAAAGATTAATAGAATTATGTTTAATAGAAAATTTAGTTATAGGTGGGACATTATTTCCACATAAAAATATCCACAAAACAACATGGATATCTCCTGATGATAGAACATCAAATCAAATTGACCACCTATGTATTAAACAACAATTCAGATCATCATTAATAGATGTAAGAGCATACAGAGGTGCTGATGTTAATAGTGACCACAACCTGTGCATTGGGAAAATAAGATTAAAATTTAGAAACCAACAGAAGAGGTCAATTACACATAAAATTGATAGTCATAAACTGAAAGATGAAGCAATAAAGGAAAAGTTTAACATAGAGCTAAGTAATTGTTATTCAGCACTTGGTGAAATAGACTTAGATATCAATGAAATGTGGGACTCACAGAGCAAAATACTAATGACAGCAGCAGAAGCAAGTGCTGGACTGAAGAAAATGGAAAAACGAGCTTGGATCTCAGACACCACATGGAAATACATCAAAGAAAGAAGAGAAGCGAAGAGAGCCATGACTAATGTAAAGACAGATCTTGGAAAGGTTCTGGCAAAAGCAACATACAAAGAATTAGACAACAAAGTGAAAAGTTCGGCAAGAAGAGATACAAGAGCTTATATAGACAACTTGGCAGAGAAAGCAGAGACAGCTGCAATTACAGGAGACAGCAGAACTCTTTATACTGTACAAAAGATGCTGACAAACACCTATACATCCAGTGGAACACCAATTCTAGACAAATCTGGATTAATGCTAACAACAAGCGCAGACATAAAAGCCCGTTGGGCGGAACACTTCAAAGAAATTCTTAACCGTCCACTACCTCACAGTTTAATAGATTTTGAAGCTGAAACACCAGCAGCAGAATTAGATGTAAATTTAGATGACTTCACCTTGAGTGAAATAGAAACCACCTTAAAGCTAATGACCAATAACAAGGCTGCTGGAGAGGATAAGTTAACAGCTGAGATCCTCAAGGCAATTGATAGCCATAATTTAATACATCTCCAAAAAATGTTCAACATCATTTGGAAAACAGAGAAGACGCCTCATAAATGGAAAAAAGGAATCATTGTTAAGATCCCAAAAAAGGGCAATCTTAGAGATTGTAACAATTGGAGAGGCGTGACACTTTTGTCAGTTGCCTCAAAATTATTCTGTAAAATCATCCTAAATAGAATAAAGGATTCAATAGATACAGTAATGCGTGAAGAACAGGCTGGGTTTAGAAAAGGGAGAAGCTGTCTTGACCACATTTTCACTCTACGACTTATATTGGAGGAACACATTGAAAAGCAAAAACCTTTTGTACTTAACTTCATCGACTTCAAAAAAGCATTTGATAGTATTCATAGAGATTCTTTGTGGAAAATTCTGAAGCAATATGGCTTACCATCAAAAATCATAAATATTATCAAAGACATGTATGATGGTTACACATGTGCAGTTCGAACAGAGGAAGGACTGAGCGAATGTTTCCCAATAGAAACTGGGGTTAAACAAGGATGTATTTTATCGCCCTTGTTATTTGGAATTGTTATGGACTTCATAATGAAGAAATGCTGCACTGGTAATAAAGGCATCGAATGGATACAAGGAGACCATTTGGAGGACCTGGACTTTGCTGATGACATAGTTCTCATCAGCAATCAGATAAAAACGATGCAGGAAAACACAAATGAACTATCATCAATAGCCAGCAAAATTGGGCTTGAGGTCAATCATGAAAAGACTAAAGTCATGAAAAGTTTAATTCCAACAAGTGACAAAATATACATGGAAAACAAACCAGTAGAAGAGATCGATCACTTCATCTATCTTGGAAGTCACATTGATCGAGAAGGGGATACGAGCAAAGAAATTAGAATCAGACTGGCTAAAGCAGCAATGTCTTTCAGAAGCCTTGAAAAGTTGTGGAAATCAAAACTCATTAGCACAAACACAAAACTTAGGCTATTCAAATCAAATGTACTATCAACCCTTACGTATGCGTGTGAAAGCTGGAAAACAACAAGAGATATAGAAACAAAGTTGAACGCATTCGAAAATAAATGTCTAAGGAAAATACTTGGTATAGAATGGAACGAATTCAAAACAAACGAGGAAATTAGAGAAATCGCCAATCAACCACTAATATCTTCAGTAATAAAGAAAAGACGATGGTCATACGTTGGACATGTGATGAGAAGAGATAATAATCGAATAGCAAAGCAAGCCCTCATATGGGAAACAACAGGTAAAAGAAAAAGAGGAAGACCCAGGGAGACACTGAGAAGAACATTGATGAGAGAGGCAAGAGCAGCAGGAATCGGCTCCCTCAATGAGATAGAACTGCTTGCACAGAACAGAGACAGATGGCGAGATTTGATAAAATATCTTTAAAAGAAAACTGCTAGAACAAAAATTCATATAGGAGAAGGTGTATCTTGGTCTACGCCCTATGGGCCGGTTACGGCTCGAAAGGTCAATAGATAGATAGATAGATAGGTAAGTAAAAAGAGCCCCGTCACGCCCAGTGGCGTAAAGAGAATATGGTGTTAGTGACTATAACTTTTACAGACCTTCACCACAAGATTTTCGGGGTAATGTGGTCCGTATTACAACGTGCCGCTTTACTTTCCCAGAAAAAAACCGGTACCCATTTAAGGCTGGGTGAACCCGGAAGCCGTCGGTTGGGATCGAACCCTACCTCTTATCCTTTGTAGTCCAGTTCACTAACCACTGAGCTATCGCGAATATGGTGTTAGCGACCATAAATTTTACATAACTTCAGCACATAATTTTCGCGGTAATGTGGTCGGTATTACGCCAGTGCCGCTTTACTTTCCAAGAAAAAAATCCGGCACCCATTTTGTATGATAAGGAATGGTATTATTTCTAGATTTGCCAACTAGGGTAAATGCATGGAAGTCACACGTCTGGACATAAAGCGGATCATCGATAAAATTCTTTAAATATCTCGACCTCGTGGATGATATAGTACTTCCTAGCACCGCGCATGCGCATACCCAGGAAAAGATCAATCATCCCCAACACTTGTCACAAGTTGGTCTTCAGACAAATAACACCAGGGCTAAGACTGAGAATAGCAAAATGTTATGTCTTCTCAACACTCCTATACGGTGCAGAAACATGGACATTAGACAAGAGAACAGAACAGAGAATTGAAGCCTTTGAAATGTGGATATATAGAAGAATAGGTAGAGTTGGATGGACGGAAAAGAAAACAAACGATGAAATCTTAAAACAACTAAAAATGAAAAGAGAACTACTAAACACAATTCAAACAAGACAAATGCGATTTTTGGGCCATGTTAAAAGACACAACAGCTTACTAAAAGTAATCCTGGAGGGGAAAATACAAGGTAAAAGAGGCAGAGGCAGACCAAGACTAACATGGACGAGTAACATCAAACGATGGACAAACCAGCCTATGACAACCTGCACCATCAAAGCAAGAGACAGAGCAGAATGGCGCTCCGTGGTAGCCAACCTTCATTGCGGAGATGGCACTCGATGATGATGATGATGATGATGATGATGATGATGATGATGATGATGGTGATGATGATGGTCTCCAAACCTACGCTTCGGAAAAAAAATGTATCAACACCGACAACATACCGGACCACATCAAACTAAACAGTCAAAGTCTAGAAAAAGTTCGAAATTTCAAACACCTTGGTAGTAAGATACCAATAACAGTTGATACAATAACTGAAATAAAGACCCGAGTTTCATGGGCGTGAAACGCTTGTAGCAGGCTCTCAGATATTTATATTTCAAAGGTACATAGTAATCACAAAAAACTCAAAACCGTTAATCTCTGTGTGATTCCACTATTAACACACGGCTGCAAGTGTTGGAAATAAACAAAAGATCTAGACCAAAGAGTGAAAGCTTTTGAGAACAAATATCTTCGAAGTCTAGTAGACATCCGTTGGTTAGACTTCAAATCAATTACAGAAATAAGACATGAAACTAAACAGGGATTATGTATCCAATTACGTTAGAAAATGACGCTAGAAATACCTTGGCCACAACCACAGAATGTACTTCACCAGGTCCTTATATGGAGACCAGAATAGATGTTAGAGGGCTACCTCACCAGGTCATTATATGGAGACCAGAATAGATGTTAGAGGGCTACCTCACCAGGTCATTATATGGAGACCAGAATAGATATTAGAGGGCTACCTCACCAGGTCATTATATGGAGACCAGAATAGATGTTAGAAGGCTACCTCACCAGGTCATTTTATGGAGACCAGAATAGATGTTAAAGGGCTACCTCACCAGGTCATTATATGGAGACCAGAATAGATGTTAGAGGGCTACTTCACCAGGCCCTAATATGGAGACCAGAATAGATGTTAGAGGGCTACCTCACCAGGTCCTTATATGGAGACCAGAATAGATGTTAGAGGGCTACCTCACCAGGTCCTTATATGGAGACCAGAATAGATGTTAGAGGGCTACCTCACCATGTCCTTATATGGAGACCAGAATAGATGTTAGAGAGCTACCTCACCAGGTCCTTTTATGGAGACCAGAATAGATGTTAGAGGGCTACCTCACCAGGTCCTTATATGGAGACCAGAATAGATGTTAGAGAGCTACCTCACCAGGTCCTTATATGGAGACCAGAATAGATGTTAGAGGGCTACCTCACCAGGTCCTTATATGGAGACCAGAATAGATGTTAGAGGGCTACCTCACCAGGCCCTAATATGGAGACCATAATGGGCAATAGAAGGTTACCTCACCATGTCCTTTTATGGAGACCAGAATAGATGTTAGAGGGCTACCTCACCATGTCCTTATATGGAGACCAGAATAGATGTTAGAGGGCTACCTCACCATGTCCTTATATGGAGACCAGAATAGATGTTAGAGGGCTACCTCACCAGGTCCTTATATGGAGACCAGAATAGATGTTAGAGGGCTACCTCACCAGGTCCTTATATGGAGACCAGAATAGGTGTTAGAGAGCTACCTCACCAGGTCCTTATATGGAGACCAGAATAGATGTTAGAGGGCTACCTCACCAGGTCCTTATATGGAGACCAGAATAGATGTTAGAGGGCTACCTCACCATGTCCTTATATGGAGACCAGATGGTAAAAGAAAATGTGAAAAACCGAAAGAATCCCAGCGTAGAACCATCATCAAAGAGAGCGTAGCTATGGGTCTCAGAAACAACCAAGAACTAAAACAGCTTTCGGCAGCCCGTCAGACACGGACAACTGACACTTCTGCTCGATGCACTGTATTCGACCCAAAAGGTTGATCAATCAATCTATCAATCAATCTATCAATCAATCAATAACCATCCAAAATGAGTATCAGTTGTTTCTGCGTGTAGCCTAGAATTCGTTCATCATCTACTCTTTCTCTTATAATATCATTTCTGATTTTGTCTTTTCTTGTTACCCCAAACACTTTTCTCAGACATCTCATCTCCTTCACAACTCACAAGTGATAAAACCTGTATTATAATTATCATTTAGTAGTTTTGTTATCTGTAATATAAAAAAAGAAACCTTCTATGCTTCTTAGTTCCTTCCTTTTCACTTCATGCAGCCCTGGAGCTTTGCCGCTCTTCATAATTCTAGTAGCTACATCTACTTCATATCTCCTATAGTTTCATCTACTTCATATCTCTAATAGTTTCAACTACTCATATTTCTAATAGTTTCAACTACTCATATCTCTAATAGTTTCAACTACTCATATTTCTAATAGTTTCAACTACTCATATCTCTAATAGTTTCAACTACTCATATTTCTAATAGTTTCAACTACTCATATTTCTAATAGTTTCAACTACTCATATCTCTAATAGTTTCAACTACTCATATTTCTAATAGTTTCAACTACTCATATTTCTAATAGTTTCAACTACTCATATCTCTAATAGTTTCAACTACTCATATCTCTAATAGCTTCATCTACCTCGTTTCTCCTATAGTTTCATCTTCTTCATATCTCTAATAGTTTCAACTACTCATATCTCTAATAGCTTCATCTACCTCGTTTCTCCTATAGTTTCAACTACTCATATCTCTAATAGTTTCAACTACTCATATTTCTAATAGTTTCAACTACTCATATTTCTAATAGTTTCAACTACTCATATCTCTAATAGTTTCAACTACTCATATTTCTAATAGTTTCATCTACTCATATTTCTAATAGTTTCAACTACTCATATTTCTAATAGTTTCAACTACTCATATTTCTAATAGTTTCAACTACTCATATCTCTAATAGTTTCAACTACTCATATCTCTAATAGTTTCATCTACTCCATATTTCTGATAGCTTCATCTACCTCATATCTCCTATAGTTTCATCTACTTCATATCTCTAATAGTTTAATCTATTCCATATTTCTAATAGCTTCATCTACTTCATAATTCTAATAGTTTCATCTACTTCATATCTCTAATAGTTTCATCTACTTCATATTTCTAATAGCTTCCCCTACTTCACTAATCGGTCTACTTGGTCCATCACAATAATTTCCGCCTGCATACACGTTTTTTTCTTGGCATTTTGAATTCGTTCATTAATATCAATTACTGTTAAATAATTTATAGAGATTTATTTTTAAATAGAAATGTTAAATCTGAAATCCATTGCGTGAAAAGATCAAAGAAATACCTTAACTCTGTGAGCAATGCATTATTGTGAGCGAAAAATAATTAGATATATTTATTTCTTCTTCTTCTTCTACCTTTCAGCTCCCTGTGGAGCTCTTCAACAAACACTTTCCAAGTCGTTCTGTTTCTTACCATTCTTTTAAGATCATTCCATGTCTTCCCATCATTTTCATCTCTGCTTCCATCTGTCTTCTCCAAGAATTCCTTGGTCTTCCTCTTTATCTTTTTTCCCCTGGGGATTCCAGAAAAGGGCCTGTTGTGTAATACCATCTATATATTTATTTGTAATAGCTAATTTAAGAGGGCGGGGTTGTTCAAGCAAAGGTGGCGGCGGTCCCTCAGGTGAAAAAGCCCTGGCATCGACCCCCTGGGATACTCGCTTCCAAGGCGTTGAATTCGCTCTGACCGTGCCAATTTTTTGGAAATTAAAAAAGAATACATTAAAGTTACATAGTAACAACGAGAAACGAGACAATAAATGTAAAAAATATCTAAAACACACAGTTTGTTAGGATAATCTGCTCAGGGGTTACATTAAATGTAACTATAGTAAAGTGTATCGTCACGCCAAGTGGCGTATAGGGAATATGATGTTAGTGACCATACTTTTTATAGACCTTCAGCACATGATTTTTGGGGTAATGTGGTCGGTATTACGCCCGTGCCAATTTATTTCCCAGAAAAAAAAACTACGCTACCCATCTCAGGCTGGGTGAACCCGGAAGCCGTTGGTTGGGATCGAACCCTACCTCTTGTCCTTTGTTGTCCAGTTCACTAGCCACTGAGCAGTCGCGGATCTCTAAAGAATTACACTGAGAGACATCACCCAAATCTTGTGACGTTTTCAGTATTGCGAACAGGCGCGGTTTTGGGTAAAATGACGTCAACAAGTATATAGCTTTCATACCTGGAGACGTCACAAGTTTTTGGTGTATTCAGGAAAACCCTCTCAGCCCGCCGGCTTGAAATATATTCGGTGTTTGTCTACCCACATGGTCTACCAGTTGTGAACTGATGCTATTATGAAATAAAAAGCCAATCCTTAATTCTAAGCCAACATATTTTCTTCTTTATTATAATGAAAACATATGCTAGCCTCGTTATGAAAATTGTATGAGTGTTTAACGATTTCCGGTATGTGGCAGCAATCTCATTGGTTTAGAAACATACAAGAACATGAGATGTCCAAGTGCTTCATTAACTTTTTAATTGTGCAATTATGTTAAAGGTTTAGAGGACTATACTGTTTTTAGACTGCGAAATACAATGGCGAGTTCAAACTTCAGTGTAAATAGTTTGTTTCTAGTTTATCAGTTCTTATAGTATAAATAATAATAACATCAGATGGAAGATGCACCACAGAAATAAAAAGCAGAATAGCTCAGGCCAAAAGAGCATTTCAGAAAATGAAAAATATCTTATGCAACAAATCTGTCAATAAAAATAAGAAAGAGGGTTCATCAGTGCTATATAGAACCAATTCTGACCTATGGAAGCGAATCATTGACAGTAGACAAACAAATGAAAAGACGATTAGAGACCACAGAGATGGGATTTCTCAAAAGAATGTTGAAAGTTTCCTGGACAGATAGAAAGACCAATGAGGAAATTCTCAAAGAGGCCAACACAAAAAGGGAACTCCTAAAAAAACATTAGAAAGAAACAATCAACATTTTTCGGGCACATCATGAGAAGAGGAAAGTTGGAATACTTGGTTACAACTGGCAAAATAAAAGTAAAGAGAGGTCAATGGCAACAAAGAGAGAAACTACTGGATAACTTGGTATCATAGCATGGAAAACAGTCAACAAGGGAACTAACACGATGCACTGTAGATAGAAAATTGTGGAAGGACATAATTACATACGCCAATCGATATGGCACATTATGATGATAGTACAAATATAAATAAATGACAAGATTGAGATATTTATTAACAGTACTCAATATACAGTTTATGACACATACTATCCCATACACTGGGAGTGTTTCGAGAGTTCATATATTGTTTCCGGTTTATAGACGGCCATCTTTGAGTTGCCATGGTTGACACAAGTACATGCACATCAACGCCTTATGTTCAGAAACTAATGACAAAGTCAGGTCTGTGATATTTCCGTCATGGCCGATTCATCAGAACAGATTAGCGAAGATGAAATACCTTGAAGGCAAATGAAATGGTTTAATATAGATCCAGACGCAATACATGATTCTGCATAAAATGAATCTGTAAATACCTAAGTTATGGTTATGGAAGACCCCGGTATCGCTGTAAACGAATTAAAATCCTAATTGCTCAATCGTCCGTGCCAGTGGAATCATCCGAATAGGTATCTCATCTCCCAAACAAAGAAAAGTAGTTGCAGTTCCCACCATAGGAGTCTCAGCACACGCCAAAGGACTTAAGGCGAAACTGCACAGAAAGTGAACACAGCCATCTGATCCCCGTCATACGATACCATCATTCATCTTAAGCGATCGGAATATCAAAACACGACCAAAACGGATGTAACGCACAGGTTACAGTGTGCACAGAGCACTTAACTCAGTAGCTCCTGCAACAAGCCAGGCTTGGAATATGAGGGACCTGCAACGAGGAACAATTTTTCAGCCACAGCCTTTAACGGTTCCTGCCGCCTATCCACCATATTGACCGGAAGTACACGTCTTCCTGAAAATGTTGATCGTCATATTTTTTTAGTGTATAGCGCTTGGTGATGTTAGGACATCGTTTTTGTCTCCAAATCCGAACATATGAAACATATTTATTCGTCGAATTAACCTCATCGTACATCGTACATCATCGTATATACCTAAGTATGCACAAGTATCAATATTCCAATATGGAATATATATATATATATATATATATATATATATATATATATATATATATATATATATATATATATATGTGTGTGTGAAGGAAAGCAAAAATAAAGGATTCAGAATCAAAAGCAAAAAGACAGAAGAATTGGTAGCAACAAAGATAAAGGCATCACCACAATTGACAATAAGGCAAGAGGAACAATATTAAAACAGGTAAATGAATTTAAATTTCTGGGAACAATGTTAACCTCAGATGGTAGATGTACAACAGAGGTAAGATGCAGAATAGCTCAGACAAAAGCAGCTTTCCAAAATAATGAGGAAGATACTGTGCAATCTATTTTTGAGAATGGTATCAAGAAAAAGAGTTCTTAAAAGTAGAACCAGTTTTAACATATGAATGTGAATCATGGACAATGGGACAAACTACAAGAAAATCATTTGAGGCTGTAGAATTGTGGTTTTACAGAAGAATGTTGAGAATGCCACGAACAGCTTAGAAGAATAACGAAAACGCTCTGCCAAAGCAAAGATGGAGCTAATTTCCAATATTAGGAAGAAACAATCATCATTTTTTGTCCATGTAATGAGAAGGAAACAGCTGGAATATATTATGACAACTAGTAAAATTGAGGGACGAAGAGATGGGGGAAACAAAGAGAAAAGATACTAGACAGCTTAAGAGAATGTCATGGCAGAAGGTCAACAACAGAAATGATAAATAGCTGTCTTAGAGTTACTGTCGTTACAACAGGAAAATCTTGATGACATTATATCATCACTGTGGTCAGGCTGTGGGGCAGAAGAGTAAATGTCGCTTGCCCAGTGCAGTCGCAATGAAGTGTTCGGATCTGAGTTTGTATTTCACCCCTGATGTCGTTAGAAGAAGTAAAATACTACCTGGCCAGGTGCGCAACAAGAGATAAGGAGGGTGGAATCAAGAAATGTACGCATCTGAGTGAATCCATCTTTAGTGCTTTCGTTTGTGCGTGGTGGGCGTGTTTCGTACTGGGGATGGTCCTGAGGGAGGGATCTGTGCACTACGGATTGTCCATTCTGCGATGAAGACAATTTTGAACTGGACTAAACATCTATGAGACAGTCTCTGCTATTATTTTTTATTTGGTTAATAAACTTACTGCCAACATTAGGTGGAGCAATGATCATTTGTTTCTAGCGATGTTATTAGAAGAGACGGGATAAAATATACCTAGTAAAAAATAGTAAAGGGCCCCGTCACGCCACGTGGCGAATAGGTAATATGGTGTTAGTGACATTAATTTGTATAGACCTTCAGCACATGATTTTCGGGGTAATATGGTCGGTATTACGCCCGAACCGCTTAAATTTCCCAGAAGAAAATCCGGTGCTTATTTAACTCTGTGTACCTGGAAACCGTCGATTAGGATCGAACACGAACTATTGTCCTTTGTAGCTTGTGCCAGTCGCACCTGAGGTCTAACACAGGTGTGGTAAAAGTGATTATGTGATCAAATACCTGGACCTGAGTGGAAAATGAGAAATCTCAAAGGTGGGATAATTAAGTAGTTTAAAATATAATTTTGTAAAGAGAAATTATTAAAAAACGTAAGCGTTATCGTCAGGTTATTGGAGCATGGGAGTGGATAATATGTGTGGCATGTTTGTCTTTCACCATTAGTACGTTTAGGGTACACTTCACTATTAGTACGTTAAGGATACACTTCACTATTAGTACGTTTAGGGTAAACTTTACCATTAGTACGTTTAGGGTACACTTCACCATTAGTACGTTTAGGGAAAACTTTACCATTAGTACGTTTAGGGTACACTTCACTATTAGTACGTTTAGGGTACACTTCACCATTAATACGTTCAGGGTACACTTCACTATTAGTACGTTTAGGGTACACTTCACCATTAATACGTTTAGGGTACACTTCACTATTAGTACGTTTAGGGTACACTTCACTATTAGTACGTTTAGGGTACACTTCACTATTAGTACGTTTAGGGTACACTTCACCATTAATACGTTCAGGGTACACTTCACCATTAGTACGTTTAGGGTACACTTCACTATTAGTACGTTTAGGGTAAACTATACCATTAGTACGTTTAGAGTACACTTCACTATTAGTACGTTTAGGGTACACTTCACTATCAGTACGTTTAGGGTACACTTCACCATTAGTATGTTTAGGGTAAACTTTACCATTAGTACGTTTAGGGAAAACTTTACCATTAGTACGTTTAGGGTGCACTTCACTATTTGTACGTTTAGGGTACACTTCACCATTAGTACGTTTCGGGTAAACTTTACCATTAGGACGTTTAGAGAAAACTTTACCATTAGTACGTTTAGGGTACACTTCACCATTAGTTTAGGGTACACTTCAATATTAGTACGTTTAGGGTACACTTCACTATTAGTACGTTTAGGGTAAACTTTACCATTAGTACATTTAGGTACACTTCACCATTATTACGTTTAGGGTAAACTTCATCATTAGTACGTTTAGGGTAAACTTCATCATAAGTACGTTTAAGGTAAACTTTACCATTAGTACGTTTAGGGTAATGTTCACCATTAGTACGTTTAAGGTATACTTTACCATTAGTACGTTTAGGGTAAACTTTACCATTAGTACGTTTAAGGTAAACTTCACCATTAGTACGTTTAGGGTACACTTCACCATTAGTGCGTTTAGGGTAAACTTTACCATTAGTACGTTTAGGGAAAACTTTACCATTAGTACGTTTAGGGTACACTTCAACATTAGTTTAGGGTACACTTCAATATTAGTACGTTTAGTGAAAACTTTACCATTAGTACGTTTAGGGTACACTTCACCATTAGTTCAGGGTACACTTCAATATTAGTACGTTTAAGGAAAACTTTACCACTAGTTCGTTTAGGGTACACTTCACTATTAGTACGTTTAGGGTAAACTTTACCATTATTGCGTTTAGGTTATACTTCAACATTAATACGTTTTGGGAAAACTTTACCATTAGTACGTTAAGGCTGCACTTCACCATTAGTACGTATAGGGTAAACTTCACCATAAGTACGTTTAAGGTAAACTTCACCATTAGTACGTTTAGGGTAAACTTCACCATTAGTACGTTTAAGGTAAACTTTACCATTAGTACGTTTAGGGTAAACTTCTCCATTTACACGTTTTGGATACACTTCACCATTAGTATGTTAAGGGTACACTTCACCATTAGTACATTTTGGGTAAACTTCACCATTAGTGCGCTTTGGGTATACTTCACCATTAGTACGTTTAGGGTACACTTCACCATTAGTACATTTTGGGTAAACTTCACCATTAGTGCGCTTTGGGTATACTTCACCATTAGTACGTTTAGGGTACACTTCACCATTATTACGTTAATTTATACCCTTGCTTGGTTCAGAATATCTATTGTGCTCACTATTTCTATTTGATCCATAGCCTCTCCTATTTCCACCTCTGTAGTTTCTATTTTATCAATAGCCTCTCCTATTTCCACCTCTGTAGTTTCTATTTTATCCATAGCCTCTCCTATTTCCACCTCTGTAGTTTCTATTTTATCCATAGCCTCTCCTATTTCCACCTCTGTAGTTTCTATTTTATCCATAGCCTCTCCCATTTCCACCTCTGTAGTTTCTATTTTATCCATAGCCTCTCCTATTTCCATCTCTGTAGCTCCTATTTTGTCCATAGCCTCTCCTATTTCACCTCTGTAGTTTATATTCTTCCTATGTTTATTTTTATAATCTAGGAGTATATCTCTTATCTTTTTGATAGGTTCTATTAGACACTTGTGTTCTAGTATTATGAGGTTGAGCATCCTTATCGGCCTTTCTCTTCTGCATGTGATCTGAATACATTTGTAATTGTCCCACATCTGCAGCAAAGGCTAAAATCATCAATTAAAATTCTTTCCTCTTGCTTTCTTTGCATTTCAGCAAATATATCCTCTGCTTCTTGTCATAAGTTTTTCCTTATTTTGTCTGCAGTAATCTTCCATTATTCATCCTCTTCTTCGTTTGTATTTGCGATGTCCTTAGCTTCCTGTGATTTGTTCGTGCTAGTTGTAGCTATTAATGGTAATCTATGAGTTATGTTTATTCTGTGCCTTCTACACAGCAATAAATCATTATACCACTAATGCCCATAACTTCTTCACAGACTGACATTTTCTTAAATGCATTGTTTATCATTTCTAGAAATTCCTGTTTAGTCTCTTTTTACATTTCATATTTCTTAGTAACAACTATTTTCTCATTATTATTCATTTGTTTTGTAGTTGTCCATTCGATGCAGTAGATAATAAATAGTACTGTCAGTCGTTGGATAAAATGTTCGTTATTCACGAAAGAAGGTCGAGTCTGTCTGATCAAGCACAGCTTCCGACGGCAACACACTGCAGTGACATCTACCAAGCTGCAACGCGTGGGACGATTGACCAATCACCACAAAGCGCTTGTTTTTCACCTTGACATCTTGTGTCTGATACATACTAAATATTTATCAAACAAACCCTGAAATAACAAAAATTATTTTACTGTCGTATTATTTATTTATTTTATAAGAGAAAAGACTCACGAAAAAGGATGGAAAACCCTGTGGATCAGTAAGCCTGACTTGTTCGTCCTGTGGCCGTGTGTGTTTGTCAAACATTGGTCGAATTAGCCACGAGAGAAACTGTTCGACAAAAACAAAACCTCAAAAACAAAAAAATACACAACATCCCCCACTAGACCGTGTGACAAGACGAAAAAGGCCATATATTTATTTATCCTTCTACGAGAGAAGCTGTTCAGTAAAACAGCATCCAGCGTAAGACACTAATATTTGGCAAAACTACTGACTAGGTAAATGTAAAGTACGAGACTTGAATCGGCGTCTTAGCACGCAAATTTTCACCCTTATGTGCTCGGCCGCGTATCCAGAAACGTTCGGAGACTTCTGGATCGTGTCGCTTCTAGCATCGAAAATCACGATGCGAGGCGGCACTCCTCACCTTCCCTGAGTAATACCCTGGTACCCTTTCTGCTAGCGCCTGGGTCGACAGCGAGGGTATTTTTTTTTTCTAACGAGTACAACCCACACAGCTTCCAGCGGGAATCGAACACGGGTTGTCCGATCGTCTGGAGCCCAGTCGAGTAGTTTTCCCAACTAGGCTACAGAGGCCATCAATACACCATGAATACTTGTTACCAATCGTCTGTCAAGACACCAAAGGCCATATTCGTCATTTGTTGCCTCTCGTATATGTCCGTAATAAGTGTTATATTATCAGGTTTTTAGTTACCAGACTATTGATGGTGAGTTAGACCTTTCAGGGTTGCTTGTAATTTCAGAGCGGAATTTTAGTTACATTCTATCATTTTTGGAAGCTGCGATAGCTCAGTGGTTAGTGAACTTGACAATAATAACATTATACTAGTTCACTTAATACAGTTGTACAGCTTGTAAAGTTAACTTACAAGTGCTTGTAAAGTTCGCTTACAAAAGCTTATACAATGATTACATCTGCACCGTGTATTGGTAGCCTCCGTCAGTCATAGTTGACTGTAGTAGCCTCCGTCAGTCATAGTTGACTGTAGTAGCCTCCGTCAGTCATAGTTGACTGTAGTAGCCTCCGTCAGTCATAGTTGACTGTAGTAGCCTCCGTCAGTCATAGTTGACTGTAGTAGCCTCCGTCAGTCATAGTTGACTATGGATTTTTCAGCGCCCCTAGAATTGTTAATTTTTCTTTTCTTTTCTTTCGTCGTGGATTTTCTTTCTCTATGAATATGTCTGCTTCTTGTTTGAGGTGAACCTTTAGAGTGTGTTTCCAGAGATTGCGGTCTGCAGCTATGTCTTCCCATGATGCAGGGTTCATGTTCAGAGTCTTCATGTCGCGTTTACACACATCTACAAATCGAAGTTGTGGGCGCCCCCTAGTTCTTTTACGTCTGCCTGTTGTCCGTAGAGTATATCTTTTGGCATGCAGCCATCTTTCATACGGTGTACATGGCCAGACCAGCGTAACCTACGTTGTTTGAGCAGCGTGTGGATATTCGGGAGGCCTGTGCAAGTCATGACCTCCACGTTTGTCACTTTATCCTTCCAGGTGATACAAAAAATACAGCGCAGACATCGCATATGGAATGCATTTAGCCTTCTCTCCTGCTTTACTTAGATTGTCCAAGATTCGCTGCCATACAGGAGTGTACTAATTATGCAGGCATTGCACACTGCGGATTATGTTTTAATTGTCATTTTGCTGTTTTGCCAGACACGCCTAAAAAGACATATTACTCCAGGGCGCCAGCTTGGTCAGAAAAAGAAAGAGACATGTTGTTGCACTGTTTATGTTTACAGGATGTATAGTAATTTTTAAAAACGTCAATGTTATAAAAAAAAAATCGCACTGTAATATGGTTCAAACACACAACTAGACTCAAACAAAGTTGATGCAGATCAGATAACGTTTATGTACATTTTACCATCAATTTGTTGAATGTTTTGAGTGATTTCTGTTGTTTGTATTTATTTTCATCTGTCATATTTTCGTGTTTATTTTTACATGTCGCATTTTGTGTTTATTTTCATCTGTCGTATTTTCGTATTTATTATCATCTGTCATATTTCGTGTTCATTTTCATCTGTCGTATTTTCGTGTTTATTTTCATCAGTCGTATTTCGTGTTTATTTTCATCAGTCGTATTTTCGTGTTTATTTTCATCAGTCGTATTTCGTGTTTATTTTCATCAGTCGTATTTCGTGTTTATTTTCATCTGTCGTATTTTCGTATTTATTTTCATCTCTCATATTTCGTGTTTATTTTCATCTGTCGTATTTTCGTGTTTATTTTCATCAGTCGTATTTCGTGTTTATTTTCATCTCTCATATTTCGTGTTTATTTTCATCTGTCGTATTTTCGTGTTTTCAATGAAAGATAATGATCAACGGATATTAATGACACATGACACAGAATATAAATATAACGATATCTAGAATCACATATAAACTAACATAATCAGAGATAACCTGTAAGAAAAGATAACCACTGAAAGATCAATGACACGAGATATCCAGAATTGTCTAACCTGGCGCTTTATTCTGATCATGTAAAGTATATTATTTGTATTTTCTAAAGTATCATTTACCTTATGCTTGAAGCTACAGTTCTTAGTTCTCCCGTCTGAATTGGGTTCATCATAAACAAATGATTTACATCTTTCTTTTTAATTAACTGATAAATTAAATTCATCATCATCATGTGCCTATCGGATGGCATAGGCGATCATGTCCTTCCATAATCTTCTGTATACAGTGCATCGTATCAGTTCTGTTGTTGACTGTTTTCTATGCCATAACACCAAGCTATCCAGTGATAATTAATCTAAATTAAATTAATCAGCTAAAATGTCAGCGACAATCGAGACAATTTCCGCTGCAAAATTCTTTAGAATCTTCTTCTCTTCTTTCCTTCCTCATCTGCCTTTCAGCGTCGAGGGGAGATATAATTTGCGGTCTTTTGCTCTTCTGTTCGCCTCTGCTGCTGTTATGTTTCCTAGTGCTTCTAATAGCCCATCGACCCATCTTTTTCGTGGTCGACCCTTTGGTCTGGTGTTCTCACAACGTTTGTTGAAAGTTCGTTGTGTTGTGTTTTGTTCTTTCTGCCTTGTCACGTGGCCAAACCATTTTATCTGTTGTTTCCTTATATATTCTATGGCGGGGGCTATTCCTAGTTTTTTTCTCAGTTCTTCATTTCTGATCTTATCTCTCAGACTGTTTCCTGTCATTCGTCTAACATATCTCATCTCTGTAGAGGTTATTATTCTTATTGTTCTTGCATCTAAGGTCCAGGTCTGGCATTGGTAGCACAACGTTGGGATGAAGATATTTTTTAATAAATATGTTTTATAATAAAAATGTAAATGTGTCTTATTGCTATTGAAAGGGAGAGAACCCCATAAAAGAAAATATAAACTTCTCACTGAGAATTCTTAATAATTCTTTGATCGGCTTTGTTTTCAATCTCTGGCATGTGGCCAATAAATTGTTTAGCAGACCAGAGTAAGCATTCAACAGTATTCATAGAGATTTTTTTGTGGAGAATTCTGAAACAATATCTTCCTCTTCTTCTACCTTTTTAGCTCCCAGTGGAGCATAGGTCTTCAACAAACACTTTCTAAGTCGTTCTGTTTTTTTGCCATTCTTTTAAGATCATTCCATGTCTTCCCCATCATCTTCATCTCTGTTTCTATCTGCCTTCTCCAATAATTCCTTGGTCTTCCTCTTTGTCTTTTCCCCTGGGGATTCAAAAAAAGGGTCTTTTGTGTAATACTCTCAGTTGGCTTCCGTAGTGTGTGTCCCATCCAGCGCCATCGTCTTCACAGTATCTCTTTATCCACTAGTATTTGACTGGTACATTTCCATAATTCTATGTTAGTGATTTTGTCCTGCCACTTCCATCCTTTTATTCTGCGTAAGCATCCATTTATGAAAGTCTGTATCTTCGTGATTGTCAATTTTGTTGTTCTCCATGTTTCACAACCATATAATAGGACCGGCTTAACATTTGAGTTGAAAATTTTTTTGTATTTGTGTATGTAACCTAATTTCTTTGGATTTCCATATGTTTCCCAGTACAATGAAAGCTCCTCTTGCTTTTGATATCCTTATTTTGGTATCATTTTCTGTTCCTCCCTCTTTATCTATATTACTACCCAGATATACCATAAAAATATATACCCAGGCTTACCATAAAAATATATACCCAGGCTTACCATAAAAAATCATAAATATTATTAAAGACATGTATGATGGTACACATGTGCAGTTCGAAAAGAGGAAGGACTGAGCGAATGTTTCCCAATAGAAACTCGGGTTAAACAAGGATATATTTTGTCGCCCTTGTTATTTGGAATTGTTATGGACTTCATAATGAAGAAATGCTGCACTGGTAATAAAGGCATCGAATGGATACGAGGAGACCATTTGGAGGGCCTCGACTTATGCTGATGACTTAGTTCTCATCAGCAGTCAGATAAAAACGATGCAGGAAATGTACCCCTGACCAGGTTATTGCTATAACTTCAAATTTTTTCATTGAGGAATTTAATAATGATATTGCATTGCATATATATTGAGTGTGGGAACAATTATTGTTTTATATATTTATCTATTTTATTTATTTTTAGGGGGGGGGGGTTGGCCTATTGTAAATTTAAAAGATGTGGCAGATACTGTGCAATCTATTTTTGGCAATAGAAACAAGAAAAAGAGTTCTTATAATCGATGTGAATAATGGACAATAGGACAACAGACAAGAAAATCACTGGAGTCTGTATAAATGTGGTTTTACAGAAGAATGTGGAGAATACCATGAACATCTAAGAAGAGTAATGAAAATGTTCTGAAACAGGTCAAAGCAAAAAGAGAGCTAATTTCCAATATTAGGAAGAAACAATCATCATTTTTTGGCCATGTAATGAGAAGAGAACAACTGGAATATATTGTAACAACAGCAAAAATTGATGGACCAAGACATAGAGGGAAGAAAGAGAGAAAATACCAGTCAGCTTAAGAGAATGGCTTTGTAGAAGGTCAACAACAGAAATGATAAAGAAATGTCGAGATTGAAAGTTGTGTAGAGACATGATCACCTATGCCAGCAGGAAAGTACTTGATGATGATGATAGTAAACATTCCTTTGGCTTAAAACTAAAACATCTGGACGCATGTTTTTTTTATTTTTTAAAAAGGTCGAGAGCCAGGGTTAGGCAGTTGTTAGTGAAAACAAGAATTTGTTTGATTCCACTCAACAGCTTCTAGGTTCACCCAGCCTTAAACAGATACGAGATAAAAAAAATATTTATTATGAAAGAAGACAAACGTCATCATATAGGCGTTATTATTAACAACTGCGCGACATTTTACAAAGGGTGATAACACCATATTCCAAGTTCGTGAATGGGAGTGACATAGTTCAGTCACCTTATCAACTGTTCGATAAAAAGGGGAAAAAAAAACATTGAAGTATTAAAGAAAACTGATGGCAATATATAACAGGTTACATCAAAATACAAGAACTGAGGCTGTGACTCTTTTGAAATTCTCAAGAGTCGTAGCGAGATGTTTTTACACCTGCCCAGCGTCAGCATTTTGTTGCGCAGCTCCACTATCACCGCCTTGTCTGAAATAAATAAAAAACATATTTCAAAAAATTTCGGGACAATGAACAAAATAGTTTCCCAGAGTTCATGCTTAAGAAGAAATCTGAAAACAAAAGACAGTTGTGCAGTGTGGCAATAAACTACCGATCTAGGAATTGTGAGCGAAATAGTGGCTCAGAGTCATGCTCCATAAGAAGTAGGATATGATAGTGCAGTGGGCAATTCAGCTGCACGAACACTTGAGGTGACGGTAAGCGAGAACAGAATCGCAGAGTCATGTTCGCACCTGAGGGGCTATGTTTAAGAGATATGAATCTCCGAAACACACCAGTGTAGACGAGTTGTGTGAGATAGCTATCGCACAACTTAGTGCGAAGCCAGGAGGATACTATTCTGAAATAATGGTGAAATTCAGAGACAACAATTATTCAGGTGAAGGTAGGTGAGACAGCCATCACCTCCGTCAGGCTCAATACCGTGGGTGCACTTCCAGGCACACACAGCCAACATTGGGAGAGTCGTCAGTCCAGAGCAGTTGCTGATAACTAGCGGGACGAAACCGCACATTGTCTTGAAAAGGGCCCAACGGTGGGATGTCGATCCATAATATGGTCACCAGGTGTCTGGTGGCTTGGAAAGAGTGGTACATAGGCAATACTACCTTTCTTAGACAACACAGGGTGACGCCTTGTGGTTGCCAGGCAAGGTGTGAAGGTCGATAACTTACATACTGTCATTGTGATTGTGTAACTTGTTAGGGAGATTAACTCTCAATCATTAAACATCGAGTGTGTGTTTACATGGTGTTACTTGAGTGCTTCCTAGAATACATTCTGTACTTGTCTGTGCCTAGCGAAGAACGACGACTGGGAAGATCCACCACGCCAGGCCCAAGAGAACACGACGGTCGCAACAACGAAGCAGCACAGAGTACCAGGGTATACGATCACGACAGACGGACACGTGTGTGTCCGGGCTACAGAATCTCGAGTCCAATCCAGCACACTCGGTCCAGGACTGATCCGGGGTCAGGCCAAGCTGTTCCCGTGCAAGACACCTCCAGGTCATCTTTATATATTTTTTTATTTTATTTTATTTATTTATTTTTTAGGGGACGGGGGGCTATTTTAAACTAAAAAAATGTGGCAGACACTATGTAATCCATTTTTGACAATAGATACAAGTAAAAGAGTTCTTAAATGTTACGTAGAGCCAGTCTTACCATATGGATATGAATCATGGACAACAAGAAAACAGACAATAAAGTCACTGGAGGCTGTGGAAATGTGGTTTTACAGAAGAATGTTAAGAATGCCATGGACAGCTAAGAAGAGAAATGAAAATATTCTGAAAGAGGCCAAAGTAAAAGGAGAGCTAATTGCCAATATTAAGAAGAAACAATCATCATTTTTTGGCCATGTAATAAGAAGGGTATAGCTGTAATATATTGTAACAACTGGAAAAATTAAAGGACGAAGAAATAGAGAGAAGCAAAGAGAAAAGATACCAGATAGATTAAGAGAATGACTTGGCAGAAGATCAGCAACAGAAATGATAAATTAAATAACTGTCGAGATCGAAAGTTGTGTAGAGACATGATCACCTACGCCAGCAGGCCAGTACTTGATGAAGATGATTGTAAACTATCCTTTGGCTTAAAACCAAAACATCTGGCCGCATGTTTTTTTTATTTTTAAAAAGGTCGAGAGTCAGGGTTAGCTAGTTGTTAGTGAAAACAAGAATTTATTTGATTCCAATCAACAGCTTCTAGGTTCACCCAGCCTTAAACAGGTACCAGATTAATATAATATTCATGGGGAAAGAAAACAAACGACATCACATGGGCGTTATTATTCACAAATGCGCGACAGTTTAATAGGGCGATAACACCATATTCCAAGTTCGTCAATGGGAGTGATATAGTTCTGTCCCCTTATCGACTGTTCGAGAAAAGGGGAAAAACATTGAAGTATTTTAAAGAAAACTGATGACAATATATAACAGGTTACATCAAAATACAAGAACTGAAGCTGTGACTCTTTTGAAATTCTCAAGAGTCGTAGCGAGATGTTTTTACCCCTGCCCAGCGTCAGCATTTTGTTGCGCAGCTCCACTATCACCGCCTTGTCTGAAATAAATAAAAACATATATATATATTTATATATTAGATGCAGAGTAATACAAGTGAATCTGTGTCCGCAATCATGAACATTTTCTGATTATCCAAAATGTAATTTTTTTCTATTTTGATCAGAATGCCAGTCAATTTACGAGGAATATCTAAAAAAAACAAACATGGTGGAAGAGATTCCAGAGAAGCACTAACAAAATCAACTCACATTCATTGCTTCGATTACATAGCTAAAACAATATTCTCACACATGAAATCTCACATTCTAGTCCACGCTCTTAGTTAAAACAATGTTTTAAAACATGAAATCAACTCTCAACCTCAACTCAAATCTCTTAGCTAAAACATGAAATCAACTCTCAACCACTAAACAAATCTCTTAGCTAAAACATGAAATCAACTCTCAACAATTACTCAAATCTCATTTAATTTTTAGTTGTTTTAAAACTTCGTCTTTTGTTTTCTTTTCTTTCCATCCAATTCTACCTATTCTTCTATAAATCCAAATTTCAAAAGCTTCAGTTTTCTGTTCTATTTATTTTCTAATGTCCAGATTTCTGCACCATACAGGAATATTGAGAAGATGTAACATTTTGCTATTCTTAATTGTAGTCCTGATATTGTGTGTAGATGCAAGAACAATAAGAAAAATAAACTCTACATCGATTAAATGTGTTAGACGAATGGCAGGAAAAAGTCTGAGAGATAAGATCAGAATTGAAGAACTGAGAAAAAAAACTAGGAATAGCCCCCGCCATAGAATATAAAAGAAACAACAGATAAAGTGGTTTGGCCACGTGACAAGGCAGAAAGATCAAAACACATCACAACGAGCCTTCAACAAACGCTGTGAGAACACCAGACCCAAGGGTCGACCACGAAAAACATGGATCGATGGAATATTAGAAATACTACGAAACAATAGCAGCAGAGGCGAACAGAAGAGCAAAAGAACCGCAAGTTATATCTCCCTTCGACCCTGAAAGGAAGATGAGGACGGAAAGCAGAAGTTATTTGTGTTGATGTTAGTATATTGTATATTGTTAGCAGCTGTGTAGCAGTGATTACAGAGGGGAAGACAAGCTGTGGAGTGTGGGGTAGAAGTTGAGGAAAGAGGGAGAAAGGTGAACTAAAATAGAATCATTGAGTCCACGGGGAAATGTGATTAGTAGTAAAAGAGTAGAGATATCGTGCAGCAAGGGGAAAATAAGACGCAGTTAGGAGTAAGGCAGAAATGTAAGACGGGGTATGATTGTTTGGAAGGGGAGAAATTAGAAAAAAGGACAAGTTAGAAGATCATTCGAGATAGAACGATGGCTCAGTGCGGACAGTTGTGGTATTGGCAACTGGTACCGTGAGCATGGTTAGATGGTCACATCTGGATGGTAGAGTTAGTTGTGTGTGTGGCAGTGCGCGCAGAAGCAACCTTATTCTCGGAGAGTGTTATGTAGAGTTGTGGGTAGACTAGAGAGACTAAGTATGATGTTAACGCATAGTTGTGCAGTGTAGCAGCAACGAACAATTTAGGGGCAGTGAACGAGATAGTTTCCCAGAGTTCTTGTTTAAGACTAAGTATGATGTTAAATTATAGTTGTGCAGTGTAGTAGCGACGACCAAATCAGGGACAGTGAACGAGATAGTTTCACAGAGTTGACGCTTGAGACTAAGTATGATGTTAATTTATAGTTGTGCAGTGCAGTAACAACGAACCATTTAGGGACAGTGAACGTGATAGTTTCACAGAGTTCATGCTTAAGAAGAAATCTGAAAGCAAAAGACAGTTGTGCAGTGTGGCAATAAACGACCGATCTAGGAATTGTGAGCGAAATAGTGGCTCAGAGTCATGCTCCATAAGAAGTAGGATATGATAGTGCAGTGGGAAATTCAGCTGCACGAACACTTGAGGTGACAGTAAGCGAGAACAGAATCGCAGAGTCATGTTCGCACCTGAGGGGCTATGTTTAGGAGATATGAATCTCCGAAACACACGAGTGTAGACGAGTTGTGTGAGATAGCTATCGCACAACTTAGTGCGAAGCCAGGAGGATACTATTCTGAAATAATGGTGAAATTCAGAGACAACAATTATTCAGGTGAAGGTAGGTGAGACAGCCATCACCTCCTTCAGGCTCAATACCGTGAGTGCACTTCCAGGCACACACAGCCAACATTGGGAGAGTCGTCAGTCCAGAGCAGTTGCTGATAACTAGCGGGACGAACCCGCACATTGTCTTGAAAAGGGCCCAACGGTGGTATGTTGATCCATAATATGGTCACCAGGTGTCTGGTGGCTTGGAAAGAGTGGTACATAAGCAATACTACCTTTCTTAGACAACACAGGGTGACGCCTTGTGGTTGCCAGGCAAGGTGTGAAGGTCGATAACTTACATACTGTCATTGTGATTGTGTAACTTGTTAGGGAGATTAACTCTCAATCATTAAACATCGAGTGTGTGTTTACATGGTGTTACTTGAGTTCTTCCTAGAATACATTCTGTACTTGTCTGTGCCTAGCGAAGAACGACGACTGGGAAGATCCACCACGCCAGGCCCAAGAGAACACGACGGTCGCAACAACGAAGCAGCACAGAGTACCAGGGTATACGATCACGTCAGACGGACACGTGTGTGTCCGGGCTACAGAATCTCGAGTCCAATCCAGCACACCCGGTCCAGGACTGATCCGGGGTCAGGCCAAGCTGTTCCCGTGCAAGACACCTCCAGGTCATCTTTATATATTTTTTTATTTTATTTTATTTATTTATTTTTTAGGGGGCGGTGGGCTATTGTAAACTAAAAAAAAATGTGGCAGACACTATGTAATCCATTTTTGACAATAGATACAAAAAAATGAGTTCTTAAATGTAGAGCCAGTCTTAACATATGGATATGAATCATGGACAACAAGAAAACAGACAATAAAGTCACTGGAGGCTGTGGAAATGTGGTTTTACAGAAGCATGTTAAGAATGCCATGGACAGCTAAGAGGGAAATGAAAATATTCTGAAAGAGGCCAAATAAAAAATAGAGCTAATTGCCAATATTAGGAAGAGACAATCATCATTTTTTGGCCATGTAATAAGAAGGGTATAGCTGTAATATATTGTAACAACTGGCAAAATTGAAGGACGAAGAGATAGAGAGAAGCAAAGAGAAAAGATACCAGATAGATTAAGAGAATGGCTTGGCAGAAGGTCAGCAACAGAAATGATAAATTAAATAACTGTCGAGATCGAAAGTTGTGTAGAGACATGATCACCTACGCCAGCAGGCCAGTACTTGATGAAGATGATTTTAAACTATTCTTTGGCTTAAAACCAAATCATATGGCCGCATGTTTTTTTTTATTTTTAAAAAGGTCGAGAGCCAGAGTTAGCTAGTTGTTAGTGAAAACAAGAATTTGTTTGATTCCAATCAACAGCTTCTAGGTTCACCCAGCCTTAAACAGGTATCAGATTAATAAAATATTCATGGGGAAAGAAAACAAACGACATCACATGGGCGTTATTATTCACAAATGCGCGACAGTTTAATAGGGCGATAACACCACATTCCAAGTTCGTGAATGGGAGTGACATAGTTCTGTCCCCTTATCAACTGTTCGAGAAAAGGGAAAAAACATTGAAGTATTAAAGAAAAATGATGGCACTATATAACAGATTACATTAAAATACAAGAACTGAAGCTGTGACTCTTTTGAAATTCTTAAGAGCCGTAGAAAAATGTATTTACCCCTGCCCAGCGTCAGCATTTTGTTGCGCAGCTCCACTATCACCGCCTTGTCTGAAATAAATAAAAAACATATATATATTAGATGCAGAGTAATACAAGTGAATCTGTGTCAGCAATCATGAACATTTTCTGATTATCCAACATCAAAATATTTTCTATTTTTATCAGAATGTCAGTCAATTTACGAGGAATATCTAAAAAAAAACATGGTGGAAGAGATTCCAGAGAAGCACTAATAAAATCAACTCACATTCACTGCTTCGATTACATAGCTAAAACAATATTTTCAGTCATGAAATCTCACATTCTAGTACACGTTCTTAGTTAAAACAATGTTTTAAAACATGAAATCAACTCTCAACCTCAACTCAAATCATTTGTCTTGTTTGAATTGTGCTAAGTAGTTCTCTTTTCATTTTTTTGTTGTTTTAAAACTTCGTCGTTTGTTTTCTTTTCTTTCCATCCAATTCTACCTTTTCTTCTATAAATCCAAATTTCAAAAGCTTCAATTTTCTGTTCTATTTTCTTGTCTAATGTCCAGGTTTCTGCACCATACAGGAATATCGAGAAGATGTAACAGTTTGCAATCCTTAGTTTTAGTCCTGGTGTTATGTGTAGATGCAAGAAAATTAGAAAAATAACCTCTACATAGATGAAATGTGTTAGACGAATGAAAAGAAGCAGTCTAAGAGATAAGATCAGAAATGTAGAAACGAAAAAAGCTAGGAATAGCCCCCGCCATAGAATATATAAGGAAACAACAGATAAAAGTGGTTTGGCCACGTGACAAGGCAGAAAGATCAAAACACAACACAACGAGCCTTCAACAAACGTTGTGAGAACACCAGAACCAAGGGTCGACCACGAAAAACATGGATCGATGGAATATTAGAAGCACTAGGAAATATAAGAGCAGCAGAGGCGAACAGAAGAGCAAAAGAAACGCAAGTTATATCTCCCTTCGACCCTGAAAGGAAGATGAGGACGGAAAGAAGAAGTTATTTGTGTTGATGTTAACATATTGTATATTGTTAGCAGCTGTGTAGCAGTGATTACAGAGGGGAAGACAAGATGGGAGTGTGGGGTAGAAGTTGAGGAAAGAGAGAGAAAGGTGAACTAAAATAGAATCATTGAGTCCACGGGGAAATGTGATTAGTAGTAAAGAGAGTAGAGATATCGTGTAGCACGGGGAGAATAAGACGCAGTTAGGAGTAAGGCAGAAATGTAAGACGGGGTATGATTGTTTGGAAGGGGAGAAGTTATAAAAAAAAATAAGTTAGAAGATCATTCGAGATAGAACGATGGCTCAGTGCGGACAGTTGTGGTATTGGCAACTGGTACCGTGAGCATGGTTAGATGGTCACATCTGGATAGTAGAGTCAGTTGTGTGTGCGGCAGTGCACGCAGAAGCAACCTTATTCTCGGAGAGTGTTATGTAGAGTTGTGGGTAGACTAGAGAGACTAAGTATGATGTTAACGTATAGTTGTGCAGTGTAGCAGCAACGAAAAATTTAGGGGCAGTGAAAGAGACAGATTCCCATAGTTCTTGTTTAAGACTAAGTATGATTTTAAATTATAGTTGTGCAGTGTAGTAGCGACGACCGAATCAGGGACAGTGAACGAGATAGTTTCACCGAGTTCATGCTTAAGACTAAGACGAAGTTAAATTATAGTTGTGCAGTGTAGCAGCAACGAACAATGTAGGGACAGTGATCGAGATAGTGTCACAGAGTTCATGCTTGAGACTAAGTATGATGTTGAAGTACAGTTGTGCAGTGTAGCAGCAACGAACAATTTAGGGACAATAAACGAAATAGTTTCACAGAGTTCATGCTTAAGAAGAAATCTGAAAGCAAAAGACAGTTGTGCAGTGTGGCAATAAAAGACCGATCTAGGAATTGTGAGCGAAATAGTGGCTCAGAGTCATGCTCCATAAGAAGTAAGATATAATGGTGCAGTGTGCAATTCAGCTCCATGAACACTTGAGGTGACTGTAAGCGAGAACAGAATCGCAGAGTCATGTTCGCCCTTGTGGGGCTATGTTTAGGAGATATGAATCCCCGAAACACACCAGTGTAGACGAGATGTGTGAGATAGCTATCGCACAACTTAGTGCAAAGCCAGGAGGATACTATTCTGAAATAATGGTAAAATTCAGAGACAACAATTATTCAGTTGAAGGTAAGTGAGACACCCATCACCTCCTTCAGGCTCAATACCGTGGGTGCACTTTAAGGCACACACAGCCAACATTGGGAGAGTCGTCTGTCCAGAGCAGTTTCTGATAACTAGCGGGACGAACCCGCACATTGTCTTGAAAATGGCCCAACGGTGAGGAGTCGATCCATAATATGGTCACCAGGTGTCTGGTGGCTTCGAAAGAGTGGTGCAGTTGCAATACTACCTTTCTTAGACAACACAGGGTGACGCCTTGTGGTTGCCAGGCAAGGTGCGAAGGTCGATAACTTACATACTGTCATTGTGATTGTGTAACTTGTTAGGGAGATTAACTCTCAATCATTAAACATCGAGTGTGTGTTTACATGTTGTTACTTGAGTGCTTCCTAGAATATATTCTGTACTTGTCTGTGCCTAGCGAAGAACGACGACTGAGAAGGGCTACCATGCCAGGCCAAGAGAACATGACGGTCGCAATAACGAAGCAGCACAGAGTACCAGAGTATACGATCACGACAGACGGACACGTGTGTGTCCGGGCGACAGAATCTCGAGTCCAATCCAGCACACCCGGTGCAGGGCTGATCCGGGGTCAGGCCAAGCTGTTCCCGTGCAAGACACCTCCAGGTCATCTTTATAAATTTATTTTATTTTATTTATTTATTTTTTTAGAGGGCGGGTGGCTATTGTGAACTAAAAAAATGTGACAGACACTATGCAATCCATTTTTGACAATAGATACAAGAAAATGAGTTCTTAGATGTTAATTAGAGCCAGTCTTAACATATGGATGTGAATCATGAACAACAAGAAATCAGACAAGAAAATCACTGGAGGCTGTAGAAATGAGGTTGTAAAGAAGAATGTTAAGAATGCCACGGACAGCTAAGAAGAGAAATGAAAATATTATGAAAGAGGCCAAAGCAAAAAGAGAGCTAACTGCCAATATTAGGAAGAAACAATCATCATTTTTTGGCCATGTAATAAGAAGGGTATAGCTGTAATATATTGTAACAACTGGGAAAATTGAAGGACGAAGAGATAGAGAGAAGCAAAGAGAAAAGATACCAGATAGATTAAGAGAATGGCTTGCCAGAAGGTCAGCAACAGAAATGATAAATTAAATAACTGTCGAGATCGAAAGTTGTGTAGAGACATGATCACTTACGCCAGCAGGCCAGTACTTGATGAAGATGATTTTAAACTATCCTTTGGCTTAAAACCAAAACATCTGGCCGCATGTTTTTTTTATTTTTAAAAAGGTCGAGAGCCAGGGTTAGCTAGTTGTTAGTGAAAACAAGAATTTGTTTGATTCCAATCAACAGCTGCTAGGTTCACCCAGCCTTAAACAGGTATCAGATTAATAAAATATTCATGCGGAAAGAAAACAAACGACATCACATGGGCGTTATTATTCACAAATGCGCGACAGTTTAATAGGGCGATAACACCATATTCCAAGTTCGTGAATGGGAGTCACATAGTTCTGTCCCTTTATCAGCTGTTCGAGAAAAGGGGAAAAACATTGAAGTATTAAAGAAAACTGATGGCAATATATAACAAATTACATCAAAATACAAGAACTGAAGCTGTGACTCTTTTGAAATTCTTAAGAGCCGTAGAAAAATGTATTTACCCCAGCCCAGTGTCAGCATTTTGTTGCGCAGCTCCACTATCACCGCCTTGTCTGAAATAAATAAAAACACACACACATATATATATATATATATATATATATATATATATATATATATATATATATATATATATATTAGATGCAGAGTAATACAAGTGAATCTGTGTCAGCAATCATGAAAATTTTCTGATTACTCAGCATCAAAATATTTTATATTTTTATCAGAATGTCAGTCAATTTACGAGGAATATCTAAAAAAACATGGTGGAAGAGATTTCAGAGAAGAACTAACAAAATCAACTCACATCCACTGCTCAAATTACAGAGCTAAAACAATATTCTAACTCATGAAATCTCACATTCTAGTCCACGCTCTTATTTAAAACAATGTTTTAAAACATGAAATCTCACATTCTAGTCCACGCTCTTAGTTAAAACAATGTTTTAAAACATGAAATCTCACATTCTAGTCCATGCTCTTAGTTAAAACAATGTTTTAAAACATGAAATCAACTCTCAACCACTACTCAAATCTCTTAGCTAAAACATGAAATCAACTCTCAACCTCAACTCAAATCTATAGCTAAAACATGAAATCAACTCTCAACCACTACTCAAATCTCTTAGCTAAAACTTGAAATCAACTCTCAACCTCAACTCAAATCTCTTAGCTAAAACATGAAATCAACTCACAACCACTACTCAAATCTCTTAGCTAAAACATGAAATCAACTCTCAAGAATTACTCAAATCTCTTTTCATTTTTAGTTGTTTTAAAACTTCTTCGTTTGTTTTTTTTCTTTCCATCCAATTCTACCTATTCTTCTATAAATACACATTTTAAAAGCTTCAATTTTCTGTTCTATTTATTTTCTAATGTCCAGATTTCTGCACCATACAGGAATAATGAGAAGATGTAACATTTTGCTATTCTTAAGTGTAGTCCTGATGTTGTGTGTAGATGCAAGAACAATAAGAAAATAACCTCTACATCGATTAAATGTGTTAGACGAATGGCAGGAAACAGTCTGAGAGATAAGATCAGAATTGAAGAACTGAGAAAAAAGCTAGGAATAGCCCCCGCCATGGAATATATAAAGAAACAACAGATAAAGTGGTTTGGCCAAGTGACAAGGCAGAAAGATCAAAATACAAAACAACGAGCCTTCAACAAACGTTGTGAGAACACCAGACCCAAAGGTCGACCACGAAAAACATGGATCGATGGAATATTAGAAGCACTAGGAAATATAACAGCAGCAGAGGCGAACAGAAGAGCAAAAGAACCGCAAGTTATATCTCCCTTCGACCCTGAAAGGAAGATGAGGACGGAAAGCAGAAGAATAAGTTATTTGTGTTGATGTTAGTATGTTGTATATTGTTAGCAGCTGTGTAGCAGTGATTACAGAGCGGAAGACAAGCTGTGGAGTATGGGGTAGAAGTTGAGGAAAGAGGGAGAAAGGTGAACTAAAATAGAATCATTGAGTCCACGGGGAAATGTGATTAGTAGTAAAGAGAGTAGAGATATCGTGCAGCACGGGGAGAATAAGACGCAGTTAGGAGTAAGGCAGAAATGTAAGACGGGTTATGATTGTTTGGAAGGGGAGAAGTTAGAAAAAAGGATACGTTAGAAGATCATTCGAGATAGAACGATGGCTCAGTGCGGACAGTTGTGGTATTGGCAACTGGTACCGTGAGCATGGTTAGATAGTCACATCTGGATGGTAGAGTCAGTTGTGTGTGCAGCAGTGCTCGCAGAAGCAACCTTATTCTCGGAGAGTGTTATGTAGAGTTGTGGCTAGATTAGAGAGACTAAGTATGATGTTAACGTATAGTTGTGCAGTGTAGCAGCAACGAACAATTTATGGGCAGTGAACGAGATAGTTTCCCAGAGTTCTTGTTTAAGACTAAGTATGATTTTAAATTATAGTTGTGCAGTGTAGTAGCGATGACCAAATCAGAGACAGTGAACGAGATAGTTTCACAGAGTTCATGCTTAAGACTAAGATGTAATTAAATTATAGTTGTGCAGTGTAGCAGCAACGAACAATTTAGGGACAGTGAACTAGTTAGTTTCACAGAGTTCATGCTTAAGACTAAGGTGATGTTAGATGATAGTTGTGCAGTGTAGCAACAACGAACAATTTAGGGACAGTGAACGAGATAGTTTCACAGAGTTCATGCTTGAGACTAAGTAAGATGCTAATTTATATTTGTGCAGTGTAGCAACAATGAACAATTTAGGGACAGTGAACGAAATAGTTTCAAAGAGTTCATGCTTATGAATAAATCTGAAAGCAAAAGACAGTTGTGCAGTGTGTCGCAATAAACGACCGATCTAGGAATTGTGAGCGAAATAGTGGCTCGGAGTCATGCACCATAAGAAGTAGGATATGATAGAGCAGTGTGCAATTCAGCTGCACGAACAATTGAGTTGACGGTAAGCGAGAACAGAATCGCAGAGTCATGTTCGTCCCCTGAGGGGCTATGTTTAGGAGATATGAATCTCCGAAACACACCAGTGTAGACGAGTTGTGTGAGATAGCTATCGCCAACTTAGTACGAAGCCAGGAGGATACTATTCTGAATTAGTGGTGAAATTCAGAGACAACATTTATTCAGATGAAGGTAGGTGAGACAGCCATCACCTCCTTCAGGCTCAATACCGTGGGTGCACTTCCAGGCACACACAGCCAACATTGAGAGAGTCGTCAATCCAGAGCAGTTGCTGATAACTAGCGGGACGAACCCGCACATTGTCTTAAAAAGGGCCCAACGGTGGGGAGTCGATCCATAATAAGGTCACCAGGTGTCTGGTGGCTTGGAAAGAGTGGTGCAGTTGCAATACTACCATTTTTAGACAACACAGGGTGACGCCTTGTGGTTACCAGGCAAGGTGTGAAGGTCGATAACTTACATACTGTCATTGTGATTGTGTAACTTGTTAGGGAGATTAACTCTCAATCATTAAACATCGAGTGTGTGTTTTCATGGTGTTACTTGAGTTCTTCCTAGAATACATTCTGTACTTTCCTGTGCCTAGCGAAGAACGACGACTGGGAAGATCCACCACGCCAGGCCCAAGAGAACACGACGGTCGCAACAACGAAGTAGCACAAAGTACCAGGTATACGATCACGACAGACGGACACGTGTGTGTCCGGGCTACAGAATCTCGAGTCCAATCCGGCACACTAGGGTCCAGGGCTGATCCGGGGTCAGGCCGAGCTGTTCCCGTGCAAGACACCTCCAGGTCATCTAAGTGCCTGCAACGCAACACAAGGCGTTGAGGTCAAACGCAAAGTCGTCCAATTAGCGGGTTCAACTCGGTCATAAGTGTTCTGTTATAAAGTGTTCAAAATGGAAGGAATGAACCCCCGGTTATAGCTGTAAATAGGTCGTAGATTTTTTCAAAGAAGAAATTTCTTCTTCCTCTTCTATCTTTCAGCTCCCTGTGGAGCAGGTCTTCAACAAACACTTCCCGAGTCGTTCTGTTTCTTGCCATCTTTTAAGATCATTCCATGTCTTCCTCACATTCTTCATCTCTGTTTCTGTCTGTCTTCTCGAAGAATTTCTTTGTCCTCCTCTTTGTCCTCCCTGGCCATTCCAAAAAAGGGCCTGTTGCTTAATACTTTCAGTATTACTTCCGCAGTGTGTGTCCTATCCAGATCCTTCTTCTTCGCTGCATCTCTTTATCCACTGGTATTTGACTGGTACATTTCCATAATTCTATATTAGTGATTGTGTCCTGCCATTTCCATCCTTTTATTCTGAGCATCCATTAATGAAATTGTGTATCTTCATGATTGTCAATTTTGTTGTTCTCCATGTTTCACAACCATATGATAGGACTGACTTAACATTTGAGTTGAAAATGTTTATTTTTGTATTTAACTTAATTTCTTTGGACTTCCATGTTTCCCAGTGCAACAAAAGCTCCTTTTCCATTGATATCCTTATTTTGGTATCATTTTCTGTTCCTCCATCTTTATCTATATTACTGTCCAGATATATGTAAGATTGTACATCTAGTAGAGGTATTTCTCCTAATTTTATTTGGTTATTGCCAACTGTATTAATTATCATAATGTTGGTCTTATCTCTATTAATTTTCAGTCCTAGCTGTCGTGATCTCTCATTAAGTATGTTCATTTTATCCTGCATCTGTTAATGGCTGTGTCATCAGCAAAGTCTAAATCATCAAGTTGTTTGGTCAGTGACCACTGGATCCAATTTGTGCTGTTTTGAGTTTTTCTCATAATCCAATCTATGGATAGTAGAAAGAGAAAGGGATACAGAAGGCATTCATGCCTTACTCCTGTTCTTATTTCAAATGCTTCTGTAAGCTGTCCTTCATGCACCATACTACATTTTGTTCCTTCATACATTGTTTTTAGCAGGTTAATAAACTTTATGGGGATTCCGTAATGACTCAGCAACTTCCAAAGCATTCTTCTGTCTAAATTATGAAATGCCTTTTTCGTAATCTATGAATCTAATATAAAGTGAGGACGGTAGTTCTAAACTTTGTTCAACTGTTATACGTAGAGTAGTTATTTGATCAGAACATGATCTGCTCTTCCTAAAACAAGACGCAATTTTGAACCACCGAAAAGCTTATCTCATGATTTTTAAAACTATTCAGATAGTGAAATGCCATAACATTCTCTAAATCAAAATAGGCTAAAATGATATAAATCATTGGTGGGACGAGCAGAAGATGTCATCAAACAGTTCTGTGGGTTTACCAATATCAACGCTGTAATGGAGTGGGTACTAGTGCCTACGTCATTCAGAGGGACATTCTCGAGTATTGTCACACTGGACAGGAAATGTAATGAATAGAACTCAGTCGTCGTGGTCAATGCGGAGGCCAACGGTCTCATCTGGGATAACACCGATGAGAAGGATGCAGTCATCTATACAGATGGATCTGTAATACGACACCAAAGGAGTGCATGGGCATTTACATCACGCTCGGCAGGTAGAATAGTCAAAGAAGACAGTGGTGCATACGTTATGACCACGAGTAGCATGACGATGAAGGTGGTGGCAGTGACCAAGGCATTCAACTGGTTAGAGTCACAAGACTATACACCCACACCTGTATACTGTGTGATTCGATGAGCATGATAAGAAAAGTGGCTGTGGGATCTGTACGTATACAATGGGTAGAGTCGTTGCGGAAGTCAAAAATACGTAAGGTCACCTTTGTCTACGTCCCGGGACATGCGGGAGTATGGGGAAATGAAACAGCGGATAGGTTGGCCAGCTGCGCTGTCGTTGAAGACGGTCAACCAATGGATCGGGCTGACATCGCCAATGTCCTCCGAGATGTGGGAAGGGCACAGGACCTCGACAACCATGAGTCCACGCCACTCCTTCGGATGAAAGAGTTGGGAGTTAAGATGGGCACGGTCAGAAACGAGAAACTTAGTGGGCGTGTAAGAAAAAGACCCAGAGAGACAATGAGAAGAACATTGATGAGAGAAGCAAGTGCAGCAGGAATCGGCTCCCTCAAGAAGATAGAGATGCTTGTACAGAACAGAGACAAATGGCGAGATTTGTTTAAAGATCTTTACAAAGATTGAAAACTGCTAGATAACAATTTATATAAGAGAAGGAGTATCTGGGTCTACGCCCTATGGGCCGGCTACGGCCCGAAAGTTCAATAGATAGATAGACAGACCAGAGTGTGTTATGCTGTTGGTGAGTAGAAATTCTGCCACGTTGCACAGTTAAAGCCAAACTAAGAAATACAATGAAATGGAGGTGTCTTGTGTTATTGTGAGATTAAGAGTAATAATAACTACTATTGAACAAACGATGTAAGGACTTTATTCAATCTGCGCACGTGCTTACAAAATGTACACATGACCAGGTCATTGCTGTAACTTCAAGTTGTTTCAGTGAGGATTTTAATAATGAAATAAAGCATTGCATATATATTGAGTGTGGGAACAATTATTGTTTTATATATTTATTCATTTTATTTTATTTATCTATTTATTTTTGTGTCCGGTGCATGAAGGAGAGCTTACAGAAGCATTTGAAATAATAACAGGAGTAAGGCAGGGATGCCGTCTGTCTCCATTTCCCCTTCTACTGGCCATAGATTGGATTATGATAATTAACTCAAAAGTAAAGAAATGGAATCCATTGGTCACTGACCAAACAACTTGATGATTTAGACTTTGCTGATGACATAGCTCTCCTATCACACAGCCATCAACAGATGCATGATAAAATGACCATACTTGATGAGAGATCACGACAGCTAGGACTGAAGATTAATAGAGATAAGACCAACATTCTGAGAATTAATGCAGTTGGCAATAAATAAATAAAATTAGAGAAATACCTCTACTAGACGTACAATCTTACATATATCTGGGCAGTAATATAGATAAAGAGGAAGGAACAGAAAATGATACTAAAATAAGGATATCAAAAGCAAGAGGAGCTTTCGTTGCACCAAGAAACATATGGAGATCCAAAGAAATTAGGTTAAATACAAAAATAAAAATGTTCAGCTCAAATGTTAAGTCGGTCCTATTATATGATTGTGAAACATGGAGAACAACAAAATTGACAATCATGAAGATACAGACTTTCATTAATGGATGCTTACGCAGAATAAAAGGATGGGGATGGCAGGACAAAATCACTAACATAGAATTATGGAAATGAACCAGTCAGATACCAGTGGATAAAGAGATACAGCGACGACGATGGCGCTGGATAGGATACACACTGCGGAAGCCAACTGAGAGTATTACGCAACAGGCCCTTTTTGGAATCCTCAGGGAAAAGACAAAGAGGAAGACCGAGGAATTCTTGGAGAAGACAGATAGAAACGGAGATGAAGATGATGAAGATGATGGGGAAGAAATGGAATGATCTTAAAAGAATGGCAAAAAAAGATTGACTTTAGAAAGTGTTTGCTGAAGACCTATGCTCCACTGGGAGCTAAAAAAGGTAGAAGAAGATCTGGGTCTACGCCCTATGGGCTGGCTTCGTCTCGAAAGGTCAATAGATAGATAGACAGACCAGAGTGTGTTATGCTGTTGGTGAGTAGAAATTCTACCATGTAGCACAGTTAAAGCCAAACTAAGAAATACAATGAAATGGAGGTGTCTTGTGTTATTGTGAGATTAAGAGTAATAATAACTACTATTGAACAAACGATGTAAGGACTTTATTCAATCTGCGCACGTGCTTACAAAATGTGCTCATGACCAGGTCATTGCTGTAACTTCAAGTTGTTTCAGTGAGGATTTTAATAATGAAATAATGCATTGCATATATATTGAGTGTGTGGGAACAAACATCGTTTTATATATCTATTTATTTTATTTTATTTATTTATTTTTTAGGTAGGGTGTAAAGGGGGGGGGGGGGGGCATTTGTAAACTAAAAAAAAATGTGGCAGACACTATGCAATCCATTTTTTACAATAGATTACAAGAAAAAGAGTTCTTAAATGTTAATTAGAGCCAGTCTTAACATATGGATGTGAATCATGGACGACAAGAAAAAAGACAAGAAAATCACTGGAGGCTGTAGAAATGTGGTTTTACAGAAGAATGTTAAGAATGCCATGGACAGCTAAGAAGAGAAATGAAAATATTCTGAAAGAGGCCAAAGCAAAAAGAGAGCTAATTGCCAATATTAGGAAGAGACAATCATCATTTTTTGGCCATGTAATAAGAAGGGTATAGCTGTAATATATTGTAACAACTGGGAAAATTGAAGGACGAAGAGATAGAGAGAAGCAAAGAGAAAAGATACCAGATAGATTAAGAGAATGGCTTGGCAGAAGGTCAGCAACAGAAATGATAAATTAAATAACTGTCGAGATCGAAAGTTGTGTAGAGACATGATCACCTACGCCAGCAGGCCAGTACTTGATGAAGATGATTTTAAACTATTCTTTGGCTTAAAACCAAAACATCTGGCTGCATGTTTTTTTTATTTTTAAAAAGGTCGAGAGCCAGGGTTAGCTAGTTGTTAGTGAAAACAAGAATTTGTTTGATTCCAATCAACAGCTTCTTGGTTCACCCAGCCTTAAACAGGTACCAGATTAATAAAATATTCATGAGGAAAGAAAACAAACGACATCACATGGACGTTATTATTCACAAATGTGCGACAGTTTAATAGGGCGATAACACCATATTCCAAGTTCGTGAATGGGAGTGACATAGTTCTGTCCCCTTTATCGACTGTTCGAGAAAAGGGGAAAAAACATTGAAGTATTTTAAAGAAAACTGATGGCAATATATAACAGGTTACATCAAAATACAAGAACTGAGGCTGTGACTCTTTTGAAATTCTCAAGAGTCGTAGCGAGATGTTTTTACCCCTGCCCAGCGTCAGCATTTTGTTGCGCAGCTCCACTATCACCGCCTTGTCTGAAATAAATAAAAACATATATATATATATATTAGATACAGAGTAATACAAGTGAATCTGTGTCAGCAATCATGAATATTTTCTGATTATCCAACATCAAAATATTTTCTATTTTGATCAGAATGTCAGTCAATTTACGAGGAATATCTAAAAAAAACATGGTGGAAGAGATTCCAGAGAAGCACTAACAAAATCAACTCACATCCACTGCTCAAATTACAGAGCTAAAACAATATTCTCACTCATGAAATCTCACATTCTAGTCCACGCTCTTAGTTAAAACAATGTTTTAAAACGTGAAATCAACTCTCAACCTCAACTCAAATCATCTGTCTCGTTTGAATTGTGTTAAGTAGTTCTCTTTTCATTTTTTGTTGTTTTAAAACTTCCACGTTTGTTTTCTTTTCTTTCCATCCAATTTTAATTGTTCTTCTATAAATCCAAATTTCAAAAGTTTCAATTTTCTGTTCTGTTTTAGTGATTATTGTTCATGTTTCTGCACCATAAAAAAAATTGAGAAGATGTAACATTTTGCAATTCTTAGTTTTAGTCCTGGTGTTATTTGTAGATGCAAGAACAATAAGAAAAATAACGTGGTTTGGCCACGTGGCAAGGAAGAAAGATCAAAACACAACAAAACGAGCCTTCAACAAACGTTGTGAGAACACCAGTCCCAAGGGTCGACCACGAAAAACATGGATCGATGGAATATTAGAAATACTAGAAAACATAACAGCAGCAGAGGCGAATAGAAGAGCAAAAGAACCGCAAGTTATATCTCCCTTAGACCCTGAAAGGAAAACGGATGGAAAGAAGAAGTTATTTGTGTTGATGTTAGTATATTGTATATTGTTAGCAGCTGTGTAGCAGTGATTACAGAGGGGAAGACAAGATGGGAGTGTGGGGTAGAAGTTGAGGAAAGAGGGAGAAAGGTGAACTAAAATAGATCATTGAGTCCACAGGGGAAATGCGATTAGTAGTAAAGAGAGTAGAGATATCGTGCAGCAAGGGGAAAATAAGATGCAGTTAGGAGTGAGGCAGAAATGTAAGACGGGGTATGATTGGTTGGAAGGGGAGAAGTTAGAAAAAAGGATAAGATAGAAGATCATTCGAGATAGAACGATGGCTCAGTGCGGACAGTTGTGGTATTGGCAACTGGTACCGTGAGCTTGGTTAGATGGTCACATCTGGATGGTAGAGTCAGTTGTGTGTGCAGCAGTGCGTGCAGAAGCAACCTTATTCCCGGAGAGTGTTATGTAGAGTTGTGGGTAGACTAGAGAGACTAAGTATGATGTTAACGTATAGTTGTGCAGTGTAGCAGCAACGAACAATTTAGGGGGAGTGAAAGATATAGTTTCCCAGAGTTCACGCTTGAGACTATGGTGATTGTTAAATGATAGTTGTGCAGTGTAGCAACAACGAACAATCTAGGGACAGTGAACGAGATAGTTTCACAGAGTTCATGCTTAAGAAGAAATCTGAAAGCAAAAGACAGTTGCTAAAACAATATTCTCACTCATGAAATCTCACATTCTAGTCCACGCTCTTAGTTAAAACAATGTTTCAAAACATGAAATCAACTCTCAACCTGATCTCAAATCTCTTACCTAAAAGTGAAATCAACTCTCAGCCTCATCTCAAATCTCTTAGCTAAAACGTGAAATCAGCTGCTAATTACAACTCAAATCTCTTAGCTAAAACATGAAATCAACTCTCAACCTCATCTCAAATCTCTTAGCTAAAACATGAAATCAACTCTCAACCTCATTTCAAATCTCTCAGCTAAAACATGAAATCAACTCTCAACCTCATCTCAAATCTCTTAGCTAAAACATGAAATCAACTCTCAACCTCATCTCAAATCTCTTAGCTAAAACGTGAAATCATGTGCTAATTACAACTCAAATCTTTTAGCTTAAAAAAGTTTTAAGACGTGAAATTAATTCTCAACTTTTTATCTACGCTGGGACCAGATTGCGTTCTCACGTCTGTTGGGTTTCTGAAATATAGAGACAAATATTACATGCTATAAAACTGAATCTGTGTCAGCAATTGTTGGCATATTATACTTGACGAAATTTGTTCATTCGGAATGTACTTTTAAATTTGTACGGAAATCAATTAAGTGGTTTCCACACATGCACCATAGTCCGTTTCAAAACTCATGTCCCTTTTAAAATGCAATAATTTAATAACAGTTTTATTTTAGTTCTTGAATTATGTATGTATTCTGTTTCTTTCCATGGCGTTATAAAAAAATATTTTTGGAAAGAAACACATTATTTTGACTTAAGTGTGGTAGGCCTATATAAAAACATATACACACAATGGTACACTTGAAATAAAATGTGTAGTTTCCACTAGTCAATATTATATGAAGAATTTCAAATATTTTTGCACACATTTTCTCGTGCACGAACCACGTCTCACTTTAAAATAAATAACTAAGCCTAAACTTTCTACGATTTTCTTATACATTTATAAAGGTGTCAAATAAATCTCGCCGTGGACTGGAAGTAATTACAATGAGTCAAGAGATTAAATTCGTTACACTTCAAAACATCGCGATGAATGTTTACCAATATTTCTGGAGAGAGAGTAAACGTTCTTTATCGTTCTTATCAAACCCTGAGAAGAGAACAATTAGATAAATGATGAGAAAGGGAAACATTACATAAAGACTGGAAAGAAGGTGATTTGACCAAACTACAAAAAAGGGAAGTTTACAGAGTGCACAAATTATAGAGGAGTTTAGCTACTATCGGTGCCAGGAAAATACTGAGAATCATTATGGAGAGATTAAAAGAGAACATAAAGAAACATTTGAGAGATGAACAAACAGGTTTTAGGAAAAACAGATCATGTGCTGATCAAATAATTACATTATTTATAATAGTTGAACAAAGTTTCAAACTACAGTCCCCACTTTATATTGCATTCATAGATTACGAAAAGGCATTTGATAGTTTAGACTGAGGAATGCTTTGGAAGTTGCTGAGTTATTACGGAATCCCCATAAAATTTATTAAAGTGAAAATAACAATGCAAGAAAAAATTATAGGGAGTGCTGTGCAAGGAGGGAAACTTACAGAAACATTTGAAATAAGAACAGGAGTATGTCAGGGGTGCTTTCTAACTCCATTTCTCTTTCTACTGGCCATAGATTGGATAATAAAAATAACTCAGAACAACAGAAATGGAATCAAGTGGCTACACGCCAAGCAACATAATGACTTAAACTTTGCTGATGACATAGCTCCCCTACCACAAAATCATCAACAGATGCAAGATAAAATGAGCATACTTGATGAGAGATCGCAACAGATGGGAATGAAAATAGAGATGAGACCAAAATTATAAGAAACAATGCAATTTGCAATAACCGTATCACAAATAGGAGAAATACCTCTACTAGAAGTGCAGTCTTACATAAATCTTGGCAGTAATATAGAAAAAGAGGAAGAACCGATAATGGTATCAAAATAAGCATATTAAAAGCAATAGGAGTATTCGTTGCACTGGGAAACATATGATAATGCAAATAAATTAGGTTAAATACAAAAATTAAAATGTTCAACTCCAAATAAATAATCATTTTATTATGATAAAAAAAAGTAAAGAGTCCCGTCACGCCAAATGTCGTATAGGGAATATGATGTTAGTGACCATAATTTTTTTTACACACCTTCGGCACATGACTTTTGGGTAAGGTGGACGGGATTACGCCCGTGCAGTTTATTTTCCCAGAAAAAATTATGTACCCATTAAGGCTGGGTATACCCGGAAGCCGTCGATCCCGATCGAACCCGACGTCCTTTGTAGTCCAGTTCACTAACAACTTCGCGGCTCCCATATCTTATTATATATTTTTATTTTAAATACATATGTGTGTGTGTATGTGTATGTTTATGTTTGTTCATGCGGAATGCCTATTGAGCCGACACGTCGTTCAGGTTTATGTTGTCCTCTTGTTATGTGAAGCTTTCACCATACTGTTTTTTCTATATCCTTATTTTGTTTTTCTCACTTTTCCTATCCTGAGCTTATGTCATACATCTAGCCCGCCCAACATTAGTAATGATTATACAAGATGTTGGGCTTTGTGTTTATGCTTTTGTATTTGATAATTCCTCGTGGCTTTTATACAGCTACTTGCTGTTGTGTGTCTTTGTGGCTGAATATTCGGTCTGTAATAGGCTAAATATGTGACACCTGCAATAGTCTGTATATGAAGATGGAGAGACCAAGCCAAAAGTACAAAGTAGTTGAGAAACACTGTTGGTGGAGTGTACTAGGAAACAATTTTGTAAGAGATCATATCAAAGACATAGTTATAGAAGAGCACTACAAAACACTGCTGTAGAACATCACTGGAAAACACTGTTGTAGAACATTACTAGAAAACACTGTTGTAGTACATTACTAGAAAACACTGTTGTAGGACATTACTAGAAAACACTGTTGTAAGAACATCACTAGAAACCCCTGTTGTAGAACATCACTAGAAACCCCTGCTGTAAGAACATCACTAGAAACCCCTGTTGTAGAACATCACTAGAAACCCCAGCTGCAAGAACATCAATAGAAAACACTGTTGTAAGAACATCACTAGAAACTCCTGTTGTAAGAACATCACTAGAAACCCCTGTTGTAAGAACATCACTAGAAACCCCTGCTGTAAGAACATCACTAGAAAACACTGTTGTAGAACAACACTAGAAACCTCTGCTGTAAGAACATCACTATAAAACACTGTTGTAAGAACATCACTAGAAACCCTGTTGTAAGAACATCACTAGAAACCCCTGTTGTAGAACATCACTAGAAACCCCTGCTGTAAGAACACCACTAGAAAACACTGTTGTAGAACATCACTAGAAACCCCTGCTGCAAGAACATCACTAGAAAACACTGTTGTAAGAACATCACTAGAAAACACTGTTGTAGAACATCACTAGAAACCCCTGCAGCAAGAACATCACTAGAAAACACTGTTGTAAGAACATCACTAGAAAACCCTGTTGTAGAAAATCACTAGAAAACCCTGCTGTAAGAACATCACTAGAAAACACTGTTGTAAGAACATCACTAGAAAACACTGTTGTAGAAAATCACTAGAAACCCCTGCTGTAAGAACATCACTAGAAAACACTGTTGTAAGAACATCACTAGAAAACACTGTTGTAGAACATCCCTAGAAATCCCTGTTGTAGAACATCACTAGAAAACACTGTTGTAAGAACATCACTAGAAAACACTGTTGTAGAACATCACTAGAAAACACTGTTGTAGAACATCACTAGAAAACCCTGCTGTAAGAACATCACTAGAAACCCCTGCTGCAAGAACATCACTAGAAAACACTGTTGTAAGAACATCACTAGAAAACACTGTTGTAGAACATCACTAGAAAACACTGTTGTAAGAACATCACTAGAAAACACTGTTGTAGAACATCACTAGAAACCCCTGCTGCAAGAACATCACTAGAAAACACTGTTGTAAGAACATCACTAGAAAACACTGTTGTAGAACATCACTAGAAAACACTGTTGTAGAACATCACTAGAAAACACTGTTGTAAAAACATCACTAGAAAACACTGTTGTAGAACATCACTAGAAAACACTGTTGTAGAACGTCACTAGAAAACACTGTTGTAAGAACATCACTAGAAAACACTGTTATAGAACATCACTAGAAAACACTGTTGTAGAACATCACTAGAAAACACTGCTGTAGAACAGCACTAGAAAACACTATGAATGCCCTCGGAGATGTTGGAAGTGCACAGGGCCTCGACAACAATGATTCCACGTCACTCCTTCGGATGAAAGAGATGGGAGTTAAGATGGGCACAGCCAGAAAAGATAAACTTAGTGGCCGTGTAAGAAGACTAATCAACCAACACAGAACTGGAGTTGTCAGTCGCAGGACACTGCGGGTCTTGCTGTGGAAGGGAACTGAGCACCTATGAACATGTTCGGAGTGCAAGGATGGTGACCCGAAAATAACTCAATAACTCTACATTAATATACGTCACGATTAACAGTGACTATAACTATTGATGCATAATACTACAAATTTATCTTAATTGTCAGTACTAATGCTACAATTTGTGCAAAAACAAATTATGTTTTTAAATTGTATATCATCCGTTAGTATTAGAAAGTGACAAATGGGATCATATTTAATATACTTTTTTTATTTATATTTTTACACATACTTAATTTTTTCACAAATGAAGTAGTTGGATCTACCGCAGCTCCTATCATTCCACTTTAACCCTTTGTCTCTTGCAATTTCTACACATTTGTCGTTCTCACTGGCTGTGAATATAAAAAAAAGAGATAGTGTCTTATGCAAGAGTTTAATTAACTCAGGTTATTTTTAAAGTATATATGTATGTATGTATGTCTGTTTGTCTGCCTGTCCGTCCGTCCCTGTCTGTATGTTCGCCCATCCGTCGCTCTATTTATCTGTCTGTCTGCCCGCCCGTCTGTCTGTCTATCTGTCTTCCCATCCGTCTGTATGTCTGTCTATCTGTCTGCCCGCCCGTCCGTCTGTCTGTCTGTCTAATCCAATTCTACCCATTCTTCTATAAATCCACTTTCAAAGGTTTCACTTCTCTATTCAGTTTTCGTGTCTAATGTCCATGTTTCTGTACCATACATGAATGTAGAGAAGATATAACGTTTTTGGTATTCTTAGTTGTTGCCCTGGTGCTATTTGTTTTGATGATAGTATATTTTTCGTGGCGCTAAAATTACTTTTTACCATTCCTATTATCTTGTTTATTTAAGTTTTACATTTCCAATCATTGGTTATAACCAGTGGAAATGTAGTATGTCAAGGTAGTTGTAGATGTGAAATGTCTCCAGGTCTATTCCTTCAACTTTGATATCCACTTGTAGTTTTTTAGTATTATCTTTATTTATGATAATAGTTTTAGACTTTTTTGATATTCATATCTAAACCATATTTTTTGCTTGCCGTGTTTATTTCATTAAGTAATTGTTTATTCATCTCTAATCTCTATGATTTCCTGCTAGTAGTACAGTATCATCAGCATATCTTAGGTTATTGATTATCTTATCATTAATTTGTACGCCTGGCATCTCTATGATGTTTTTAAAGATTTGTTCAGTGTATAGATTGAACAAGCTTGGTGATAGGATGCATCCCTGTCTTACTCCTTTTTTTACATCAAGTGGTGTAGAGTTTTCTATGTAATTGTTTTATTATTGCTGTTTGCTCCCAGTATAATTTATACATTAGTTGAATGTCTGTAAGAGAAAAAAAAAAAGAGGAAAAGTAGGAAACAGGCTTTCAAAATAAAAACACTAATAACACATTCGATTAGCGGACAAATAGAATTGCAATAATGAAACAGATTAAAAAAAAAAAAAAAAACGGCATGTACATTTTGATCCTGAAATGATCATTAGAACTTCTGCTTGAAATTCTGTCGATTTAAAGTTAGACTCTTAAAAATGCAAAATTAGGCTTGTTTGAAAGTTAGAAACTCCACTGTGTTTTGGGGTCAAGGAAAATAAATGCATATAACTGTGAAGCTGCAGTAAAGTTGGATGTGACGGAGAAATGAAAAAAAAAAAAAATAGAAAAAATGAAATGTATAAACCCTTACGTAATTGATTGACGTAATTGAAACGTCCTTCAAATGTGTGACGTCACGCATTTGTTTAAAGCTTTAAACATACCATTTTTCTATTTTTGTTTCATTTCTCTTCCACTGTGTTTTGCTTCCGCATTGCCAGACATTCAATGTTAAAGCCATAGAAATCAACATCCTAGGAACATAGCTTCCTCCATTTTTGCGATTCTATTATCCTTCTCTATTTAGATAAATTTTGAAACACGCCCGTTTACTTATGTATGTTTACTGACTCGGTGAGTAGAAATGGTGAAATTAAAGTCGTAAAATCCTGGTGAAATGTGTTAAATCAAAGCCGTAAACTCCGGGTTGAAATTAGAGCCGTAAACTCATGGTGAAATGTGTGAAATTAGAGCCCTAAACTCATGGGGAAATGTGTGAAATTAGAGCCGTAAAATCATGGTGAAATGTGGGAAATCAAAGCCGTAAACTAAGGGTGAAGTGTGTGAAATTAGAGCTGTAAACTTATGGTGAAATGTGTGAAATTAGAGCTGTAAACTTATGGTGAAATATGTGAAATTAGAGCTGTAAACTTACGGTGAAATTCTAGTAAATTCTACTTACTATAGCTGGGCTTACCGACAGCCCAATTCTGGAAACTGGCGGCGTTTATTGTTTTATTGCCAGGTACCCACTCCCATGTTCGATCATGCAATTTCGATGTTAGGCCAATCCAGTAATAATTTCCTGGGAAAGAAAAGAGTGTTCTTGTGTTTCTTCGTGGATTTTTTCTGACCAATGTCTTACCTACTTTCATGTTCTGGCTATTTTTGCCGTGTGATCTCTTGGAGATGTTCCTGGTTGCTGATTTGGTGTGTCCCTTCTAAGTGTGCTGCGAATATTCCTCATGCAGGTTATGTGAATTGAAGATAAGTGCAGAGAAATAGAGAAATCGTAAAGCGTAGGCTGATGTCTTTCTTGATCAAGAGAAGAAGGTGATTATATGTTGACCATGTCATGAGAAGAGACAACAAGAGAAAGTGATCATGTGTTGACCATGTGATGAGAAGAGACAACAAGAGAAGGTGATCATGTGTTGACCATGTGATGAGAAGAGACAACAAGAGAAGGTGGCAATGTGTTGACCATGTGATGAGAAGAGACGACAAGAGAAGGTGGCAATGTGTTGACCATGTGATGAGAAGAGACGATAAGAGAAGGTGGTCATATGTTGACCATGTGATGAGAAGAGACAACAAGAGAAGGTTGTCATATGTTGACCATGTGATGAGAAGAGACAACAAGAGAAGGTGGTCATATGTTGACCATGTGATGAGAAGAGACAACAAGAGAAGGTGGTCATATGTTGACCATGTGATGAGAAGAGACAAGAGAATAATGGGAATCAGAGGGCAAAAGAAATTGACCAAGTAAAACAATAAAAAGAACACTGAAGTGAAAAGATAAAAAGCAGTAATTAGTTCACTTGTCGAGATTGAGCCACTTGCCTATCATAGGGACATGTAGCAAGATACAATGCGGGACCTGAGCACGGTTTGATGCCTGAAAATAAAGATCGTTGGACATTGAGATATTGTCTGCCTTATGTACCGTCTTCAGCTTAAACGGGCAATAGACAGACAGAGAGTCAGACAGAGAGTCAGACAGAGAGTCAGACAGAGAGTCAGACAGAAAGAGTCAGACAGAGAGTCAGACAGAGAGTCAGACAGAGAGTCAGACAGACGATATGCGATATACAACATGTAGTTGCTCGATTGGAGACTTTGAGGGACACGCAGAAAAAGATGTATCGAAAATATTGTAACTTTGAGGTAGACGCAGAGAAAGATGTAACGGAAATATTGTAGACTTTGAGGTAGACGCAGAGTAAGATGTATCGAAAATATTGTAACTTTGAGGTAGACGCAGAGAAAGATGTAACGGAAATATTGTAGACTTTGAGGTAGACGCAGAGTAAGATGTAACGGAAATATTGTAGACTTTGAGGTAGACGCAGAGTAAGATGTATCGAAAATATTGTAACTTTGAGGTAGACGCAGAGAAAGATGTAACGGAAATATTGTAACTTTGAGGTAGACGCAGAGTAAGATGTAACCGGAATATTGTAGACTTTGAGGTAGACGCAGAGTAGGATGTAACCGGAATATTGTAGACTTTGAGGTAGACGCAGAATAAGATATAACCGGAATATTGTAGACTTTGAGGTAGACGCAGAGTAAGATGTAACGGAAATATTGTAGACTTTGAGGTAGACGCAGAGTAAGATGTAACCGGAATATTGTAGACTTTGAGGTAGACGCAAAGTAAGATGTAACGGGAATATTATAGACTTTGAGGTAGACGCAGAGTAAGATGTAACGGGAATATTATAGACTTTGAGGTAGACGCAGTCTCTTTGCTTCTCTCTATCTCTTCATCCCTAAATTTTCCCAACTGTTACAATATATTCCATCTGTTCTCTTCTCATTACATGGCCAAAAAAAAATGATGATTGTTTCTTCCTAATATTGGAAATTAGCTCTCTTTTTGCTTTGGCCTCTTTCAGAACGTTTTCATTACTATTCTTAGCTGTTCATGGTATTCTCGACATTCTTCTGTAAAACCACATTTCTACAGTCTACAGTGATTTTCTTGTCTGTTGTCCTATTTTCCATGATTCACATTCATGATTGGTATATTAATACCAACAATATAAAAAATGTCGTCTCACAGGGAGCGTTATAATTTGCTAATTTTGTTTCAGCAATATCAGAATATCTCACAATCTGGATGTAGCTTAAATAATAGTGAGCATATTATCTATTCTAAAAAGATATAAAAATACAATCAAAAGTCTATGTCAAGCCTTTACATATGGTAGTCATCATCATCATCATGTGCTATACCTGTTGGTGGTGGCGTTCATGTCCTTCCACAATCTTCTATCTACAGTGCATCGTATCAGTTCTGTTGTTGACTGTTTTCCATGCCATGACATTAAGCTATCTATTAGTTTCTCTTTTTGTCGTATGCGGTCTCTTTTTCCCTGTATGTTGCCAGTTGTAACCAAGTATTCCAACTTTCCTCTTCTCATGATGGGCCCGAAAAATGTTGATTACTTCTTTCTGATGTTTTTTAGGAGCTCCCTTTTTGTGTTGGCCTCTTTGAGAACTTTCTCATTGGTCTTTTTAGCTGTCCAGGGAACTTTCAACATTCTTATTCTTCTGAGAAATCCCATCTCTGTGGCCTCTAATCGTCTTTTCATTTGTTTGCCTACTGTTCATGATTCGCTTCCATAGGTCAGAATTGGTTCTATATAGCACCGATGAACTCTCTTTCTCACTTTTATTGACATAGTTGTGTTGCATAAGATATTTTTCATTTTCTGAAATGCTATTTAGACTTGAGCAATTCTGCTTTTTATTTCTGTGGTGCATCTTCCATCTGATGTTATTATTGTGCCCAAGTATTTCAAACGTTGCACTTGTTTCAGATTTGTCCTGTTTATTTTTATGCTGCATGCTGGTGATGTTTGTTTCTTTGATATGACCATTACTTCTGTTTTCTTACTATTCATACTGAGATCTTTCTTGTTGCTTTCTTTTATTATTATTATGTATTTCATTTCTTGACAAACGGTAGAAGTAAAGAAATAGAAGAAAAGCAAGTAAAAGCAAGTTTATGCACAATATTTAATGTGACACTTACCTTTCTCTTTCTCCAGGTGTTTTGTTATAGCATCAGATTTATGCTGGTTATCAATTCGTACTAATCTTCCGTTGTTGTAGTATAGGCATGCGCTCTATTACACAGAACAGAGAGATACAAAATAAGAGAATTAGTAAGAAGCGAGAAAAATCAAGATAAACACCAAAATACAAAGTAAGAAGCGATAAAAGAGGATATACAAGATAACAAAAGAGATACAAAGTATATGAAGGTATGCACGATAAGAGCGAGTATAGAAGATAAGAGAAGGAAAACATAACTGAACTGTTCACTTTCTGCGCGGTTTCGCCTTATGTCTTTTGGCGTGTGCTGAGACTGCCACGATGGGGACTACAGTTACCTTTCTTTGTTTGGGAGATGAGTTAGTAATTCGGATGATTCCACTGGCACGGGCGGTTGAGCAATTATGGATTTTAATTCGTTTGTAGTGATACCGAGGCCTTCAATAACCAATAACTGAACTGCTGTACTGAAGAAGATTATGTTTAACAGCAAGAACAGTTTCGTTTAGTACACAGGACATGCTCAGTGCACATTGGACAAGTGGATAAGGTTTCAGATCTTGTCCGAAGTATATCCCATAACATGTGCGACTAGCGACCTCGGAGTTTTGTTGGTTGAGGAGTAAAGGCACCAAGATGCATAGAGATGCCAAGCTGCTGTAAAGCTGATGATAATAATGACAATTTTAAAATGAATGGATAAAAAACAATACGGTAACAGCTTTACGTAGGTGAGTAAGAAAACAAAAGTCGACGTGCCGGAATGTCTAACCGACCTGTCTAGCCGAACTGTCTAACCGAACTGTCTAACCGACCTGTCTAGCCGAACTCTCTAGCCGGAATGTCCAGCAGAACTTTCTAGCCGAACTGTCTAACCGAACTTTCTAGCCGAACTGTCTAGCAGAACTCTCTAGCCGGAATGTCTAACCGACCTGTCTAGCCGAACTCTCTACTCGGAATGTCTAACAGAACTTTCTAGCCGAACTGTCTAACCGACCTGTCTAGCCGAACTCTCTACTCGGAATGTCTAACCGAACTTTCTAGCCGAACTGTCTAACCGAACTTTCTAGCCGAACTGTCTAGCAGAACTCTCTAGTCGAAATGTCTAACCGAACTTTCAAGCCGAAATGTCTAACCGAACTCTCTAGCCGAAATGTCTAACCGAACTTTCTAGCCGAAATGTCTAACCGAACTTTGTAATCGAATTTTCTAGAAAATGTCTAACGGAACTCTCTAGCCGAAATGTCTAACCGAACTTTCTAATCGAACTTTCTAGCCGAAATGTCTAACCGACATGTCTAGCCGAACTCTCTACTCGGAATGTCTAACAGAACTTTCTAGCCGAAATGTCTTACCGACCTGTCTAGCCGAACTCTCTACTCGGAATGTCTAACAGAACTTTCTAGCCGAACTGTCTAACCGAACTTTCAAGCCGAACTGTCTAACCAAACTCTTTAGCCGGAATGTCTAACCGAACTTTCTAGCCGAACTGTCTAACCGAACTTTCTAACCGAACTTTCTAGCCGAACTGTCTAGCAGAACTCTCTAGTCGAAATGTCTAACCGAACTTTCTAGCCGAAATGTCTAACCGAACTTTCTAATCGAACTTTCTAGTCTAAATGTCTAACCGAACTCCCTAGCCGAAATGTCTAACCGAACTTTCTAGCCGAACTGTCTAACCGGACTTTCTAGCCGAACTGTCTAGCAGAACTCTCTAGTCGAAATGTCTAACCAAACTTTCTAGCCGAAATGTCTAACCGAACTCCCTAGCCGAAATGTCTTACCGAACTTTCTAGCCGAACTGTCTAACCGAACTTTCTAGCCGAACTGTCTAGCAGAACTCTCTAGTCGAAATGTCTAACCGAACTTTCAAGCCGAAATGTCTAACCGAACTCTCTAGCCGAAATGTCTAACCGAACTTTCTAGCCGAAATGTCTAACCGAACTTTGTAATCGAATTTTCTAGAAAATGTCTAACGGAACTCTCTAGCCGAAATGTCTAACCGAACTTTCTAATCGAACTTTCTAGCCGAAATGTCTAACCGAACTTTCTAGTCGAAATGTCTAACCGAACTTTCTAGCCGAACTTTATAATCGAACTTTCTAGTCGAAATGTCTAACCGAACTCTCTAGTCGAAATGTCTAACCGAACTCTCTAGCCGAAATGTCTAACCGAACTTTCTAGCCGAAATGTCTAACCGAACTTTCTAGTCGAAATGTCTAACCGAACTTTCTAGAAAATGTCTAACCGAACTTTCTAGTCGAAATGTCTGACCGAACTTTCTAGAAAATGTCTAACCGAACTTTCTAGCCGAAATGTCTAACCGAACTTTCTAGCCGAAATGTCTAACCGAACTTTCTAGTCGAAATGTCTAACCGAACTTTCTAGAAAATGTCTAACCGAACTTTCTAGCCGAAATGTCTAACCGAACTTTCTAGTCGAAATGTCTAACCGAACTTTCTAGAAAATGTCTAACCGAACTTTCTAGTCGAAATGTCTGACCGAACTTTCTAGAAAATGTCTAACCGAACTTTCTAGCCGAAATGTCTAACCGAACTTTCTAGTCGAAATGTCTAACCGAACTTTCTAGCCGAAATGTCTGACCGAACTTTCTAGCCGAATTTTCTAATCGAACTTTCTAGTTGAAATGTCTAACCGAACTCTCTAGTCGAAATGTCTAACCGAACTTTCTAGCCGAACTTTATAACCGAACTCTCTAGCCGAAATGTCTAACCAAACTTTCTAGCCGAAATGTCTAACCGAACTTTCTAGCCGAACTTTCTAATCGAACTTTCTATCCGAAATGTCTAACCGAACTCTCTAGCACAAATGTCTAACCGAACTCTCTAGCCGAAATGTCTAACCGAACTCTCTAGCCGAAATGTCTAACCGAACTTTCTAGCCGAAATGTCTAACCGAACTCTCTAGTCGAAATGTCTAACCGAACTTTCTAGCCGAAATGTCTAAACGAACTCTCTAGCCGAAATGTCTAACCGAACTTTCTAGTCGAAATGTCTAACCGAACTCTCTAGCCGAAATGTCTAACCGAACTTTCTAGCCGAACTGTCTAGCAGAACTCTCTAGTCGAAATGTCCAACCGAACTTTCAAGCCTAAATGTCTAACCGAACTCTCTAGCCGAAATGTCTAACCGAACTTTCTAGCCGAAATGTCTAACCGAACTTTGTAATCGAACTTTCTAGAAAATGTCTAACGGAACTCTCTAGCCGAAATGTCTAACCGAACTTTCTAATCGAACTTTCTAGCCGAAATGTCTAACCGAACTTTCTAGTCGAAAGGTCTAACCGAACTTTCTAGCCGAACTTTCTAATCGAACTTTCTAGTCGAAATGTCTAACCGAACTCTCTAGTCGAAATGTCTAACCGAACTCTCTAGTCGAAATGTCTAATCGAACTCTCTAGTCGAAATGTCTAACCGAACTTTCTAGTCGAAATGTCTAACCGTTCTAGTCGAAATGTCTAACCGAACTTTCTAGAAAATGTCTAACCGAACTTTCTAGTCGAAATGTCTAACCAAACTTTCAAGCCTAAATGTCTAACCGAACTCTCTAGCCGAAATGTCTAACCGAACTTTCTAGCCGAAATGTCTAACCGAACTTTGTAATCGAACTTTCTAGAAAATGTCTAACGGAACTCTCTAGCCGAAATGTCTAACCGAACTTTCTAATCGAACTTTCTAGCCGAAATGTCTAACCGAACTTTCTAGTCGAAAGGTCTAACCGAACTTTCTAGCCGAACTTTCTAATCGAACTTTCTAGTCGAAATGTCTAACCGAACTCTCTAGTCGAAATGTCTAATCGAACTTTCTAGCCGAAATGTCTAACCGAACTTTCTAGCCGAAATGTCTAACCGAACTTTCTAGTCGAAATGTCTAACCGAACTTTCTAGAAAATGTCTAACCGAACTTTCTAGTCGAAATGTCTGACCGAACATTCTAGAAAATGTCTAACCGAACTTTCTAGCCGAAATGTCTAACCGAACTTTCTAGCCGAAATGTCTAACCGAACTTTCTAGTCGAAATGTCTAACCGAACTTTCTAGAAAATGTCTAACCGAACTTTCTAGCCCAAATGTCTAACCGAACTTTCTAGTCGAAATGTCTAACCGAACTTTGTAGAAAATGTCTAACCGAAATTTCTAGTCGAAATGTCTGACCGAACTTTCTAGAAAATGTCTAACCGAACTTTCTAGCCGAAATGTCTAACCGAACTTTCTGGTCGAAATTTCTAACCGAACTTTCTAGCCGAAATGTCTAACCGAACTTTCTAGCCGAACTTTCTAATCGAACTTTCTAGCCGAAATATCTAACCGAACTCTCTAGCCGAAATGTCTAACCGAACTCTCTAGCCGAAATGTCTAACCGAACTCTCTAGCCGATATGTCTAACCGAACTCTCTAGTCGAAATGTCTAACCGAACTCTCTAGCCGAAATGTCTAACCGAACTTTCTAGCCGAAATGTCTAACCGAACTTTCTAGCCGAAATGTCTAACCGAACTCTCTAGCCGAAATGTCTAACCGAACTTTCTAGCCGAAATGTCTAACCGAACTTTCTAGCCGAAATGTCTAACCGAACTTTCTAGCCGAAATGTCTAACCGAACTTTCTAGCCGAAATGTCTAACCGAACTGTCTAACCGAACTCTCTAGCCGAAATGTCTAACCGAACTTTCTAGCCGAAATGTCTAAATGAACTTTCTAGCCGAAATGTCTAATCGAACTTTCTAGCCGAAATGTCTAACCTAGCTTTCTAGCCGAAACGTCGACTTTTGTACTGGTTGATAAGTCTTCTATAGATTCCTACGTATCGTTCTCATCTTTAATCTCCAACCTTGACAGGATATCCGTGAAGTCTGTTCATGGTTGCTAATACACGGTTGTTATCTTATTTTTTTTAAAGTCGATTTTTCATCTAAGTCCTTGAGGGCATTCAGAATGTCTGAGCGGTCCTTTGTTCTTCTACACTCCATGATCCACCAAACCGGCAAGTCTGTTTACACGTTGTTTACCTACCACCCGCTTGCCCTGGCACGAAGGTGAAGCATACATTTGTTAGAATAAACCTCCCCAGAGACTAACCCCTTCCGTCGTGCAGTCAGTTGCGATCTTTGTGAGGATACACATTAAGTCACTTAGGAAACACACATATGTACAAGGGTGTGTCTCAAGCAATGCTAATGCTTTAGTGATAGCCATAATTTCCACTGGAAAATTACTTGTTGTCAATGCGAAAGCATTCAATCTTCATCCAAACGTTGTGCTACTAATGCCAGACTTGGAACCTAGATGCAAGAACAATAAGCAAAATAACATCTACTGAGATTAAATGTGTTAGACGAATGACAGGAAATAGCCTGAGAGATAAGATCAGAAATTAAGAACTGAGAAAAAAATCTAGGAATAGCCCCCGCCGTAGAATATATAAGGAAACAACAGATACGATTGTTTGGTCACGTGACAAGGCAGAAATATCAAAACACAACACAAGTAGCCTTCAGCAAACGTTGTGAGAACACCTGACCCAAGGGTCGATCACGAAAAAGATGGATGGATGGAATATTAGAGGCACTAGGAAACATAACAGCAGCAGAGGCGAACAGAAAAGCAAAATACCGCAGATTATATCTCCCCTCGACGCTGAAAGCCAAATGAGGAAGGAAAGAAAAAGAATACGAAAGCACCACTGTCTTCTTTCGCATTTCTGCCTTCAATAAAATCCTTTATAGCCCACGAGCTCTGTACGTGACGAAAAACAGACCTATAAGTGTCAATGGCATAGTCACAATTAAAAAAAAGATCTAGATGTGTCATTGACAGAGTCGCAATTAAAAAACAGATCTAGATGTGTCAATGACAGAGTCGCAATTAAAAAAACAGATCTAGATGTGTCAATGACAGAGTCGCAATTAAAAAACAGATCTAGAAGTGTCAATGACAGAGTCGCAATTAAAAAACAGATCTAGATGTGTCAATGACAGAGTCGCAATTTAAAAACAGATCTAGATGTGTCAATGACAGAGTCGCAATTAAAAAACAGATCTAGATGTGTCAATGACAGAGTCGCAATTAAAAAACAGATCTAGATGTGTCAATGACAGAGTCGCAATTAAAAAATAGATCTAGATGTGTCAATGACAGAGTCGCAATTAAAAAACAGACCAGGAAGTGTAAATAGCAGTCACAATAAAAAAAAACAGACCTAGAAGTGTAAATAGCAGTCACAATTAAAAACATACCTAGAAGTGTAAATGGCATAGTCACAATTAAAAAAACATACCTAGAAAGGTCAATGACATAGTCACAATTAAAAAACAGACCTAGAAGTGTAAATGACAGTCACAATTAAAAGAGTTCTAGAATTCAAAAGTCAGCCCTTCTGCCTCTACGCCCAATGGGTTTAGTTGTCTACATTCTCTGTACTGTGTGATGATGACCAACAGAAATGACGTACTGCGTTCTGACGTCACTCGAACCCATTCTTCCCCAGGTTCTATATTTTCGGTTGAACACACCTACTGAACAATATCAACATCCTGCCTCATCCACGATTTTCCTACTTTTAAACTGCTGCCTTCTGTACCCATAAATTCACAGTGTAGGAGATGATATGGGTCTGCACTGATTTGAAGGTAGAAACGTACTCGGTCATTTTGTCTGCCACGGTAGCAAAATAGAGGAGGTAACGCCTCGCTCTACTTCTTCTTCTACCTTTCAGCTCCCCGTGGAGCATAGGTCTTCAACAAACACTTTCCAAACCATTGTTTCTTGCCATTCTTTTAAGATAATTTCATGTCTTCCCCATCATCTTCATCTCTGCTTCTGTCTGTCTTCTCCAAGAATTTCTTGGTCTTACTCTCTGTCTTTTTCCTTGGGGGTTCCAAAAAAGGGCCTGTTGTGTAATAATATCATTTGGCTTCCGCAGTGTGTGTCCTATCCAGCGCTATCGTCTTCGCTGTATCTCTTTATCCACTGGTATTTGACTGGTACATTACCATAATTCTATGTTAGTGATTTTGTCCTGCCATTTTCCTCCTTTTATTCTGCTTAAGCATCCATTAATGAAAGTTTGTATCATCATGAATGTCATTTGTGTTGTTCTCCATTTATCACAGCCATATAATAAGACTGACTTAACATTTGAGTTGACAATTTTTATTTTTGTATTTAACCTAATTTCGTTGGACTTCCATATGTTTCCCTGTGCAACAAAAGCCCCTTTTGCTTTTGATATCCTTATTTTGGTATCATTTTCTGTTCCTCCCTCTTTGTCTTTATTACTACCCAGATATATGTAAGATTGTACGTCTAGTAGAGGTATTTCTCCTAATTTTATTTGGTTATTGCCAACTGCTTTAATTCTCATAATTTTAGTCTTATTTCTATTTATGTTTAATCCCATCTGTTGTGATCTCTCTTCAAGTATGCTCATTTTATTTGCATCTGCATCGCCCTACACTCAGTATCTTTTGTATACCCAAGGATGATACACTTTGCTTCAATTGTGTATACCCAAGGATGATACACTTTGCTTCAATTGTGTATACCCAAGGATGATACACTTTGCTTCAATTGTGTATACCCAAGGATGATACACTTTGCTTCAATTGTGTATACCCAAGGATGATACACTTTGCTTCAATTGTGTATACCCAAGGATGATACACTTTGCTTCAATTGTGTATAGCCAAGGATGATACACTTTGCCTCAATTGTGTATACCCAAGGATGATACACTTTGCCTCAATTGTGTATACCCAAGGATGATACACTTTGCCTCAATTGTGTATACCCAAGGATGATACACTTTGCCTCAATTGTGTATACCCAAGGATGATACACTTTGCCTCAATTGTGTATACCCAAGGATGATACACTTTGTCTCAATTGTGTATACCCAAGGATGATACACTTTGCCTCAATTTTGTATACCCAAGGATGATACACTTTGCCTCAATTTTGTATACCCAAGGATGATACACTTTGCCTCAATTGTGTATACCCAAGGATGATACACTTTGCCTCAATTGTGTATACCCAAGGATGATACACTTTGCCTCAATTGTGTATACCCAAGGATGACACACTTTGCCTCAATTGTGTATAGCCAAGGATGATACACTTTGCCTCAATTGTGTATACCCAAGGATGATACACTTTGTCTCAATTGTGTATACCCAAGGATGATACACTTTGCCTCAATTTTGTATACCCAAGGATGATACACTTTGCCTCAATTGTGTATACCCAAGGTTGATACACTTTGCCTCAATTGTGTATACCCAAGGATGATACACTTTGCCTCAATTGTGTATACCCAAGGATGATACACTTTGCCTCAATTGTGTATACCCAAGGATGATACACTTTGCCTCAATTTTGTATACCCAAGGATGATACACTTTCCAGACACTCTATTTGCGTATCGCTGAGGGTGAGGAGTCGCCAGAGCATACACAGTCACAGACAAGGCCAGCCCCTGGTATAAGAGAACAAGATGACGCTGCTTAACTTGTACATGACGTTGCTTAACTTGTTCATGACGCTGCTTAATATGTAAGTAACGCTGCTTAACTTGTAAATGACGCTGTTTAACATGTGCATGACGCTGCTTAACTTGTATATGACGCTGCTTAACTTGTAAATGACGCTGTTTAACATGTGCATGACGCTGCTTAACTTGTATATGACGCTGCTTAACTTGTAAATGACGCTGTTTAACTTGTGCATGACGCTGCTTAACTTGTATATGACGCTGCTTAACTTGTAAATGACGCTGCTTAACTTGTAAATGACGCTGCTTAACTTGTAAATGACGCTGCTTAACTTGTGCATGACATTGCTTAACTTGTGCATGACACTGCTTAACTTGTGCATGACGCTGCTTAACTTGTACATGACGCTGTTTAACTTGTGCATGACATTGTTTAACTTGTGCATGACGCTGCTTAACTTGTGCATGACATTGCTTAACTTGTGCATGACATTGCTTAACTTGTGCGTGACGCTGCTTAACTTGTGCATGACATTGCTTAACTTGTGCATGACATTGCTTAACTTGTGCGTGACGCTGCTTAACTTGTGCATGACGCTGCTTAACTTGTAAATGATTCTTTATTCGAAGAAAACCATGTCCCTGTTGTCGTATTGACAATTGCTTTTGCCAGTCCACACCACACATTATGGTTATAGTTATTCGAGGGCCCCGATTTCACTGCAAATGAACCGAAATCTACAATTGGTCAATCGTTCGTGCTAGTGGAATAATCCGAATTAATATCTTATCGAATATCCAAACAAAGAAAGGCAGCTGCCGTCCCAATCGTAGCAAGAACAGCAAACTTCAAAAGATACAAGGCGTATTATAGCACATACAGTGAACGCAGCTTAACTGTCCTTCATCATACGATATCATCGTAAGTAACCTGAATATAGAAACACCGTCTAAATGAAACACACAGCTCATGGTTGTTTACTAGCACTACTCAGTAGTTCAAACAGCAGGCCGGACTTGGAACATGAGGAAACTGCAACAAGGAACACTTTTTAGACATTGTTTCAACGGCTACTTATCGCCTATCAGCCATATTGACCGAAAATCCACACCAAACATTGAGACGATCACGTTCTATCTGAAGTTCTCAAACAACACTCTCTCTGTCTCGACCCTGGTGATATACCAAAACATCATCAGCGTAAGATAATGTTGTACCTCGATAAGATTAGCTTTGCTCGCTTGTGATCCTTACTCTGTAGGCGTTGAACAACTATGAGATAAAGGTGAACCCAGTAGAAGGGGCAGAGGTGAACTGTCGTTGGCCCAGAGGTCCATTTTCCGCATTTAAATATCACATTTTGTTTGAAAGGGGTCGCAGAAAATCAATTACAGAGGAATGGGCTGATCTTGAGTTCAAGAAGCTGAAACATCAGTAAATCCAGATGCACTCTGTTATCTGTATCCTCTAGGACAAAAACAGGAGCGAATGCTTCTGTGCCTCCATGGAAACCCTCGTATACATCATGGACAAAGATTTGTTGTGGATACATGAAGCTCTTGTTAAAATACAATCGATGGTAGGTATCCTCATATGTCAAAGATGTATTTCTCTAACATCTAAAGTAAATTAACGTCAATGATGTAATTTCTGTAACATCAAATATAGATTATTGCCGTTTATGTAATTTCTATAACATCAAATTTAGATTTAACGTCATTGATGCGATATCTTTAACATCAAATATAGATTATCGCAAATGATGTAATTTCTCTAACATCAAATGTAGATTAACACCACATATGTAATTTCTCTAACATCAAATGTCGATTACCGCCACCGATGTAATTTCTCTATCTTCAGATGATGTATACATGCTATCTATTGACCTTTCGAGCCGTAACCGGCCCATAGGGCGTAGACCAAGATACACCTTCTCCTATATGGATTTTTTTGTTCTAGCAGTTTTCTTTTAAAGATATTTTATCAAATCTCGCCATCTGTCTCTGTTCTGTGCAAGCAGTTCTATCTCATTGAGGGAGCCGACTCCTGCTGCTCTTGCCTCTCTCATCAATGTTCTTCTCAGTGTCTCCCTGGGTCTTCCTCTTTTTCTTTTACCTGTTGTTTCCCATATGAGGGCTTGCTTTGCTATTCGGTTATTATCTCTTCTCATCACATGTCCAACGTATGACCATCGTCTTTTCTTTATTACTGAAGATATTAGTGGTTGATTGGCGATTTCTCTAATTTCCTCATTTGTTTTGAATTCGTTCCATGCTATACCAAGTATTTTCCTTAGACATTTATTTTCAAATGCGTTCAACTTTGTTTCTATATCTCTTGTTGTTTTCCAGCTTTCACACGCATACGTAAGGGTTGATAGTACATTTGATTTGAATAGCCTAAGTTTTGTGTTTGTGCTGATAAGTTTTGATTTCCACAACTTTTCAAGGCTTCTGAAAGACATTGCTGCTTTAGCTATTCTGATTTTAATTTCTTTGCTCGTATCCCCTTCTCGATCAATGTGACTTCCAAGATAGATAAAGTGATCGATCTCTTCTACTGGTTTGTTTTCCATGTATATTTTGTCACCTGTTGGAATTAAACTAGTCATGACTTTAGTCTTTTCATGATTGATCTCAAGCCCAATTTTGCTGGCTATTGATGATAGTTCATTTGTGTTTTCCTGCATCGTTTTTATCTGACTGCTGATGAGGACTATGTCATCAGCAAAGTCGAGGTCCTCCAAATGGTCTCCTTGTATCCATTCGATGCCTTTATTACCAGTGCAGCATTTCTTCATTATGAAGTCCATAACAATTCCAAATAACAAGGGCGATAAAATACATCCTTGTTTAACCCCAGTTTCTATTGGGAAACATTCGCTCAGTCCTTCCTCTGTTCGAACTGCACATGTGTAACCATCATACATGTCTTTGATAATATTTATGATTTTTGATGGTAAACCATATTGCTTCAGAATTTTCCACAAAGAATCTCTATGAATACTATCAAATGCTTTTTTGAAGTCGATGAAGTTAAGTACAAAAGGTTTTTGCTTTTCAATGTGTTCCTCCAATATAAGTCGTAGAGTGAAAATGTGGTCAATACAGCTTCTCCCTTTTCTAAACCCAGCCTGTTCTTCACGCATTACTGTATCTATTGAATCCTGTATTCTATTTAGGATGATTTTGCAGAATAACTTTGAGGCAACTGACAAAAGTGTCACGCCTCTCCAGTTGTTACAATCTCTAAGATTGCCCTTTTTTGGGATCTTAACAATGATTCCTTTTTTCCATTTATGAGGCGTCTTCTCTGTTTTCCAAATGATGTTGAACATTTTTTGGAGATGTATTAGATTATGGCTATCAATTGCCTTGAGGATCTCAGCTGTTAACTTATCCTCTCCAGCAGCCTTGTTATTGGTCATAAGCTTTAAGGTGGTTTCTATTTCACTCAAGGTGAAGTCATCTAAATTTACATTTAATTCTGCTGCTGGTGTTTCAGTTTCAAAATCTATTAAACTGTGGGGTAGTGGACGGTTAAGAATTTCTTTGAAGTGTTCCGCCCAACGGGCTTTTATGTCTGCGCTTGTTGTTAGCATTGATCCAGATTTGTCTAGAATTGGTGTTCCACTGGATGTATAGGTGTTTGTCAGCATCTTTTGCACAGTATAAAGAGTTCTGCTGTCTCCTGTAATTGCAGCTGTTTCTGCTTTCTCTGCCAAATTGTCTATATAAGCTCTTGTATCTCTTCTTGCTGAACTTTTCACTTTGTTGTCTAATTCTTTGTATGTTGCTTTTGCCAGAACCTTTCCAAGATCTGTCTTTACATTAGTCATGGCTCTCTTCGCTTCTCTTCTTTCTTTGATGTATTTCCACGTGGTGTCTGAGATCCAAGCTCGTTTTTCCATTTTCTTCAGTCCAGCACTTGCTTCTGCTGCTGTCATTAGTATTTTGCTCTGTGAGTCCCACATCTCATTGATATCTAAGTCTATTTCACCGAGTGCTGTATAACAATTACTTAGCTCTATGTTAAACTTTTCCTTTATGGCTTCATCTTTCAGTTTATGACTATCAATTTTATGTGTAATTGACCTCTTCTGTTGGTTTCTAAATTTTAATCTTATTTTCCCAATGCACAGGTTGTGGTCACTATTAACATCAGCACCTCTGTAAGCTCTTACATCTATTAATGATGATCTGAATTGTTGTTTAATACATAGGTGGTCAATTTGATTGGAGATTTTATCATCAGGAGATATCCATGTTGTTTTGTGAATATTTTTGTGTGGAAATAATGTCCCACCTATAACTAAATTTTCTATTAAACATAATTCTATTAATCTTTCTCCATTCTGACTAGTATTATCACAGCCTTCTCTCCCCATCACATGTTCCACTCCTGCGTTATCTTGTCCTACTTTGGCGTTGAAGTCTCCCATTACAATTAAAAGATCGTGTTTTGGTATTTTGTTTATAAGTTGTTGCAGTTGGTTATAAAAATCGTCCTTAACTTCATCATCAGCTTCGTTAGTAGGCGCATAACATTGGATAATTGAAAGTCTTCCATGTTTTGTTTTGTAGCGTGTTCGTATCAGACGGCTATTTACCGGTTCCCATTCTAATAAACTTCTTGCAGCTATGTCTGTCATCATTATGCCTACTCCTTCACGGTGTTTTCCATCTTCCCTTCCAGAAAAAACTACTATTTTATTATCAACATAGTATACATGCTACTATTGTTTAATTCAAACCGAGTGTGTGTTATGTTCTTTACAAACATTTTCTAGTCTTATTTACAAATCCAACGAAACTGATTAAAAAATAATTCTAAGTGTGAATAGAAGTGATGAGCACACAGAAGTTTATTTACCGCAGCCACGAACCAGGAAACTTGCTCATCATGGAAGGCCAGGCAAACATCGCCAAAGTCAACATGGCCAGCAGGACAAAGCTCGGCGCATGCTGAAACATCGTCACAAATACCATGAACATTTAACTTCGGAAAGACGTACGTACAAACGTAAATACGTGCATACATACATACATACATACATACATACATACATACATACATACATACATACATACATACATACATACACACACACATACATACATACATACATACATACATACATACATACATACATACATACATACATACATACATACATACATACATACATACATACATATATGTTTGTATATTGTCGTTGTGCAGTTATATATATTATATATATTGTATATATTACACATGGGGGCCTGGTTAGTCCCGCGGCAAGACACCGGCCTCAAGACAGAGAAGGCTGTGAGTTCAAATCCCGGCTGCACGTGTTAGGATTTTTATTTGTGACTTCTCCCTGCATAACCACTTCTGGTCTCAGCATCGAGGACCCCTGTGCACACGGCTGTCAGGGTAAAGCGGATTAACACGCAAAGTTCAGTTCCTAGTCTTTAGGGACTATATATATGTATGTATGTATGAGTGTAAATCGCCAATCAAATACTAATATCTTCAGTAATAAAGAAAAGAAGATGGTAATATGTTGGACATGTGATGAGAAGAAATAATAATCGAATAGCAAAGCAAGCCCTCATGTGGGAAACAACAGGTAAGAGGAAAAGAGGAAAACTCAGAGACACTGAGAAGAACATTGATGAGAGAAGCAAGAGCAGCAGGAATCGGCTCCCTCAATGAGATAGAGCTGCTTGCACAGAACAGAGACAAATGGCGAGATTTGATAAAATATCTTTAAAAGAATTGAAAACTTCTAGAATAAAAATTTAGATAATAGAAGAAGGAGTATCTTGGTCTACGTCCTATGGGCCGGCTACGGCTCGAAAGGTCAATAGATAGACAGATAGATAAATGAGTGTGGACGTCCGTGAGCTGCCTGGGCCCGAAAGGGGAGTAAAGAATAATGGCGCTGTGCCCTACCACGCATGTTTGTAAGAGACGAGAAAGGAGGTTGGGCATGGGACTGGCTATCTCGTACTGTAAAAAATAAGCTGAAAAAACTTCACAAACATGGACAAGTGAAAGAAAAGAATAAAAGTAAATCCGCCATCCAGGAAACATAAAGGCTCTTTGTCTATGAGATTCTTGGAGAAGACAGATAGAAGCAGAGATGAAGATGATAGGGAGGACATGGAGGACATGGAGTGATCTTCTTCCGCGATCTTGGATCATTGAGATGAGGATTCCGGACTTTCTTATGAAGGCAGCTGTTTAAGTGATTCGGTTGCCCCGTATAGTTTCGAGGAGAGAGCTTCTTCCAGGAAGGTGGATGTGGACCACATTGCTCTTCTCAGGTCTATGTACTGGGGGCAATCCTGAAGAACATGTTTTGTTGTCATGTTGTCCAGTGTACAGTGGCATTGGTTGGTTGTACCTATTTTGAGTTTGGTGAACATGTGGTTTCTCATTCTGTTGTGGCCAGTGCGTAGGCGAAGTATGATGACCTGATCCCTCCTTGATAGTTGGAGGTATCCGTCCCTCTCGTTATACTTGGGGTGTTCCCGTTTTCATGTTTCATGGAACTGGCGTTTGATGATAGATTTGGCTTCATCGTAGCTGACCAGGCGGTTCTCTTGTGGTAATCTCCCTCCCTCTTTATCTAATTTGTCTGCGCGTTTGTTTCCGTGTATATTACAGTGTGATCTTAAAAGAATGGCAAGAAACAGAACGACTTGGAAAGTGTTTGTTGAAGACCTATGCTCCACATGGAGCTGAAAGGTAGAAGAAGAAAGAGAAGATGAGTGTGAAGTGTGTTTTTTTTTTTCACCCGAGACTGTTGATTGAACTTTTAATGACGTTTCAAGTTGTATTATTGATCATTCACCGCAGAAGAAACAAATAGCATGAGACATTGTATATATGCTATTGCTAGGACAGGTACTGTATAGGCAAACAAAAGTGTTTTAACTCAATAATAACTTTAGATTAAATGGGAAAACATCATACGACGAGGTTTTTCATAAAAAATTGAGGTCACTAACATCATATTTTATATATGCAAATTCGCGTGACGGGGCTCTTTACTTTCTATTTTTACGTATGAAAATTATGCATTTCTTATATTTAGGGATTTAGAATACGTTCAAATAATTTATTTAAAACTTTCGGCATTTATTTTAAATATATCACAGCACATCAAATACATTTTTAAAGAAAACCTATCTAACGAAAGGTACGATAATCGTTATTCCGAAAAATAAAGGCAGCAGTTTTTGTATTTTGATCCAATATATTTGTATTAAAAGCTGAATAATTTATTGTAAGGACTTCTAATTGACTGTTCAAAGTAATACAAATAGAAAATATAAGCATAAATTTCGAATTATAAGTTAGAAAATGTAATCCGATAATTAAAAAAAAATAAAAAGAAACCGAGATAAAGAGATTACTCGATTTTTTTGTACTGAAAGTATGTATTAGTTTTGAAGAGACATCCATGCATCAATCGCGATAAAAATTTTTTTTTTTCTTTAAACCACGACATCGATTAGACTACGTTACTTTAGGAACATCCACTAATAATTTTAGTTTTCAGATTTAGAGGGCTGGTTGACCTTGCAATGATGGTTAATACATAGCGATTGGTTTTCGAGATCAAAGGAAGTAATTAATTGTAAAATTTAATAAAGGGATTTAACCACAGTATTCAATATCGAAGGCATTACCCAAAAAAATAATGAAAATATTCATGAATTTAAATGTAAAAAACTTTCAATAGTCTTGAACATTTTAAACGTTTCTTTTAAACGAGATTGTCAATAATAGCACTCATATTAACAGTAAACGAATGTAATACAACATGTCAGATATGCGATCATGTATTTTGCCTTACATTTCTTCACCTAATAATTTATACTTAACGAATTGGTCTAATTATGATTTTAAATCTGTATACATATTTATCACAATACAATACAATACAATACAATACAATACAATACAATACAATACAATATTATCAATTTGGCTTTTCTCATTTTTCAGATATTTCTTCTGATTTCTAATAATTAGAATGTTTTTTTCTCACCAAAATGAAAGACCTTTCGGTCGAAACGTTGTGTATTTATTTGCTAGTGTTTTCTCATTAAGCTGTAACACCCTAGTCGTTGTCATGTATTGTATTTATTATCAGCTATTTTCCGTGTTGTGGCGTGTGAACTTTTACCATTTTTCTCTGTTTAATACATGTTCCTGTGTCACGTATGTACATTACATGCTTACTAGTTGGAACAAAATCATGCTTTACAATAAAGAGAAAGAAAATACATACCGCAATAAGATATCACAGCAAACAGAAAGGCAAGTTTGTATATAATCTGTATAGAATAATAAGGTAATTATTTACAAAGTGTTTAAAATGGATAATTAAATATATATATATATATATATATATATATATATATATATATATATATATATATATATACAGGTAAATGAATTTAAATATTTGGGAACTTTGTTAACCTGAGACGGAAGATGTATAAAAGAGGTGAGATGAAAAATGGCTCAGGCAAAAGCAGCTTTCCAAAAAATGAGGAAGATACTTTGCAATCCATTTTTGACAATAGAAACAAGAAAAAGAGTTCTTAAATGTTATGTAGAGCCAGTCTTAACATATGGATGTGAATCATGGACAATAGGACAACAGACAAGAAAATCATCGGAGTCTGTAGAAATGTGGTTTTACAGAAGAATGTTGAGAATACCATGGACAGTTAAGAAGAGTAAAGAAAATGTTCTGAAAGAGGCCAAAGCAAAAAGAAAGCTAATTTCCAATATTAGGAAGAAACAATCATCATTTATTTAGCATGTAATGAGAAGAGAACTGGAATATATTGAAACAACTGGGAAAATTGAAGGACGAAGATATAGAGGGAAGCAAAGAGAAAAAATACCAGACAGCTTAAGAGAATGGCTTGGCAGAAGGTCAACATCAGAAATGATAAATAACTGTCGAGATCGAAAATTGTTGAGAGACATAATCACCTACGCCAGCAGGCCCGGTACTTGGTGATGATATATATATATATATATATATATATATATATATATATATATATATATATACACACATATGATTAGTTTTGTTTAGTCAATAGGCCATCCTCAGAGCACATCGGACAAGCTCATCATGAGTGCTAAGATCCCCTCATCGTGAAGCGACTAGTGACAGCGGAGTTGTGTTTGTTGAAGAGTATTTTTTTTATTCCTGCATGGATCTCCCATCTTATTAACATGATATTCCTGCAGTCTGTTTATGGTTGCTGATTCAGGGTCATTTTATAAGTCGTATATTTTTGGTTCAGTGTCCCCGAGGACATTCATCCCGGTCCATTGTCAATTTGCATTTTACATCGGCCAAACTGTCTTGTCTGTCAGCACTCATCTTAACTATATATATATATATATATATATATATATATATATATATATATCGTTGACAGTTGTTGGTTTCTGTCGAGAAATGTCTTGCCAGGTAGCTTTTCTCATGACTGTGTCTACATAATTAATAAGGCACATTTATTTTTAAGATAGCACTTAGCTTCTCTTACATCTTTTTTTCCCTTCAGCACTGACTTTTTGGCAAACTCATATTCTGTTATGCCTTTTTTCTAGGTTATTTCCCCTGTGTTTTACAATCTCCAGTCAGTATTTCACAGTTCCTGCTTCACTAATGGAGAAGTTTTGTTTCACTAATGGTCATATCGAAGCTGCCCCACAGAAATAAAAAGCAGAATAGCTCAGGCCAAAATAGCATTTCAGAAAATGAAAAAATATCTTATGCAACAAATCTATGTCAATAGAAGTGAGAAAGAGAGTTCACCGGTGCTATATAGAACCAATTCTGACCTATGGAAACGAATCATGGGCCATCAGCAAATGAAAAGACGATTAGAGGCCACAGAGGTGGGGTTTCTTAGAAGAATGTTGAAAGTTTCCTGGACAGCTAAAAAGACCAATGAGGAAATTCTCAGAGGCCAACACAAAATAGGGAACTCATGAAAACAACAGAAAGAAGCAATCAACATTTTTCGGGCAATTCATGAGAAGAGGAAAGTTAGAATACTTGGTTACAACTAGCAAAATAAAAGGAAAGAGAGATCGCGGACGACAAAGAGAGAAAATAATGGATAGCTTGGTGTCATAGCATGGAAAACGGTCAACAACTGAATTGATACGGTGCTGTAGATAGAAGATTCTTGAAGGACATGATCGCCTACGCCAATCGGTATGGCAGATGATGATGATGAATGGAGAAAATGCTCATGGACAGAAAATAAGACACATACATGGAAGTTACGGTAACTATTAGGAAGGAAGCCATCAGGTGTTTCTGTACATTTGAAGATTATCTGCGAGGTCAGTCCTTAACAACCAAACTTAGATCATTTTATGCAAATGTCAAATAAAGAATATAGTATGGATACGAAATGTAGACACCAACCCCAAATACAAGGAAACTGTTGATTTTTATTAATACTTGCTTAAGGGGAATGCTTTAGGTTCAATAGCAAAATATTCATTATAAATTATAAACTGTAAGAAAAAACACATACACTTCCAGGGAAAAAAGGATAAAGACGTTGGAGTTGGAACATATGATTTCTAAAGCCAACTACAAGTATAACCTGATAGGCTCTCACCTGTAGCTTCATTGGAAAGAGGAAACAAAGAAGACCTACAAACACATGGTGTTAAAACCAATAAATTGAGATCTCTTTCTTCTCCTTTTCATCCAGATTAACCTTCCAGCATCGAAGGGCAGCACTCTTATATTGCCTCTCAGCTGTTATGTTTGCTAGTGTTTCTAATATCCCAAATATATTATTATTATCATTAGTATTATATATATATATTCCATATATCAATCTTTTTCATGTTCGGCCTATTGGTGTGACGTTTTCGTAATGTTTGTTGGAAGTTCAATTGGCTGTACTTGTTATCTTCCTGTCTTACCCCTTGGCTAGACCGTTGTGTATGTTGTCTCTCCAAGTAATTGGGGGGGGGGGAGTGAGGTAATTATTTCTTTATTTTTATCATCAGTTCTTCATTTCCAAACTTATCTCGCAGGCTATTTTCTGCCCTGACCCTGCAACATTTGATTTCGTGATTTTGGTTATCATTCTTATTCAAAACTGAGAACACGCACATAAATTACACCGGGAGAAATTTAGAAAAGACAGCGAAAGGCAGAACCGATAAGTGAGCTCTTATTGTTAGCTACACATGGGTTTATAGAAAGGGAGAGATAACGTGAATAAAACTATAAGTCTTTTAGAGTCGCTTTTCACGTACATATATATATATATATATATATATATATATATATATGAGTTCTTCTTGCCTGACCACTGGCCGCATTTCCTCTAGATTCTAGATGCCGTACAAAATACTCTCCTTGGCGTTTATCCTTTAAGTGGGCATGGATGCGTTAATGTCGCTAGTTAACGACAAAGCCACAATACCTGCGCCTTTTCGCTCGACACATCAGTCTCCGACAGGCGTATATTTTTACTTAACATTTTTTTGCCCGTAAAACGGCCATTTTTTGGACTATTCTTTTCAATTTTTAACTGCAAAGAGCTCTTTGACATGGGTGAGTGTACATGGCGCCTCCTGTTCTTTGCCGTTTTTCGAGAGAGCTAAACATCGAATCTTATTCACCAGGGCGGAGGGTAAACCCACATGGAAAAAACGGATTCGAATTCATTTTGTTATGTCCACCGCCTGTGGTGGGAATTGAACAAACGCACTTTTTTGTTCAGGGGCCGGCGCCTTAGCTCTGCATCACCCAGTTTCCTCCAATAATTGTTGTCAGGTGGGTGTTGTTGTTAACTATCAATCCATCATCATCGAGTGCCTTCTCCGCAACGAAGGTTGGCTACCATTGATCGCCATTCTACTCTGTTTCTTGCATTGATGGTGCAGGCTGTCATAGATTAACTTGTCCATCTTTTGATGTTACTCGTCCATGTTAGTCTAGGTCTGCCTCTGCATCTTTTACCTTGTATTTTCCCTTCCAATATTACTTTTAGTAGGCTTTTGTGTCTTTTAACATGCCTTAAAACTTTCATTTGTCTTGTCTTAATTGTATTTAGTAGTTCTCTTTTTATTTTCAGTTGTTTTAAAACTTCATCGTTTGTTATCTTTTCTTTCCATCCAATTCTACCTATTCTTCTATAAATCCACATTTGAAAGGTTTCAATTTTCTGTTCTGTTTTCTTGTCTAATGTCCATGTTTCTGCACCATACATGAATATTGAGAAAACGTAACATTTTGCCATTCTTAGTTTCAGCCCTGCTGATATTTGTTTTGTTGTTAGTATATTTTTCATAGCATTAAAATTACTTTTTGCCATACCTATTCTTTTGTTTATTTCAATTTTACATTTTCCATCATTGGTTATAGTATGTCCCGGGTAGTTGTAACTCTGGACTGTCTCCAGATGTATTCCCTCAACTGTGATATTTAATTGTAGGTCTTGAGAATGTTCTTTGTTTATGATCATAGTTTTAGTCTTTTTGATATTAATTTCTAATCCATATTTTTTGCTTGTCAGTTATTATTCATTCATGCAACTACCTAAATCAGTGACTGATATGGAGTCTGACACATTTTACTTGTCAAATATGAGCTACATATAACCAAATATAATTATGCATATTAATTGTTAAATTATGAACAAAATGCTACCCCTAAACACATCTTAGAAAGCAACACAATCAACTGTAAGACAAAGCTTTTAAAAGTTACATTTCTTCTAGTGATTACGATGATGTTAGAGAGTGTCCAGCGGGTTGTCAGTTTGGTTAATGTGGAGTGGGGAATAGCAGTGGACCTCGTTGGCATTGGGAATGTCCTCAGGGACTAAAGATGACTCTAAATCGGTAACCATGAATCGACAGCATGAATATAATGACAAGATGGCAGAAACACGATGGTATCTCAACGCATGATGGGAAAGAAGTATGTCAACAAAATACTAGTGCCGTTAGTCGCAACACTTGGTGGGATATACTTAGCAGATCTGAGCACCTATGGACATGTTCGCTGTGTAATATGGATCAACTGTCTACTAAACTAAATATCATCATCAAGTCGCATGTCCTTTCCAAAACATTGTATTCACCACAGCCCGTCTGAAAGAATCTCTGTCTCTCGCCAGATATCCCACAGAACGTTGCAATCACCACAGCCCGTCTGAAAGAATCTCTGTCTCTCGCCAGATATCCCACAGAACGTTGCAATCACCACAGCCCATCTGAAAGAATCTCTGTCTCTCGCCAGATATCCCACAGAACGTTGCAATCACCACAGCCCATCTGAAAGAATCTCTGTCTCTCGCCAGATATCCCACAAAACGTTGCAATCACCACAGCCCGTCTGAAAGAATCTCTGTCTCTCGCCAGATATCCCACAGAACGTTGCAATCACCACAGCCCATCTGAAAGAATCTCTGTCTCTCGCCAGATATCCCACAGAACGTTGCAATCACCACAGCCCGTCTGAAAGAATCTCTGTCTCTCGCAAGATCTCCCACAAAACGTTGTAATCACCACAACCCATCTGAAAAAATCTCTGTCTCTCGCCAGATCTCCCACAGAACGTTGTAATCACCACAGCCCGTCTGAACGAATCTCTGTCTCTTGCCAGATCTCCCACAGAACGTTATAATCACCACAGCCCGTCTGAAAGAATCTCTGTCTCTCGCCAGATCTCCCACAGAACGTTATAATCACCACAGCCCGTTTGAAAGAATCTCTGTCTCTCGCCAGATCTCCCACAGAACGTTATAATCACCACAGCCCGTCTGAAAGAATCTCTGTCTCTCGCTAGATCTCCCACAGAACGTTATAATCACCACAGCCCGTCTGAAAGAATCTCTGTCTCTCGCTAGATCTCCCACAGAACGTTATAATCACCACAGCCCGTCTGAAAGAATATCTGTCTCTCGCCAGATCTCCCACTTTTTCTGTTGTCATTTTCAACGTATCCTTGCTATCTTGAAGCAACCTACATCTTTTTCAGCCCCTGATGCGTCGCCCAGTAACCATGCCTTCCATTATTGATCTTTCCAGCCCGCTGTGTCTTTTGATATTAGATATTAGGAAGAAACAATCATCATTTTTTGGCCATGTAATGAGAAGAGAACAACTGGAATATATTGTAACAACTGGAAAAATTGAGGGACGAAGAGATAGAGGGAAGCAAAAAGAAAAAAAAAATACCAGACAGCTTAAGAGAATGGCTTGGCAGGAGGTCAACAACAGAAATGATAAATAGCTGCCGAGATCGAAAATTGTGGAGAGACATGATCACCTATGCCAGTAGGCACGGTACTTGATGATGATGATGATGTGTCTTTTGAGGTGGCAATAGAATTTTAATTTCCTTTATAGAATGGTGTTTATAGGCCAGTTACTTTTAATTGTTAAATCTTTTAACTCTTTCAGTACGGAAGGTTTTTTTTATCAATTTACCGGTAGAGATTTCAGAGACAAAATCTTTCTTGTTATCGAATATTAATCTACACGTTTATATTTATCTAACACTTAACATATTATATATGAATTTTTAGATAATTAAACAAGGGAATAGTTTTCACCAATACCAAGATGATACAAGACATATAAAAAGAATATGGTTTGATGACAGTGTACACCTATCAAATTGAGAGTGACGCACTGTGCGGCTAAACGTACATGACCGAAATCGGCATGTCGCATGGTACATCCAAACGTATGGAAAGAGTTAATGTCTTCATTGTCCTTTTTTCATTATGCAAGGTATCTGAGAGAATTTTTTGAAGCATTTTGTTTCGAAACAATAAATTTTCTTCCTTGCTGTTTGTGGGATTGTCCATGATTCACAATCATATGTTGCTGTTCGAAAGGTACATGCCCTCAGTAATTTTAATTTTACAGCCTTGCTAGTATTGTGCCATGATCTTCATGACATAAAATTGTGTGTTGCTATTGCTAATCTTCTTTTGATCTCTTTCTGACAGTCTCCATTGTTAGTTACTATAGATCCCAGATTTTCATAGTTTGTCACAGTTTCAAGTTTTTCACTGTTGATTATGATTTTGTGTTAGCTTTTTGTTTTGTCAAGGGACATTATTTTGTTTTTATTTTGTTTTGTTTAGTATTGTTTTTATTTACTTAAAAATATGTTTGGTTTAGATAGAGGTTTTGCTCTTCACTGTGTTTTTTTTTTAACACACTCAGATGTCTCTTTTAATCCTTCTGCACTGTTTGAGAGGAGGACTGTGTCTTTGGAGTATCTGAGTTCTGGAATTATGTTGCTGTTCATTGTGAAAGAGTCGAAACTAAACTAAATCTAGTTACACAAACATTTAAGTAGCTGCTGAAAGCAAATACTCACGGGTCTCTTCTGTATAGAGTTAAGGAAAGTGACTATTGCTCTGGTGATGACGTGGCACAATACAAAAAAAAAAAAAAACATTTGCCTGAGACTAAAAAGGACCACTATTTCACTGATAACTCAGAAGACCCTAACTGTATGAGTTTCTAGTCAAACCATTTGAAAATGAAAACTCACCATTCTTATGAAGTCTCAAATGTTCCCTGCGATTAGAACTCTCTTCAGCGAACAGAAAGTGAACACGCTGCAATGGCTTCTCGCCAACTGTTGAGTGTTGGGTATAATGATTTCCAAAATCTGATATATGTTTGCTCATTCACTCATAGCAATATGACTTGTGCGCAATCAAGCTAGAAAATATGCATCAAATTCAGTTTTAAGAGTGGCTTCATCGACAGTGTTTCCCAAACCTCTGTGAGTAGAGACACATTTCTTGCAGCCAAGTAACCAAACTATCTATTTTATAACAGATAATAAATATATATCTATAATCTACCTTTTTTAGCTCCCGGTGGAGCATAGGTCTTCAACAAACACTTTCCAAGTCGATCTGTTTTTTGCCATTCTTTTAAGATCATTCCATGTCTTCCCCATCATCTTCATCTCTGCTTCTATCTGTCTTCTCCAAGTATTCCTTGGTCTTCCTCTTTGTCTTTTCCCCTGGGGATTCCAAAACAGGGCATGTTGTGTAATACTCTCAGTTGGCTTCCGCAGTGTGTGTCCTACCCAAGGCCATCGTCTTCGCTGTATTTCCTTATCCACTGGTGTTTGACTGGTACATTTCCATAATTCTATGTTAGTGATTTTGTCCTGCCATTTCCATTCTTTTATTCTGCGCAAGCATCCATTAATGAAAGTCTGTATCTTCATGATTGTTGATTTTGTTGTTCTCCATGTTTCACATCGATATAATAGGACCGACTTAACATTTGAGTTGAAAATTTTAATTTGTGTATTTAACCTAATTTCTTTGGATTTCCATATGTTTCCCATTGGAACGAAAGCTCCTCTTGCTTTTGATATCCTTTTGTGGTATCACTTTCTGTTCCTCCCTCTTTATCTATATTACTGCACTTATATATGTAAGATTGTACGTCTTCTACGATTATAACAGATAAGCAACCTGCAAAATCCTTTTCCTAAGAGCCAAGCAAAGTTAAAACCATTTTCTTAGAGCCAAATAACCAACGTTTCTCGTCTCTAAATGCCAGTTAACCTGCAACAACTTTAATAAGAGCCCAAAGTAAATTTGAGCAACATTTTCGAAGAGCCAAGTAAACTGAATTGCCCCAATCTAAGAGCCAAGTTGCCTTCAACACCCGTTTCTAAGACTGAAGTAACCTGCGATAACCTCACTAAGAGCCAAGTAATATGGAACAACATTTTCTAAGACCCAAGTAACTTGCGACACCTTTTTTCTGATTGCCAAATATATAACCTGCAATACCATTTACTACTGCCAAGTAACACCCTTTTCTAGGAGCCAAATAATCGACAAAACCCTTTATTCTAAGAGCCAAGTTAACTACAGCAAATTAGCTAAGAACAAAGTAACCTGGAACAAACTTTTCTTATAGCCAAGTAACCTGCAACACCCTTTTCTTACATCCACGTAAAGTACAACCCCTTTACTAGAGCCAAGTAACCTGCAACAAACTTTTCTAAGATCCAAGTAAAGATGCACCTGCTTTGTAATAGCGAAAAAATAAACTTACTTTTATTATATCAGCCATGAAACCTGATACACCTATCATAAAAGAATTCCCAAATAACTGCGCTACTTACACCTAACATAAAAGAATTCCCAAATAACTGCGCTACTTACACCGATCATAAAAGAATTCCCAAATAACTGCGCTACTTACACCGATCATAAAAGAATTCCCAAATAACTGCGCTACTTACACCGATCATAAAAGAATTTCCAAATAACCTCGGTGCTACTTACACCTATCATAAAAGAATTCCCAAATAATCTCGGCGCTACTTACACCGATCATAAAAGAATTCCCAAATAATCTCGGCGCTACTTACACCGATCATAAAAGAATTCCCAAATAATCTCGGCGCTACTTACACCGATCATAAAAGAATTCCCAAATAATCTCGGCGCTACTTACACCGATCATAAAAGAATTCCCAAATAACCTGAGCTACTTACAACTATCATAAAAGAATTTCCAAGTAACCTCGGCGCTAATCACACCTATCATAAAAGAATTCCCAAATAACCTCGGTGCTACTTACACCTATCATAAAAGAATTCCCAAATAATCTCGGCGCTACTTACACCGATCATAAAAGAATTCCCAAATAATCTCGGCGCTACTTACACCTATCATAAAAGAATTCCCAAATAACCTGAGTTACTTACACCTATCATAAAAGAATTCCCAAATAACCTCGGCACTACTTACACCGATCATAAAAGAATTCTCAAATAACCTCGGCGCTACTTACACCGATCATAAAAGAATTCCCAAATAACCTCGGCGCTACTTACACCTAACATAAAAGAATTCCCAAATAACCTCGGCCCTACTTACACCTAACATAAAAGAATTCCCAAATAACCTCGGCCCTACTTACACCTATCATAAAAGAATTCCCAAATAACCTGAGTTACTTACACCTATCATAAAAGAATTCCCAAATAACCTCGGCGCTACTTACACCGATCATAAAAGAATTCCCAAATAACCTCGGCGCTACTTACACCTATCATAAAAGAATTCCCAAATGACCTGAGCTACTTACATCTAACATAAAAGAATTCCCAAATAACCTCGGCGCTACTTACACCTATCATAAAAGAATTCCCAAATGACCTGAGCTACTTACACCTATCATAAAAGAATTCCCAAATAACCTCGGCGCTACTTACACCGATCATAAAAGAATTCCCAAATAACCTGTGACCCCCTCACCCAAACCCTATAATGATAAAATGACTAAAACGCCTGCGATCCCTGCCCCTTTTTCAAAAAAGAATATCCAAATAACCTGCGACCCCGTTTTCTTTTATTCGCCGTGTTATTGTTTTCTTTATCTTTGAATCTGCCTACTTCTTGCTTGTGTTGGAGCTTTAGAGTGTGATTCCCAAGATTTTGGTCTGCAGCTATTTCTTCTCAGGCTGCAGGGTTTATGTTCAGTCTTCATGTCACGTTAACACACGTCTACAAATCGAATCTTTGGGCGCCCCCTAGTTCTTTTGCCATCTGCTAGTTGTCCATAGAGCATGCTTTTGGTATGTGGCTATCTTTCAATAAATGTGAAACGTGTAAATGGCCACGACAGCGCAACCTACGTTGTCTGAGCAGCGTGTAGATGTTCGGGTAGCCTGCGCGAGTAATGACCTCCACTTTTGTCACTTTGTCCTTCCAAGTAATACAAAGAAAACGGCGCAGACAAAGCATATGGAATGCATTTAGCCTTCTCGCCTGCTATGCATATGTTGTCCATGATTAGCTGGCATTTGAAATTTACACCCGCAATAGTAAAGCTACTACCACCATCGCCCGTCTTTCTGTGCGTCTTTGACAAAACAGTAAACCGACAATTGAAACAAAGGCCGCAGTTTACAATGTCTGTACCATTATTATCCTTCTGTATGGCAGCGAATACAAGAAAGTACTTCGCCACTAATTTAGGTGGCTACAGAACACAAAAGAGTTCTTAAATGTTATGTAGAGCCAGTCTTAACAAATGGAAGTGAATCATGGACAATATGACAACGGACAAGAAAATCACTGGAGTCTGTAGAAATGTGGTTTTACAGAAGAATGTTGAGAATACCATGGACAGCTAATAAGAGTAATGAAGATGTTCTAAGAGAGGTCAAAGCAAAAAGAGAGCTAATTTCCAATATTAGGAAGAAACAATCATCATTTTTTGGCCATGTAATGAGAAGAGAACAACTGGAATATATTGTAACAATTGGAAAAAAATTGAGGGACGAAGAGATAGAGGGAAGCAAAAAGAAAAAAAATACCAGAGAACTTAAGAGAATGGCTTGGCAGAAGGTCAAAAACAGAAATGATACATAACTGTCGAGATCGAAAGTTGTGGAGAGACATGATCACCTACGCCAGCAGGCCCGGTACTGGATGATGATGGCAGGACACAACTTAGGAACCTGTGATCTAGAGCTTTACAACAGGTACTGGTATATTTTTTTAATTTTATTTTAAGTTTCACAATTATGTATTTGAGGGTACTGACATATTTTTTTTCGAATCACAAAATTAACATAACGCAGCGATTGTTAATTCTGATAACAATTTTTTTTTGAAAATGACTAAACAGATTACGAAATTAGCATCTGTTGCAATAACATAACGGTGTTGTTTGAATCCACCAGGGGCGCAGATGGAATATGAAGGAATCGTTAAAGTGGCTCTAAAAGAGACTCGGTAGTCTTCTTCTTCTCCCTTTATCTGTCCTCTGCTGTCGTTGTCGAGGGGGGAAACAATCTGCGATTCTTTGCTCTTCTGTTGGCCTCTTCTACAGAAGAAAACAACAAAAATGTAGAGAAAAAACACGAGTAGAAAATGGGTCACGGCCAACAGTGATCATAGTGCGCGGTCAAGCACTGGTAGCATAAACAACAGCCCTTACTCTGCGACAGAACTAGCTTGTTTCATAACTGGTGCCCAACTTTAAAAATCGATAGCTTTTTAACCACTTGTTGTAAGATATTCAAAATTTGCATGTAAAGTTATAATGATTAGAACCCAACAGGGAATTAATTTCATAAAAAAAAACATTTGGTTATTATTGTTGCTTATTTGATTTATATAAATTTATTACGACCCATTGATGTAGTCAAAACTTAATGTTTACAGTATTTTAGGTTAAAAATAGCGAGTACAAATCCATACACGGTAGAATTGACATATTTGCACGCTTTCCCCGTAGTTTTTTTTGACACAATTAGACACTTGAGAAATTGTGTGTTCCATCTCCGTTCATTCATAGGTGTAGACGTGGAACAATAACATTTATCATGAGTCTTAAAATGAAATTCTGCAGTTTACAAAACATCGCAATAAAAATGTATGACTATTTTTGCAAAGAGGCTAAACGAGGAAGATTATTTCATTCTTTAGAAAACCCTGAGAATAGGACAAGACACATTTTGGATTTATCTAAACGGTCATTTAATCGCTGGATTCAAGCACGTGACCGTCAATGTTCAAAATATACAAAATCACAAGGAAGAGCAAAAATGTTGGATAATTTCGACAGTGAACTTATTAGAAGTGAAATTCGCAAAATGTTGGGTATGAATGAAACTGTTACAATAAGAAAATTAAAAATTTCGCTGAAAAAGAACAACAGTATTGAAATATCAAAGTCTACATTATGGAGGAATGTGAGAGCTGCAGGCTTTACATTCAGAAAGTATTCCAATGGACGAAACATCATCTGTGAGAAGCCACATATAGTAGTCATGAGAAGCAAGTACTTACGTGAAGTAAAAGAGGTGCGCAAGCACGGTTATGATATTGTGTACTTGGATGAAACATGGATCAATGCTCACCACACTAACCAAAGGGAATGGCAGCCATCAGATCGAAAGATTAAGAGATTAATACCTAGCAGCAAAGGACAGCGCTTGATAATTGCTCATGCAGGTAGTCGACAACATGGACTAATACAGAATGCAGAGCTCATTTTTCTTTCAAAATCCATAGACAATCGGGATTATCACTCTGAGATGAATGGTCACATATTTAGACATTGGATTGAAAATTCTGTTCTCCCATCACTAGATCGACCATATTGCCTAATAATGGACAATGCAGCGTACCACAACATTGTTGCACTTGAAGATAAAGTCCCGACGTCATCCAGTACAAAAGATGCTATTAAGATATGGCTCACAAAGGAGCACATACAATTTAATAACATGTACTTAAAACCTGAATTACTATCTCTAGTAAAGCAAAAACAAAGGACAAAGATTTTTTCAAATAGATAAGATTATCCAAGAGCACGGTCATATAAGTTTGAGGCTGCCACCTTACCATGCTCATTTAAATCCAATAGAACTAATCTGGGCAAAATTAAAAGGACAAGTGGCAGATGAAAATACAACATTCAAAATATGCGATGTAAAGACTCTTGCTAATTTCGCTTTATTAAATATAGACAAAGATTATTGAGCTAAATGTGAAGACCACGTCTTAAAACAGGAAGAGGAATATTGGAAAAATGATGGTTTGTGGAATATTCAACCCCAAACAGTTATTAATCTTTTAGACTCGTCTGATTCAGAATGAAAGTATATAGCCCCCACAATGTTGGCCCCTATATTACCTTAAATTAGTTCAACAAACGGTCCTTTTCAGGACCACACAACTATGAAAATTGGACATACAGGTATACCTTGATATTATCGTCCGTCCTCGAACTGAGAAGACAATAATTCTCCTGGTGTTTTTCCTTATTCACTTATTTCCCCATTACGGCCACGCCTTTACCTAGTGAAAATTAATCATAGACCAGCAACTACGGTAATTTCTATTATTTAGGGGTTCACAATTTACAATTTTGACAAACATCAAAGAAATTCGCCGCTTTAAGAAAACTGCAGCTGCAAGATATTTGTTAAATATACATTTAAAGGGTCTTTTGCATTCTAATAACATTTGGAAAATTTCAACAGTTTTTAACAAACGGTTTCTGAGCAATAGCGTTTTGAAGTTGGGCAAGTGATTTAAAACGAGACATTTGTCATACACACAACAGTGCTCAGAGGACAATGTAACATACACATAACAGTGCTCAGAGGACAATGTAACATACACACAACAGTGCTCAGAGGACAATGTAACATACACACAACAGTGCTCAGAGGACAATGTAACATACACACAACAGTGCCAAGAGCCAAAATAATGGAGAAACAATCGCTATCATACTTGGTAGTCGAAAGTTGAAAATCATCGGCCTCTGGTAAAGAAGAAATCCGTTCACAAACAGGTGAAGATTTTTTTGTTTAATTTTAAAGTCCGAATTTTCTTTGTGAATTTATCTTCCCTGGCCACAGAGTAGGGAGTTTGTTTGTTGATGGGAAGGGATCATCATTACTTCACACCGGACGAATCCACAGGTGCACCGATATCCCCTCAAAAATTTAGAGAATATCCAAGGAGAATCCTGACCCACGTGAACGAACTCCGTACCACGGCCTGGGATCCACGGTATGGGTAGATTTTTGCTGACAGTCTTACCCGGGCCGTGGTCATATTTATGGTCTACCCTTTTCCAAAAGATCTTTAACGTGCGTGAATGCACACGGATCCTCCTGTTTATTGCTGTTATCCGATAAGGCTAGACATCGATCTCACTACCCGCGAGATCAGAGTGGTGACTTTCGATGTTTAGCCCTCTAGTAATACGGGAAAAAAAAGTTACGTGTCAACTCTGCGCACGTTAAAAAAACTTTACTTAGAAAAAGCAGAAAAGATTAGGCCAAATATGACACCATTCCGGAACAGTTTGTGTGAAAATAAAACCCTACCTAAATACTCTACCTAATCACCCTACCTAATTACCCCCACCTAATTACTCTACCTAATTACCCTACCTATTGGTCGTTTCAAATCTAGATGTTCACGATTAACATTAAATATCTCCTCTTTCCCTGCACTTACAAACTTGATTTTTTGCATCTGGCCTTGTTTTTCCAAGGTCCCACCGATTTCACAAAATTTAATGATGTAGGAAGTATGCTTCATCATGAAGCAGCACTTTCCTTTGATCTCAGTGAATTTACGGATCTTTTTGCTCCTGGAGAAAATAATTTACCGTACATTAATGGAAATCTGCTTCTCGACATAGGCGTCTCTACACAACTTGAAAGTTGGAGGCGTTTATCAACTGTTTACTTTCTATTGTTTACTTTCTTTAAAATACTATGAGAATGTCAATGTTATAGCCTTTACAGACGGTCTAAAACAAATCAGCGTATAAACAGTTCCATTAATGAAAACTATTTAAACAATATACAACAAAGAATACATTTAAAAAAATTAATTATCCGTTGCGAGCGATAACGAGCATGACATATCAAGCAAAGTGTTTGTTTATGGGTACGCATGTGACTAAAGAGTCCGATGTAAGCACGGGATCCTCTTCACTGTAAAGAGCTACATTGTTCGTTTTATGTCTTTCAATGTGAATTTCATTATTTTACGTAAACAAGACATATGAAAGTGATTTAGTTTCTTTGCATGCCTGCAGTACACATATCAAGAATCTTTACATTTTCAAAACGTTATCAACTTTAGCTAAAGATTGATCATGCGGACATATAAAAACGTCCATTATTATTTCATTTATTCTGAATCAGAGGAGTCTAACATATTGATTACTAATCTGGGCTGAACGAACGATAGTCCATCTTTTTTCCAATAGTCATTTTCTTCTTTTAAGACATGATCTTCACATTTGCACCAAAAATCTTTGTCAATCTGTGATAGAGCAGCATATGTCAGTCCTTTTATATCGCATAGTTTAAAACTTGTATTCTCAGCTGCCACCTGCCCTTTAATTTTTGCCCAAACGAGTTCAATGGGGTTTAATTGTGGATGATAAGGGGGCAGTCTCAAGCACGTATGACCATGCTGTTGAATGATTTTGTCTATTTGGAATACTTTGGTCTTTTGCGATTTCTTAACAAGTGACAGTAATTCAGGTTTCAAAAATCCCTCGTTAAATGGAATTCCTTCCTTTCTTAGCCAAATCTTTATAACATCTTTTGTACTGGTAGATGTAGGAATTTTGTCTTCTTCTGCCACAGCGTTGTGGTACGACGCGTTGTCCATTACCAGACAGGATGGTCTGTCTAGAATTGGAAGAAGAGTATTTTCAATCCACTCTCTAAATATATGGCCATTCATCTCGGTGTGATAGTCCCTGTTGTCAGTATAATTAGAGGTGAATATAAGTTCTGCATTTTTCACCAACCCTTCTTTTCGGCTGCCTGCATGTGCCATTATAATACGCTGTCCTTTTCCAGTGGGTACACATCTTTTAATACTTCCATCTGATAACTGCCATTCCTTTGCACTTGTGTGGTGAGAATTTATCCAAGATTCATCTAGAAATACAATATCATAACCTTGGTTACGCATTTCCCGTACTTCACGTAAATATTTACTCCTCATAGAAACTAAGTGCGGCTTCTCGCAGATGACATTTCTACCACTATCGTACTTTCTAAACGTAAAACCGATGCTTCTAACAGTTCTCCATAATATTGTTTTCGACACAACAATGTCATTTTCTACTCTCAGTCGAATTTTCAGTTTTCTTAAAGTCACAGTTTCTTTGGAATCGAACATTTTACAAATTGCTCTTCTAATCACTTCCTTGTCAAAACTATCTACTACTTTCTTTCTTCCTAGCGTCCTAGTCTTGATTGAACTGGACACTCCGTTAGCTTTAAGCACTTGTTTGAAAAAGCGTTTGCTTATACCCAATGCGTGAATAGTTCTCTTTTCTGGCTTTGAGATGCTTCGATACAGTTTTCCACGCTTAGCTTCTATGCAAAAATATTTATACACCTTTATTGCCACTGATTGCAATGTAAGGAACTTTACTTTTATACCCATTGACTAACAGATCACAAATTTAACGAAATTACCCAATAATTAGGATACGCCGTTGCACATAAATCACAACAAAACGACAGGAAATGGGATGCACCGGATATAAAATTATAACTATGACGCGTTTTATGTGTTTTTTAGTGCTTAAAACAGGGAAATTGGCGCGCATTACGTTCAAGATGGCAAGTCCGTGGGTGCTCACTCATATGAAGCGGTAATTCCACCAAATATATGGTTTGACCAAAATGCCTTAAATTTGTATACTTCAAATAAAGAATATTTAAAACTATACGTTTGTTGGTGAGGAAATGAATGTACTTCTTGGGACCAAAAAATCACAAGACCATATGCAAAATTTCAGCATTATCAATCAATTGGTTGCAGAGATATGGCATTTTAAACACCTTCAAAATATTTTGAAACGACCTATAATTATCCTACCTAATTACTCTACATCCTCAATAATTTTTCAAGTCTTCCCTAATGCTGCGGAATCCTTTCATCTGAGCTGAAGTATTCTTAGTAAGCGGAAGTGACGTCAGTCGCTGCACGCTAGAGAGGGGATGTGAGCATCTTAAAGTTATCCTATGTCCAATGAAGATTTCTCTCAAATGAAATAATAAAAATGTCAACAATAAGGCGATACATTAATGAGCTTCTTTGATTCACGATGACCGCTATGCAGAAACATAATACAGAAAGAGTTGTCCTTAGTTTCTGTTGAAACATGCATTCTCGAATGCAAACGAAGAGCGTATCTTCACGCATGATCTTATGGTCGGGTATTCAATCTTGCAAGACTGAAAGCAAAGTCCAAAATCAGACATAATACTAATAGTAAAGTAAAGTGCCCCCGTCACGTATAGGAAATATGGTGTTAGTGACCATATATTTTACAAACCTTCGGCACATGATTTTTGGAGTAATGTGGTCGGTATATTACGCCCGTGCCGCTTTACTTTCCCAGAAAAAATCCGATACCCATTAAAGGCTGGGTGAACCCGAAAGCCGTCGGGTGGAATCGAACACTATCTCTTGTCCTGTGTAGTCCAGTTCACTAACTACTGTGCTATCGCCATATCACTAATAGAGACCTGTTATTTGCTGACGACGTTGCACTTGTTACGCAAAGTCAAAAAGAACTGCAGAGTTTAATCAATCGATTTCCTCGTGCCTGCAGAGACTCGGCATCACAAAAAAAATTTGCAGAAAGCGAATATGCTCGGTCAGGATGTCGACCTGCTATCTCGACAACCACAAATTTGATGTCGTGCAGCAGTATAGCTACCCTGGGTCCATCATCAACGACAAACTATCTTTAGATACAGAAATTGACACCCGATTGGTAAAGCTGCTACCACTTTCGCCAGTCTTTCAAGGCGCGTTTGGCATAACAGCAAACTGAAAACTAAAATAAAGGCCGCAGTTTACAATGCCTGCATTATCGTTTTATATGGCAGCGAATCATGGAAAACTTATACAAAGTAAGAGTGAAGGCTAAAAGCATTTTACACACGCTGTATTCTTGATATCACCTGGAAGAACAAAGTGATAAACGTGGCGGCCCGCACTCAAACATCTACATGCTGCTCAAACAACGTAGGTTACGTTGGCTTGGCCACTTACAATGTATGAAAGATGGCCGCAAACCAAAAGATTTACTTTATCTACCATCCTAGAAAATGACAAAAGAACTAGTGGGCGTCCAAGCCTTAGATTTATCATCGAGTGCCATCTCCGCTACGAAGGTTGGCTACCATGGAGCGCCATTCTGCTCTGTCTCTTGCTTTGATGATGCAGGTTGTCATAGGCTGATTTGTCAATCTTTTGATGTTACTCGTCCATGTTAGTCTTGGTCTGCCTCTGCCTCTTTTACCTTGTATTTTCCCCTCCAAGAATACTTTTAGTAGGCTGTTGTGTCTTTTAACTTGGCCTAAAAATCGCATCTGTCTTTTTTGAATTGTGTTTAGTAGTTCTCTCTTCATTTTTAGTTGTTCTTCATCGCTTGTTCTCTTTTCCTTCCATCCAATTCTACCTATTCTTCTATAAATCCACATTTCAAAGGCTTCAATTCTCCGTTCTGTTTTCTTGCCTAATGTCCATGTTTCTGCACCATATAGGAATGTTGAGAAGACATAACATTTTGCTATTCTTCCGACAAAAGTTAGAATTTCTTTCCATGGCTTCCTCTGCAAAAATAAACACGATAAGGCTCCAATCTCTTTCAGTTTTGATTGTTTTCTAAATATTAGAAAGCAGCTTTGATTAATTTTAAAAATAGAAAACAGCTTTGATTGCTTTTTTTAAATTATAAAACAGCTTTAATTGTTTTTTTTTTTAGAAAACAGTTTTGATTGCATTTTTTATATATTAGAAAACAGGTTTGATTGTTTTTAAATATTAGAAAACAGCTTTGATTGGTTTTTTAATGTTAGAAAACAGCTTTGATTGTTTTTTTTATGTTTGAAAACGGATTTAAATATTTATTATATTGGAAAACATCTTTGATTGTTTTTACACATAGAAAATAGCTTTGTTTGTTTGTTTATTAATATTAGAAAACAGCTTTAAGTTTTCTTTTATATTATAAAACAGCTTTGATTGCTTTAAATATTAGATAATATCTTTGATTGTTTTTTTAAATATTAGAAAACAGCTTTTATTGGTTTTTAAATATTAAATACAGAAGAGCTTTCAGATCACAGTAATGATAGTCCTGTAGACCCATCCATTGTGCATTGGCCGCAGACACGGTTTTTCCACCCATCCTTATTCTTGGACATTTTTTATACTTTCATCCAATCTAGGCCATTATGCATGATGGTTTCCAGTGACTCCTCTAGCACTTAGATAAATTTCATCTGTTTCTCAATAATAATAAGAACAATAATAACAATAGTAATAGTATGCTTATTGTTCACGTTTAATATAGTTATTTGGGTAATTTCATAATGATTTATGAATATTCTGCAAAAATTAAATCGCGTGTTCCGCCACTGACTTGATCTTTCAAATTTTTACAGTAATAATACGACTTTTGACCACGTTTTTTTCCGTTTCGCCAACTTTACTGTTGAATAGTAAACGTATGGGTATCCCCGTGATCTTTTTTCAACAGTGTGGATTACGCATCAGTGACAACGTCATTATCTCTGTAGTGTATCACACGTAACTGATGCAATTAAGTAGCACATTATTCTACAGTACTTTAATTTGCATAGCAGTTATCAGCAGCTTCCTTACGTTGATGCCTACAAATTGAATCTTAATAGCTATATTTACATATAATCTGTAATTTTAATCATTTTATTACGTAACATACCCACCCTCATTATAGCGTGTGTTTATCATGTTAGAATATTTACTATGACTGCTATGTATTTTAATGAAACAATCATTTATTCCTATTAAACTATAATCATTAGGGGCGGTAAATCTCTGTTATCGTGATCATTTTGTATTCCAAGCACTGTACTTCCGGTCAATAAGGCGGATAGGAGGCAGGAACCATTGAGAATCAGTCTGAAAGGTGTTCCTTGTTGCAGTTTCCTTATATTCCAAGTTCGGCTTGCTGCCGGAGTTACTGAGTTTAGTGTTCGCTGCACACAGTGAGCTGTGGTTTTCATCCAGATTGTGTTTCGATATTCCAATTGCTTACGATGAATGGTGATATCGTATGACGAAGGACAGTTCGGCTGCGTTCACTTTCGGTGCCGCTTGGCCTTATTTTATTTGTCGTGTACTGTAGCTGCTTTGAATGGGCACTACATCTGCCTTTCTTTGTTTGGATCCTTCAATGAGATGAGATGTTAATTTGGATGATTCCACTGGCACAGGTGGTTGAGCAATTATGGATTTTAATTCGTTTGCAGTGATACTGGGGCCTTCGATCAATAACTATAACAACACCAAGCACCATATTGTTGCTACACATAAACTCTGCTATCATATACTTTTCCACTTTTATATTCTGTATGTCTTCCAGTGTTGTATCTCCTCATACCATTAGCAATTTTTTGAGTATTAAACAAGCAACCTATGGGTCTTTATATTTCAATTCAGTGTTTTAATGTGTGTATCTGTTCAGAGATAAATGTTTCAGTGTTGCATCCTAGCGTTTGTCAATTCAAATAAATTATGAAATATTTGAGAACAAGTTATTTCTTACTTGCTCTGGTGAACCACAGCGCCATAGCCGCATTAATACATCATCATCATCATTGAGTGCCTTCTCCGCAACGAAGGTTGGCTACCATGTAGCGCCATTCTGCTCTGTCTCTTGCTTTGATGGTGCGTGTTGTCATAGGCTGATTTGTCCATCTTTTGATGTTACTCGTCCATGTTAGTCTTGGTCTGCCTCTGCTACTTTTACCTTGTATTTTCCCCTCCAGGATTACTTTTAGTGGGCTGTTGTGTCTTTTAACATGGCCCAAAAATCGCATTTGACTTGTTTGAATTGTGCTTAGTAGTTCTCTTTTCATTTTTAGTTGTTTTAAGACTTCATCGTTTGTTTTCTTTTCCTTCCATCCAATTCTACCTATTCTTCTTTATATCCACATTTCAAAGGCTTCAATTCTCTGTTCTGTTTTCTTGTCTAATGTTCATGTTTCTGCACCATATAGGAATATTGAGAAGATGTAACATTTTGCTATTCTTAGTTTTAGCTCTGGTGTTATTTGTTTTGATGTTAATATGTTCTTCATGACATTAAAATTACTTTTTGTCATTCCTATTCTTTTGTCATTAATACATAATATGATGTTATTGACTGTTGCGCATCTTTTTGACAATATTTAGAAAGAAGTTTATTAATCTTGACTCAAGTTTCCTGATTTGAATAAGAATCTGAGGAAGTTTCTCCTTTACAGTATGCAGTCTATATTTCATGAAGGCGTTATTTGCAAATACACTATAACGCTGTGCTACCAATGCCAGGCCTGGACCCTAGATGCAAGTACAATAAGTAAAATAACCTCTACTGAGATGAAATGTGTTAGACGAATGACAGAAAACAGTCTGAAAGATAAGATCAGAAATGAAGAACTGAGAAAAAAGCTAGGAATGTCCCGCCATAGAATATATAAGGAAACAACAGATAAAATGGTTTGGCCACGTGACAAGGCAGAAAGAACAAAACACAACACAACGAGCCTTCAACAAACGTTGTGAGAGCACCTTGGGTGTACCCAAGGGTCGACCACTAAAAAGATGGGTCGATGGAATATTAGAAGCACTAGGAAACATAACAGCAGCAGAGGCGAACAGAAGAGCAAAAGACCGCAAATTACATCTCCCTTCGACGCTGAAAGGCAGATGAGGAAGGAAAGAAGGAGAATTCAATTTGTCAATAGTTTAGATCCAGCGATTTTCAGGGCAGGTATGTCACGATCAATGAGGGAATTAGAGCCATTTAGATCGCATTTTTGGAGTATGGGCCACGGATATGTTCTCTTCATCCATCCATATTTAAGAACATTTTCTCTAGTTCTCTCCAGTCTAGTCTAGGCCATTGTTCTTTTAAGGGTTTATATGACTTCTATAGTAAAAAAAAAAGTGAAGAGCCCCCGTCACGCCAAGGGGCGTATACGGATTATGGTGTTAGTGACCATAAATTTTACAGACCTTCAGAACATGATTTTTGGGGTAATGTGGTCGGTATTACGCCCGTGCCGCTTTACTTTCCCAGAAAAAAAATCCGGTACCCATTTAAGGTTGGGTGAACCCGGAACCCGTCGGTTGGGATCAAACCCTACCACTTGTCCTTTGTAGTCTAGTTTACCAACCACGGAGCTATCGCGGCTCCCTGACTTCTATAGAGTACAAGGTAAAATAAAAAGAGTTCTTCGATATTATGTACAAAGGACATACAACCTGATGATGGTGATATAGAATGTATTTCTTGTGTACAGTTGACACCCATTAAGTGCTGACCTTGTGTTCTAGGTTTGAAGTCAGACGACCTTCAACTACCCTTATATTGATCATCAATCCCGCTTCATTACTTTGAACAAATACTAATAAACCGAATCCTCAGACATAATATAAATGTTATTTCTAACTAATTATCAGATAATATAAGTCTATTACAAAATATAACGTTATTTATCTTCACATTCCAATCACCTTGACTTAGCCATTTCAAAGCGGATAAAATTGAGTTATTTAGTTATTGTGTTATTAGCCGGATCAACATCATTGCACCCCGAACATGTCCATAGGTGCTCAGAACCCATTCTCAGCAAGTCTCGAAGTGTCGAGCGACTGACGACTCCAGTTCTGTGTTGGTTGATAGGTCTTTTTACACGCCCACTAAGTTTCTCGTTTCTGGCTGTGCCCATCTTAACTCCCATCTCTTTCATCCGAAAGAGTGACGTGGACTCATGGTTGTGGAAGTCCTGTGCTCTTCCCGCATCTCGGAGAGCATTAATGATGTCCGCCCGATCCATTGGTTGCCCGTCCTCAACGACAGCGCAGCTAGCCAACCTGCCCGCTCTTTCATTTCCCCGTACTCCTGCATGTCCAGGGACATAGACAAAGGTGACCTTACATATTTTTGACTTCTGCAATGACTCTACCCATTGCATGCGTACAAAGCCCGTCTCCACGGATAAAATGTGCAGTAAGAATGATTACATTTGTAACGAATATTTTCGTGTAAAGGCAACTAATTGCCAACGACAAACATTGACTTTCAACTTCTTATTACAGCAAGATAATTACCAATATGACAACTAACCCAAACAGAACCAGGGTCTCTGTGTTTAATAACTGCTGAGATAATAACTTGTACAAACAGACCAGAGAACGTTCAATTTAATTGATCAGAAGTTTATTATTTTTACGCGGGTAAACTTGTAGATACGAAGACACGGTATCGTAATTTCACGGTGGTTTAAATTACAAGGGTAACAGATCAATTCTCTTACTTTAATTAAAGTTTTAAATTACATGGGCTGGATCACGTGTCACGATGGGATTTAAACAAACTACTTAACTACATTCTTTTTGTTTTCTTACTTTTTTTTTATCTTAAAACACTTTACATAAGGGAGGATATTCACAATTATTTATAGGAGCAATTGAAAATGCTTTACGGAAATGTCTACAACAATTTTTTTTAAAATTTTAAATAAATCCGACATGCTCTGCACAATAGTTGTGTGGTTTAAGTGTCAGTTGTGTTCACGAACACTGTTAAGTAATGGCAGATGTGGTCAGCATTACGCTGGGTCGCAGTACTAACCCAGACATATCTATGGTAACATTTTAATAATCTGAATGAATCCCGACACCGCATCATGTTACGTAGTCACTATTCTTCATCATCATCAAGTACCGGACCTGCTGGCGTAGGTGACCATGTCTCGCCACAACTCTCGATCTCGACAGTTATTATCATCCCTGTTGTTGACCTACTACCATGCTATTCTCTTAAGCGGTCTGGTATCTTTTTTTCTTTGCTTCCCTCCATCTTTTCGTCCCTCAATTTTCTCAGTTGTTACAATATATTCCAGCTGTTCTCTTCTCATTATCTGGCCAAAAAAATGACGATTGTTTCTTCCTAATATTGGAAATAATCTCTCTTTTTGCTTTGACCTCTTTCAGAACGTCTTCATTACTCATCTTAGCTGTCCATGGTAGAGTCACTATTACACATACAAACAAAGACATTATTAAATGTTTAAGCTCATTTTGGAATTTCTGGAATGTTCTATACCAGAAACGTAACTTTAACATATAGACACGGTGACAGGTAACGTTTTCATAAATTAAAATAATACACGTGCTCATTCAAAGCTATCGTAGCTTACATTTTTTTGAAATTACACCCAAAAAATTGTGTCAATAAACATTTTATGTTTTGTTGCTGAGACCAGGGGTGGTTGCCGCAGAGAGAAATCACAAATAAAAATCCCATCTGGTGCAACCCGGATTTGAACTCATAACCGCTCTGTCTCGAGACCGGCGTCTTGCCTTGAGACTAAACTGTCACCCGTAATACAAATTTGATGTCTATTGCCAACATTTTCACTAATCTATAACCCAAAATAAAACGAAAGTAAACAATTTGGATTGACTGTAAGACCACCAAATCAGCCTATGACAACCTGCATCATCAAAGCAAGAGACAGAGCAGAATGGCGCTCCATGGTAGCCAACCTTCGTTTCGGAGATGGCACTCGATGATGTAAGACCACACAACAAAAGTTTGTCGATCACAATTCCAATGTTAGGAAAACTTGCAAATTGTTGACAGGTATTTGTATCAAATTTTACATTGGTATGCAACATATGGAATAACAATTGGAGGGCATAATATAAATAATCTAAGGTATACTGATGATACAGTCTTAATCGCTAAGAGTGAAAATGAGTGACAAGAAAAATTAGACATTATAGTGAAGAAAAGCAAATATAAAGGACTCAACCTCAATAGCAAAAAGATAGAAGTAATGGCAACAACAAACAAAACTACAATGCACAATAAAGACTAATAGAACAATATTAAAATTGGTAAATTAATTTAAATACCTGAGAACAATGTTAACCTCAGATGATAGATGTCCAACAGAAGTGAGATGCAGAATGGCTCAGTCAAAAGCAGCTTTCCAAAAAAAAAATGAGGAAGATACTGTGCAATCCATTTTTGACAATAGAAACAAGTAAAAGAGTTCTTAAATGTTATGTAGAGTCACTTAACATATGGGTATGAATAATGGACAACAGGACAACAGACAATAAAATCACTAGAGGCTGTAGAAATGTGGTTTTAGAGATGAATGCTGATAATACCATACAGTACAGCTAAGAAGAGAAATAAAAATGTTCTGAAAGAGGCCAAAGCAATATGAGAACTAATGTCCAATATTATGAAAGATCATCTTTTTTGGGGGGCATGTAATGAGGAGGGAACAACTAGAATATATTGTAACAACTGGGAAAATTGAGAGACGAAGAAATAGAGGAGGCAAATAAATAAATAACTGTCGAGATCAAAAGTTGTGGAGAGACATAATCACTCACGCCAGCAGGCATGGCACTTGATGATGATGATAATATTTATAAACATCGCAAAAAAGTGTTGATTCTACAACTAGTTTAAATTAAAAGTTCTATTGTGGACACCCTGTAGGTAAGATGAGCTAGTCCATGTGATTACCCAAAATTAAACTGCTAATAATCTCATTCTATTTTATCTGCCACAAAATAGATTACATTTATGTTTTTGTTTTTTTTTAAATATAAAGATAAAGCATAAAACATCTTCACTCTCTAGCAATGGCCATAACTCTTAAGATGACTTGCACAGAAGATTCAACAGTGTCAGCGAAGACTTCCGGTAGTGGGGAATCCCCACACGAAAATGCCCACCTCTATGACTACGTAATAAGCGATGAGGCTCGTCAAGTGCTGGGGATAATATTCTCTGTTGCTCTAAATGGTCCAATCAGTGTTCTAGGGTCAGCAGCCAACATCATTAACATCATTATCTTCTCCAAGCAGGTATGTGGTTAAATACGCCCACTTATGCATTCTTACAGTTCCTTTTAAACACTATCTCTTTTCTGTATATATATCAGTGCGTATACTGGTTTTGGGGTCTGGGCTACCGCTGACATAATAAATAAAGACACATACATTATATTCAGTAGGCTAACATAAAGTAATATTTTCTAATGACTTCACTACATTTTAAATTACTTACTTATTTATATTCTTTATATTTAATTATATTCTATATTATATTATATAGAATTCTGGAAGAAGACAGATAGAAACAGAGATGAAGATGATGGGGAAGACATGGAACGATCTTAAAAGTTCGACAAAAAACAGAACGGCTTGGGAAGTATTTATTGAAGACTTATGCTCTACAGGAAGCTGAAAGTTTGAAGAAGAATATATATATAGGCCTATATATATATATATATATATATATATATATATATATATATATATATATATATATATATATATAGACACACATTCCTTACTTTATTGTATATTTTCTCATATATATTCTCACCGTTTCTCTATTTTGTTCAAGAATTTTATTTCTCCCTTACTTTAATAACATTTTTTATGTGTATACATTTGATATGTTGGTAATAACACAACAAATCACAAACAGCTGTCGAAGTATAGTTATCATCATCATCAAGTATACTTATATGAACTATTAAATAATTCGTGAAGAAATTTAGGGAATAATTTTATTAATTCTGCGCCTTCACAGTAATGCTCTCGCCAGCTAATGTTTTTTTTAGCTTTCACTCCCCAATAAGGCTCACATCGGCTCTTGCGAAATCAGGTTTTTACAAATCCACGTCAGATAATTCAGTTCAAGCCAGCAATATCTTCAGAAAGGAAGAGAGTTAAACATTATTTTAAAAGGGTTACATAATTTCGAAATGATAATTAAACGCAATTATAATGGATAAATAAATAGACATTCGACAAAACAAAGCAAACCAAATATTCATTATCATCATCAAGTACCGTGACTACTGGCGTAGGTGATCATGTCTCTTCACAACTTTCGTTCTCGATAGTTATTTATCATTTCTGTTGTTGACCTTCTGCCAAACCATTCTCTTAAGCTGTCTGGTATCTTTTCTCTTTCCCTCCCTCTATCTCTTCGTCCTTCAGTTGTCCCAGTTGTTACAATATATTATAGTTGTTCTCTTCGTTTCTCTTCTTAGCTGTCCATGGCATTCTCTAAGTTCTTCTGTAAAACCACATTTCTACATCCTCCATTGATTTTCTTGCCCGTTGTCCTATTGTTCGTGATTCACATCCATATGCTAAGGCTGGCTCTACATAACATTTATGAACTCTTTTTCTTGTTTACATTATCAAAAATGGATTGTACAGTATCTTCCTCATTTTTTGGAAAGCTGCTTTTGTCTGAATCATACTGCATCTCACCTCTGTTGTATATCTACCATTTGAGGTTAACAATGTTCCCAGATATTTAAATTAATTTACCTGTTTTAATATTGTTCCACTTGTCTTTATCGTTTTAGTTACTTTACAGCATCCATAAAACACACAATTCAAATATTATATTTCAAATATTACATTTCAAGCATTACAATTAAAATATTACATTTCAAATATTACTTTTCTCTTACTCAGGGTTTCAGCGACTCTGTGAATATAAGCCTCTGCACACTGGCTGTGTCCGACCTGGGTTCCCTCTTGTCCCTTGTGTGGGTCGGTATCTGCTTCAACCCACTCTTTCTGTACTCTGACATAGGGTTCGACTCTTCGGAGATCCAGCACATAACTGGAGGTACGTTATGGTTATGGTAGGCCCCGGTATCACTGCAAAACAAATTAAAATCCATAATTGCTCAACCGCCCGTGCCAGTGGAATCATCCGAATTAATAGTTCATCTCCCAAACAAAGAAAGGAAGCTGTAGTCCCCATCATAGCAGTCTCAGCACACGCCAAAAGACATAAGGCGAAACCGCACAGAAAGTGAACACAGTCATCTGTTTTCCATCATACGATATCATCATTCATCGTAGACAATCGGAATATCGAAACACGATCAAAACAGATGAAACGCACAGCTCACAGTATGCACAGAGCACTTAACTCAGTAGCTTCTGCAACAAACCTGACTTGGAATATGAGGAAACTACAACAAGGAACACTTTTCAGACATAGCCTTTAATGGTTCCTGCCTCCTATCCACCATATTGACTGGAAGTTCACGCCCTCCTGAACTGATAATCGTCATTTTAAAATAAAAATGTATAGCGCTTGATGATGCTAGGGCATCACCCTGACTCCAAATCCGAACATATGAAACACAGTTAGTCATCTGACTATCCCCGTCACACATCAAACAACAGATTGTAAGATCTCCCTGCAATGTGAATTTGTGAAATTATGAATCTCTCCTGACCAACATAAATCCCCGGTGCTGCAAAGTCATATACGAAAATCCATTCCGCCTTTCACTATTAGCGTCCAATTATACGTTTTAGGGATATACAATCAGCCATTGTTATGACGTAGCACACACAACAATGGCTGCACCCATAAATCTAATAAATGCAGCCAACAACGCACGAAAAGATAATGCACAATCTGAAAAGTGAAAACTGCGATTGACTTGGCACAGAAGTCCATATTAATGAGTTGTAACATGTAAATGCTTAGCGTCAAACAATTGCAAAGATGGCCTTGGAACAGCACTCAATGTATTGACGTAAACCGCATATCAACTCTAGACAAGGGAAGATCGCATTCACAAACATGAACTTGACAAAGAGGAGCATTGAGGTGTGTGCGACTCTGCATCACCGGCGAAATTTGTTACGTTGGTCATCAGTTTGACTTTAACGCAGACAATTGCATTGAAGAGCCGAAACTAATCAGTCCCCAAATGCAATTTCTGCAGCGGTCCAGGAATCGATCTCGACAGCTATTTATCATTTCTGTTGTTGACCTTTTACCAAGCCATTCTCTTATTAAGCTGTCTGGTATCTTTTCTCAGTATATTTTGTCAGTAAGATAGAGCCCAGGAAGAGACCCATCTTCAAATATCATGAAGAATTTTCTAAAAGACAAAGATAGTCCCACAGCAATTTCTGTTGCTATTAATATTATTGCGATTACTATTACTATTTTATGTTGTTATTATTATTACTATTAATATTTTCACTATTCATATTCTTCCTTACAACTTTCTGTGGAACCATAGGTCTTCTACAAACACTATCCAAGCCGTTCTGTTTCTTTCCATTCTTTTAAGCGTGTTCCATGTCTTTCACATCATCCTCATCTCTGCTTTCACATTTCTTCAAGAATATGTTGACCTTCCTCTTTGTTTTTTACCCTGGGGATTCTAACAAAAGGGACTGTCGTGTAATATTCTCAGTTCGCTTCCGTAATGTGTATCCTATCCAGCGCCATCATCTTCTCTGTATCTCTTTATCCACTGGTATTTGAATGGTACATTTCCATAATTCTATATTAGTGATTTTGTCCTGCCAGTTCTATCCTTTTATTCTGTGCAAGCCCCCATTAATGAACGTCTGTATCATTTTTAATTTCTATTTTAATGTTCTCCGTGTTTTACAACCATATAATATTACTGACTTAAAATTGGAGTTGAATATTTTTTTTGTTTTTGTATTTAGTTATGTGTATAACTATTATTACTTGTATTATTATATCGGGAGAGGACACTGGGAGATGCAGAAGAAGGAAGGATTGAGACATCTAACACGTAACTAACTTTACAACCCAATCGCAATGTGGCAGCTAAACAACAAGTAATACATAATGTAGATAGGTCTTTTCTATATTACAAAAGTCAAACATAAAAAAAAGTAAAGTGCCCCCGTCACGCCAAATGGCGTATAGGGAATATGGTGTTAGTGACCATACATTTTACAGACCTTCAGCACATGATTTTTGGGGTAATGTGGTCGGTATTACGCCCGTGCCGCTTTACATTCCCAGAAAAAAAATCCGGTACTCATTTTAGGCTGGGTGAATCCGAAAGCCGTCGATTTGGATCCTCCTTTGTAGTCCGGTGAGCTATTGCGGCACCCCAAAAGTTAAACATGACGATTATCAAATACAATAAAAGGAAAATCATAGTATGTAAGATGAGCTGCGTGATATAAACTAATATTGTCACGAGAAAGCACAAGTTATTAAATAATAACATTGAATAGATTAGTTAGAATCATATTCCTAGATATAGATTGCTGCCGGAGCTACTGTGTTTAGTGCTCTGTGAACACCGTGAGTTGTGTTTTACATCCGGATCGTGTTTCGATATTCCGATTGCTTACGATGAATGACGCCGGTCGGGTATGTTCAACCTGAATGTGAAAAGTCTGAGGCGGTGGATGGGGTGGAAGAATGAGAGATGATCAACAGCCTAGAAAGCGAAAATAGCAAAGTGTGTGGTACACAAGAGGCATATTCAGAACACGAAAGACGAATATGGCAGAACACCGTGAAAGAGATTGGAGCCTCATCACGTAAAGATGTTCCAAAGAAAGTCATGGAGAGAAATTCTAGCCATTGTTTTAAAAACGAGATCTACTAAACACAATTAAAACAAGACAAATGACATTTTTGGGGCATGTTAAAAGACAAAACAGCATAATAAACGTAATATTGGAAGGGAAAATACAAGGTAAAAGAGGCAGAGGCACACCAAGACTAGCATAGACGAGTAACATCAAAAGATGGACAAGTCAACCTATGACAATCTGCACCATCAAAGCAAGAGACAGAGTGGAATGACGATCCGTTGTAGCCAACCTTCGATGCGGAGACGGCACTCAATGATGATACAATGACTGATGATATCGTATGATGAAGGACAGTTCAGCTGCGTTCACTTTCGGTGCCGCTTGGCCTTTTGTTTTTTGGCGCCTGCTGTAGCTGTTATAATGATGACGATGGCATTACAGCAGTGCGGTATTCCCTTCACAAACAATTCCGGTACCAAGTTCATGCTGGCGGAAGCTGAAAGCCATTGACCAGTATCGAACTCGACCACTTATCATTAACAGTCAAGCTCATCAACGGATGCGCTACTGTAGCTGCCTTAAGAAACATCGAGAATATATTAATGGCTTATATTTTAAAACGTCCAACGGCATGTTTTACAGTTGATTTCGTCGGTTTCACACCAGGCAGTCCTACATTCCAATAAAAAAATATCTGGTACCACAATTTTCAGAGCCATAGTGATTCTCCAAGTCTGTCCTACCTCATCATCAATGAGTGTCGTCTCCGCATCGAAGGTTGGCTACCATGGAGCGTCATTCCACTCTGTCTCTTGTTTTGATGGTGAAGATTGTCATAGGTTGACTTGTCCATCTTTTGATGTTACTCGTCCATGTTAGTCTTGGTCTGCCTCTTTTACCTTGTATTTTCCCTTCCAATATTACTTTTATTAGGCTGTTGTGTGCTTTAAGCATGCCCCTAAAATTTCATTTGTCTTGTTCTAATTGTGTTTGGTAGTTCTCTTTTCATTTTTAGTTGTTTTAAAACTCCATCAATCGTTTGTTTTCTTTTCTTTCCATCCAATTATACCTATTCTTCTATACATCCACATTTCAAAGGCTTCAATGTTTTCTTCTGTTTTCTTGTCTAATGTCCATGTTTCTGCACCATACAGAAATATTGAGAAGATGTAACATTTTGCTTGCTGTGCCCTAAAACAAAATGTGACCTTGATAGGTAGGCAACAGAAAATATAAAAACCTATAAATAGCTCACTCATGGCAGCTTCTAGTGAGCGTTGTCCATGCTTCAAACCAGATTGGGTGCAGATCTATTGTGCTTCATGCTTCGACCGGAGTTTGCTTGCTTGCGTTCCATAACTAAAGGAGTACACCTCTTCATCATCCGCCCTTAAAAGGACGTTAAGTGGGCGTGTCTGCGTTGTATTGTGGTTTGCAGTGTAACTGTGATATTTGCGCCGTTCGGCCCAACACATCCGACTTCAGCATGACATTTTTTGAGTACCGGGTTGTCTTCCCTCTTCGATACTTACTCGCTTGGCCAGACTGGACAGGTTAGTCTGTTACTAAAGGCACCACAGAGAGGTGGAACAGGGTTTGGATGGTTCTGGTTCACCGATCCTGACGCTAGCCGTCAGCTGTCGGTCGCTGACAACTTCCAGCTCTGGTGCTGTGAAACACGCCTCCGCCTTCGACCGGAGTTTAAAGGAGTAGGAAGAAGACATGGCTCATTGGTAATTTCGTAGTCTAGGTACACAAATTAAAGTGCTCTCCCCTTAGTTGGCGTCACAACAAAACTGTAATGGTTTTCAAATACTGACAATTATCTGCATGTTTACCACTATGGTAATTTATCTATTTTTGAGGTTAAGGTACTAGCACAGCGGCAGAGGACAATGTAACACACACACAACAGTGCTCAGAGCCAAATATAATGGAGAAACAATCGCGATCAGTGCCAGAATTGGACGCTGGACTCTAGAACAATAAGAAAGATAACGACCACCGAAATGAAATGTGTCAGAAGAATGACAGGAAACAGCTTAAGGGACAGAGTAAGAAACACTGACCTGAGGAAGAAACTCGAAATTGAACCAGCCATCGAATACATAAAGAAACAAAAGATAAATTGGTTCGGCCACATAAGACAAAAAAACTAACAATGACTCAAAGAGCCTTAAATAAACGCTACGAAAACGCCAGATTAAGAGGAAGACAGAGAAAGAGATGGATAAAGGGAATACTAGAGTCACTAGGAGGGATAACATCAGAAGAGGCCAACAGTAGAGCAAAGAATCGCAGATTGTTTCTCCCCTCGACGCCAACGGCAGCAGAGGAAGGATAGATGAAAAAAGTAGAAGAAGAGGTTAAGGTTTAGATTTGGGTTAGGTTACGGTTTGGATTTGGGTTAGGTTAAGGTTTGGATTTGGGTTAGGTTAAGGTTTGGATTTGGGTTAGGTTAAAGTTTGGATTTGGGTTAGGTTAAGGTTTGGATTTGGGTTAGGTTAAGGTTTGGATTTGGGTTAGGTTAAAGTTTGGATTTGGGTTAGGTTAAGGTTTGGATTTGGGTTAGGTTAAGGTTTGGATTTGGGTTAGGTTAAGGTTTGGATTTGGGTTAGGTTACGGTTTGGATTTGGGTTAGGTTAAGGTTTGGATTTGGGTTAGGTTAAGGTTTGGATTTGGGTTAGGTTACGGTTTGGATTTGGGTTAGGTTACGGTTTGGATTTGGGTTAGGTTAAGGTTTGGATTTGCGTTAGGTTAAGGTTTGGATTTGCGTTAGGTTAAGGTTTGGATTTGGAATAAGGTTAATATTTGGGTTAATGTTTGAGTACGTGTTTATATTTGAGTTAGGATTAATTTTTGAGTTAGGGTTAATGCTTGAGTTATGGTTAAGGTTTGGATTTGGGTTAGGTTAAGGTTTGGATTTGGGTTAGGTTAAGGTTTGGATTTGGGTTAGGTTACGGTTTGGATTTGGGTTAGGTTACGGTTTGGATTTGGGTTAGGTTAAGGTTTGGATTTGGGTTAGGTTACGGTTTGGATTTGGGTTAGGTTACGGTTTGGATTTGGGTTAGGTTAAGGTTTGGATTTGCGTTAGGTTAAGGTTTGGATTTGCGTTAGGTTAAGGTTTGGATTTGGAATAAGGTTAATATTTGGGTTAATGTTTGAGTACGTGTTTATATTTGAGTTAGGATTAATTTTTGAGTTAGGGTTAATGCTTGAGTTATGGTTAAGGTTTGTGTTAGCGTTAAGGTTTGGGTTAGAGTTAAAGTTTGTGTTAGTGTTAAGGTTTGGGTTAGAGTTAAAGTTTGTGTTAGCGTTAAAGTTTGGGTTAGAGTTAAAGTTTGTGTTAGAGTTAAGGTTTGGGTTAGAGTTAAAGTTTGGGTTAGACTTAAAGTTTGGGTTAGAGTTAAAGTTTGTGTTAGCGTTAAAGTTTGGTTAGAGTTAAAGTTCGGGTTAGAGTTAAAGTTTGTGTTAGCGTTAAGGTTTGGGTTAGAGTTAAATTTAGGGTTAGAGTTAAAGTTTGGGTTAGAGTTAAAGTTTGGGTTAGAGTTAAAGTTTAGGGTAGAGTTAAAGTTTGGGTTAGCGTTAAGGTGTGGGTTAGAGTTAAAGTTTGTGTTAGAGTTAAAATTTGTGTTAGCATTAAGAATTGGGTTAAAGTTGAAGTTTGGGTTAGAGTTAGAGTTTAGGTTATAGTTAGGTTTGTTTTTGCGTTAAGGTTTGGGTTAGAATTAAAGTTTGGGTTAATGTTTGCATTTTGGTTAGGAAACATATGACTTTACCCTCCAGCTCAAATCTTTTCTTGACAATTATGAATCTTCTAATTACAGATTAGAGAACCACCGTGTAAACTACAATATCACTCAAGAAAACGCTACCTTTCCGAACTGAAATAATTTATGTTCCTAAACTATGATTTTTTGAGCTTATTTATTGTTGTTGTGTTTTCTCTCTTTCAGGATTACCCCATTCATGCTTTGCACGAATCACGAGCTGGATCACCGCCTTCATCACCTTCGAGAGATGTGTCTGTATAGCCCTCCCCATGAAGGTGAAAGACATCGTCACACCAAGGCGAACGTTCATCTCCATCGTGATTATGTTTGCGATTATATTCGCCACATCTTCGCCACTCTTCTCCACCATCCACTTTGCCCCATCATTTAATAATAACAGAAATAAAACTTTAATTGGACTCTCGCATACCCACGACTCTGAGATTTTCGGAAATTTCTCTTTCTCCTTTAATGTATTTGCGCAGATAAGCTCATTTATCGTTGTTATTATCTGCACGATTATTTTGATTCTAAAACTCACCACCAAATCTCAATGGCGTAACAAAGCGATTGCTTTGTCCGACGCCTTAGATCCAATATCTATACGGGACAAAAGAGTCATAAAAATGATTACTTTCATCTCCAGTATATTCATTATCTGTTATTTACCCAGCGTTATCAATTTAATTTTGATGGTGCATTTTTCATCAGAGTACAACGTCACAGGCCGGTTTGAGAACTCGTATTACGTGTTTTGGGCGATCATCAATTCAATCGAAGTAATTAACAGTAGCGTGACTATTGTTGTTTACTACGAAATGAGCAGCAAATTCCGAGAAAGCTTCAATGCACTTTTCTTCAAAGTTAAGATACCTGATTTGCGTTCTTAGTCGACAATTAATGAAGCATCATTATAACGAGATCTGTAGTGGCTGACACTGTTCTTTGTGTCGTTTGTCTCTGTCAGTTGAGTTTGTATAGCTGGTCTGGTTGTTCTGCTTGTCTCAGCGTAGTCTGTACAGGTTGTCTGGTTGTGTTGCTTGTCTCAGTGTAGTCTGTATAGCTGGTCTGGTTGTTCTGCTTGTCTCAGTGTAGTCTGTACAGCTTATCTGGTTGTGCTGCTTGTCTCAGTGTAGTCTGTACAGCTTGTCTGGTTGTGCTGCTTGTCTCAGTGTAGTCTGTATAGCTTGTGTGATTGTGCTGCTTGTCTCAGTCAGTGTAGTCTGTACAGCGTGTCTGGTTGTGCTGCTTGCCTCAGTCAGTGTAGTCTGTACAGCTTGTCTGGTTGTGCTGCTTGTCTCAGTGTAGTCTGTACAGCTTGTGTGATTGTGCTGCTTGTCTCAGTCAGTGTAGTCTGTACAGCTTGTCTGGTTGTGCTGCTTGCCTCAGTCAGTGTAGTCTGTACAGCTTGTCTGGTTGCGCTGCTTGTCTAAGTGTAATCTGCACAGCTTGTGTGATTGTGCTGCTTGTATCAGTCAGTGTAGTCTGTACAGCTTGGCTGGTTGTGCTGCTTGTCTCAGTCAGTGTAGTCTGTACAGTTTGTCTGGTTGTGCTGCTTGTCTTAGTCAGTGTTGTCTTTAAGAACTCCATGGTGTCTTATTCTCACCGTTTTCTAGGTGGTCCCTTCTCCACTTTTCCAGAACTATACCCTCCATTATTGTATTAAAATATTAATAATTCCCTTTCTTAGTTACAAGAGCTTCAGGGCTTTAAGAGCTTCAATCTCGCTCCAGGACTGCATGAAGACCTGGAACCAAAAGGACTGCCGATGTTACAAAAATATGCTAATTCAGCACAAGATAATTTTCAAGGTCCATAAACTCTGCCCATACTTCAACTGTTTACTGATACATGTTGAAATGATTATAATCCTGGTCCAGATTACAACTGTTTACTGATACATGTTGAAAGGATTATAATCCTGGTCCAGATTACAACTGTTTACTGATACATGTTGAAAGGATTATAATCCTGGTCCAGATTACAACTGTTTACTGATACATGTTGAAAGGATTATAATCCTGGTCCAGATTACAACTGTTTACTGATACATGTTGAAAGGATTATAATCCTGGTCCAGATTACAACTGTTTACTGATACATGTTGAAAGGATTATAATCCTGGTCCATATTACAACATGCTGAAAGGATTATAATCTGGTCCATATTACAACTGTTTACTGATACATGCTGAAAGGATTATAATCCTGGTCCATATTACAACTGTTTACTGATACATGCTGAAAGGATTATAATCCTGGTCCATATCTCTCTCTCTCTGCGTTCAGGACTCAGTCAGAGTAGGATTCCAGACTCTCACATGAAGTCAGCTGTCAGGTTAAGTGTGTTGATCGCCCCCACAGACAGAACATCACAATTAGAGTGTCAGATCCACTCTGACTGAACACCCGTTAATACGTTGCACTGTGTTCTGCACCAGTGGCCCAGTGCATCAGATTTCAGCCAGCATTTTATTCGGGCTTGCTTTCCCTAGCCTTTGATTGTCCCCAATCTTCCTGCAAGGCAGCAGATTGTCTTTTCTGTAGGGGGATTCTGCCCTTAGATGGTCGGCCCTCCCAGGTTTACGAGCACCATCTGCCCGAGTCACTAGAGGTGACTAACACAGACATGCACACACAAAGATATGAGATGTGACTAACACAGACATGCACACACAAAGATATGAGATGTGACTAACACAGACATGCACGCACAAAGATGTGAGATGTGACTAACACAGACATGCACACACAAAGATATGACATGGGACTAACATAGCCATGCACACACAAGGATATGAGATGTGACATACACAGACATGCACACACAAAGATATGAGAAATGACTAACATAAACATGCACACAAAGATATGAGATATCACTAACCCAGACATGCACACACAAAGATATGACATATGACTAACACTGACACACTAAGATATGAGATATGACAAACACAGACACACATAAAGATATGAGACATGATTAACACGGACACACCGAGATATGAGATATGACTAACATAGGGTGACCATCTTTTTCCCATTGTTTCCGGGGACATTTGTCATACTTTTAACATTTCAGAGGATTTTTTTTGGTTATTTCTGAGACTGTCCCACAAAATCGGGGACGAACGAGATATATATATATATATATATATATATATATATATATATATATATATGTGTGTGTGTGTGTGTGTGTGTGTATACATATATATATTTATTTATATATATATATTTATAATATGTGTGGGTGGGTGTGTGACTGTGTGTGCGCAAGAAATTTTGTACATGCAAAAAAAAGATAACTTTAAATTTCATAATAAGTGTTCATTTGCTGTTTGATTTTATTTTTGTTAATATTCACGGTATTTATGCGATACACACACTTAATGGCATTACAATAGCTAGTTGTGTTTCTTAATTTAAAAAAAATATTTAAAATAAAAAAATTTTAACAACATATAGATATCAATTGCAGTATTAAAGTAATGTTTACAGTACCTTATTTATACTGAAGAGGTTGTTGCTTCGGCGTGGTACTTGTTTTTTGAGTGTATCTTTCTCAAGATCTCATGATTCATGATTTGAAGCAAGTTTTTCACTGAAGCTTCCACACGATAAATTAATGTTAGTTTTTACTGTTGGCGACTTTGGCGAGATACTATTTAAATTCTCACATAAAAGTAACATAAAAAGATGTTCACATCAGCCTATGATAATCTTTATCATCAAAGCAAGAGACAGAGCAGAAAGATGCTCCATGGTAGCCACAAAGTACAAAGAAAACAAGTTTTAAACAGTTAAACTGAATATTTGAATATTTACTGAATATTTATTTATTTTATGATCCATGTGAATGCAAATCTATAACAGGTGAAATATACCAGATGGCCTATTAAAATCAATATTCATAGCCTCACCAAAGAAATGGGGAGCCGCAATAGCTCAGTGGTTAGTGAACTGGACTACAAAGGACAAGAGGTAGGGTTCGATCCCTACAACATCAAAGCAAGAGACAGGGCAAAAAGGTGCTCCGTGGTAGCTAACTTTGGATGTAGAGACAGCATTTAATGAATGACATAAATGAAAATGTCATTATACTTAGCTCTCTAAAGAAACAATTTTAAACTAATAAGCTGTGAAATTCTGTATCTTCTTTGCAAACTTTTTATAAAATGTATTGTTTCCAATGTAAAGAAAGACTTTTTTTTTTTACTCTTCCAAAAAAAAGATTCCATGGTCTCAACAGTGAGGCCCGGCTTGACACGTCAATAACACAACAACAGAAAAAATATGAGTACCTCTGAAGACGGAGTTATCTGCTGGGTGGCGAGGGGCCCCTGTGCACATGGCTGCCTGGATACAATGAATCAACATGCAAAATTCAGTTCCTAGGCTATAGGGGGACTTCTCCTTAGATGAAAGCTGCGAACGCTGAAAAAAAATATGTCTATACTGAACTTTTATGGTTAACTCTTCCCATACGGAAGCTTTTTATCGACGCAACAGAAGAGACTTCAGAGACAAAATTGTTCATGGTTTTAAGAATCAATCTATATATTTATATTTATCTAACATATAACATATTATATATGAATGTTTAGATAATTGAACAAGATATAAGATTTCACCAATATCCAGATGATATAAGACATATAAAGAGAATATGATTTGATGGCGTTCACACTAATCAAATTGAGCATGGCGCACTATGCTGCGAAATGTACGGAAAGAGTTAATGTAATAAATCATTTTAAATTAAAAAATCTGAGTACAAATGTTTGCGGTGATAAATATAGCATGATACACATTACACGTAGACCAATATTTTCTATTACAAATATTTGGCAGTTAAACTTGTAAATGCAGGTGGTTGGTGAGCTGGTACAAGATGGTACTTACTCACATCAATTTCAGAACTAGTGGTTTTTTCAAGGCAGTGTCTTTTCAATAATTGCTATCCTACCTTGGGTTTATACTTTTTCTTTAAAGTTGCGTAAGGTAGAATTTTAGCGAAGGTTGAGAAGCTCGGATAGAATAAGGACATAGGACAAAATACACCGAAAACCCTGTGTGCCATCTGATAGCACTGCAGGGCATTAGAAGTAAGACAGTCATGGAAATATATGAGTACTAACATACTTTTCCCAAAACTTTTAAAAATAAAGAGACATTAGAATGTAAAATCCTCCATTACATTTTTACATTTTGCCACAATGAGGTAACGTAGAGTCTTACATAATTTGGCCACTCTTGCATGCCTAGATCAGCTACACTTTTGCAATCACTCAGTCTCAGTTCTCGTAAGCTTGTCAAAGGAAGAATTTTTAATTGTTTAATGACATGACATAAAGAGAATAATTAAAATTGCAAAGAAAACAAGTTTTAAACAGTTAAACTGAATATTTGAATATTTACTGAATATTTATTTATTGTATAGAATATTATTTATTAACTGAATATTTATTTTTTTATGCTCCATGTGAATGCAAATCTATAACAGGTGAAATATACCAGATGGCCTATTAAAATCAATATTTATAGCCTTACCAAAGAAATGGGGAGCCGCGATAGCTCAGCAGTTAGTAAACTGGGCTACAAAGGACTAGAGGTAGGGTTCGATCCCTACAAAATCAAAGCAAGAGACAAAGCAGAAAGGTGCTCCATGATAGCCAACTCTGGATGCAGAGACAGCACTTTATGAATGACATAAATGAAAATGTCAAATAAAATTTATACTTAGCTCTCTAAATAAACAATTTTAACCTGATAAGCTGTGAAATTCTGTATCTTCATTGCAAATATTTTATAAATTGTATTGTTTCCAATGTAAAGGAAGAATTTTTTTTTTTTACTCTTCCAAAAAAAAGTTTCCACAGTCTAGTGTCACATGCTTCCTTGTATTAGTTATCAAAATGGTGGATGCACTGAATACGTGTCAGAAGCTATAAGCTGTAATTGAAATTCTCACAGTGGAAAGTTTTGAGCCTAAAGCAATTCACAATTCTCTGTGGAATTTGCTTGAAGAGAAAGTTTTCAATCTCAAGTTATGGCAGTCTTGACACAGAGAGGTTGTTAGTTCAAATCTGACTGTACAAGTTGGGATCTTTATTTGTGATTTCTCTCTGTGGCAACCACCCATGGTCTCAACAGTGAGGCCCGGCTTGACACGTCAATAACACAACAACAGAAAAAATATGAGTACCTCTGAAGACGGAGTTATCTGCTGGGTGGCGAGGGGCCCCTGTGCACATGGCTGCCAGGGTAAAATGAATCAACATGCAAAATTCAGCTCCTAGGCTATAGGGGACTTCTCCTTAGATGAAAGCTGCGAACGCTGAAAAAAAATATGTCTATACTGTACTTTTGTGGTTAACTCTTTCCATACGGAAGCTTTTTATCGACGCAACAGAAGAGATTTCAGAGATAAAAATTGTTCATGGTTTTAAGAATCAATCTATATATTTATATTTATCTAACATATAACATATTATATATGAATGTTTAGATAATTGAACAAGATATAAGATTTCACCAATATCCAGATGATATAAGACATAAAAAGAATATGATTTGATGGCATTCACACTAATCAAATTGAGCTTTGCGCTCTGTGCTGCGAAATGTACGTTGCGGAATCGCATTGCCGCACAGTGCAGCGAAACGTACGGAAAGAGTTAATGTAATAAATCATTTTAAATTTAAAAATCTGAGTACAAATGTTTGCGGTGATAAATATAGCATGATACACATTACACGTAGACCAATATTTTCTATTACAAATATTTGGCAGTTAAACTTGTAAATGCAGGTGGTTGGTGAGCTGGTACAAGATGGTACTTACTCACATCAATTTCAGGACTAGTGGTTTTTTCAAGGCAGTGTCTTTTCAATAATTGCTATCCTACCTTGGGTTTATACTTTTTCTTTAAAGTTGCGTAAGGTAGAATTTTAGCGAAGGTTGAGAAGATCGGATAGAATAAGGACATAGGACAAAATACACCGAAAACCCTGTGTGCCATCTGATAGCACTGCAGGGCATTAGAAGTAAGACAGTCATGGAAATATATGAGTACTATCATACTTTTCCCAAAACTTTTTAAAATAAAGAGACATTAGAATGTAAAATCCTCCATTACATTTTTACATTTTGCCACAATGAGGTAACGTAGAGTCTTACATAATTTGGCCACTCTTGCATGCCTAGATCAGCTACACTTTTGCAATCACTCAGTCTCAGTTCTCGTAAGCTTGTCGAAGGAAGAATTTTTAATTGTTTAATGACATGACATAAAGAGAATAATTAAAATTGCAAAGAAAACATGTTTTAAACAGTTAAACTGAATATTTGAATATTTACTGAATATTTATTTATTGTATAGAATATTATTTATTAACTGAATATTTATTTTTTTTATGCTCCATGTGAATGCAAATCTATAACAGGTGAAATATACCAGATGGCCTATTAAAATCAATATTTATAGCCTTACCAAAGAAATGGGGAGCCGCAATAGCTCAGCAGTTAGTAAACTGGGCTACAAAGGACTAGAGGTAGGGTTCGATCCCTACAACATCAAAGCAAGAGACAGAGCAGAAAGGTGCTCCATGATAGCCAACTCTTTATGCGGAGACAGCACTTTATGAATGACATAAATGAAAATGTCAAATAAAATTTATACTTAGCTCTCTAAATAAACAAATTTAACCTGATAAGCTGTGAAATTCTGTATCTTCATTGTAAAATTTTTTTAAATGTATTGTTTCCAATGTAAAGGAAGAATTTTTTTTTTTTACTCTTCCAAAAAAGAGTTTCCACAGTCTAGTGTCACATGCTTCCTTGTATTAGTTATCAAAATGGTGGATGCACTGAATACGTGTCAGAAGCTATAAGCTGTAATTGAAATTCTCACAGTGGAAAGTTTTGAGCCTAAAGCAATTCACAATTCTCTGTGGAATTTGCTTGAAGAGAAAGTTTTCAATCTCAAGTTATGGCAGTCTTGACACAGAGAGGTTGTTAGTTCAAATCTGACTGTACAAGTTGGGATCTTTATTTGTGATTTCTCTCTGTGGCAACCACCCATGGTCTCAACAGTGAGGCCCGGCTTGACACGTCAATAACACAACAACAGAAAAAATATGAGTACCTCTGAAGACGGAGTTATCTGCTGGGTGGCGAGGGGCCCCTGTGCACATGGCTGCAGGGTAAAATGAATCAACATGCAAAATTCAGCTCCTAGGCTATAGGGGACTTCTCCTTAGATGAAAGCTGCGAACGCTGAAAAAAAATATGTCTATACTAAATTTTTGTGGTTAACTCTTTCCATATGGAAGCTTTTTATCGACGCAACAGAAGAGATTTCAGAGACAAAATTGTTCATGGTTTTAAGAATCAATCTATATATTTATATTTATCTAACATATAACATATTATATATGAATGTTTAGATAATTGAACAAGATATAAGATTTCACCAATATCCAGATGATATAAGACATATAAAAAGAATATGATTTGATGGCATTCACACTAATCAAATTGAGCGTGGCGCACTGTGCTGCGAAATGTACATTGCGGAATCACATTGCCGCACAGTGCGGCGAAACGTACGGAAAGAGTTAATGTAATAAATCATTTTAAATTTAAAAATCTGAGTACAAATGTTTGCGGTGATAAATATAGCATGATACACATTACATGTAGACTAATATTTTCTATTACAAATATTTGGCAGTTAAACTTGTAAATGCAGGTGGTTGGTGAGCTGGTACAAGATGGTACTTACTCACATCAATTTCAGGACTAGTGCTTTTTTCAAGGCGGTGTCTTTTCAATAATTGCTATCCTACCTTGGGTTTATACTTTTTCTTTAAAGTTGCGTAAGGTAGAATTTTAGCGAAGATTGAGAAGCTCGGATAGAATAAGGACATAGGACAAAATACACCGAAAACCCTGTGTGCCATCTGATAGCACTGCAGGGCATTAGAAGTAAGACAGTCATGGAAATATATGAGTACTAACATACTATTCCCAAAACTTTTAAAAATAAAGAGACATTAGAATGTAAAATCCTCCATTACCTTTTTACATTTTGCCACAATGAGGTAACGTAGAGTCTTACATAATTTGGCCACTCTTGCATGCCTAGATCAGCTACACTTTTACAATCACTCAGTCTCAGTTCTCGTAAGCTTGTCGAAGGAAGAATTTTTTAATTGTTTAATGACATGACATAAAAAGAATAATTGAAATTACAAAGAAAACAAGTTTTAAACAGTTAAACTCGATATTTAAATATTTACTGAATATTTTTTTATTGTATAGAATATTATTTATTAACTGAATATTTATTTATTTTATGCTCCATGTGAATACAAATCAAACCAAAGAAAATAATATTTTTAAAAACTATTTAAAAAGATCTATATATATATATATATATATATATATATATATATATATATATATATATATATATATATATATATGTTTAATAGATTATACCAGAGCATTTGATAAAGTAAAGTACAAGAAATAATAACAATTTTAGACGGCATAAACATTGAAGGCAAAAATCAAAGAATAATTAGAGTATGTACTGGCAACAAACAGCTGGAAATCTCACAAGACGACGTTGTTGTTATGTTCAATTTATGAAGCAAAAGTGACTTACACTTTTAATTTTGGATTGCAATCATGGTCTAATGTAACATGAAAGACGTGGTCTAAGGCTAAATAGATCATCCCTGGCCAAGAAGTGGGCAAAACCTGCAAGACAGCAATAGCAACATTACACAAAGTTTGCTGGGAAATGCTTTCAGAGACAGAGAGACAGACAGAGAGACATACACACATGTATATTATTAATATTTGTAATAAATTAATGTGTAAAATAACAAAATTAATAGAATCACTAATCTGACACTCTTTAGAGTGAAATATAGCATAAAGTTATGAGAAATCATGGTAGCTTTTACATCTCATCAACCAGTTTTGAATTCCCTTATATGATTTCTAGAAATTAAAAGAGCATTAATGATGAGTAAAATCATTACAGAAGAGAGATTTTTAAAAGTACTATGCCACTCTTCAACAAAGCCGGTGTTTCATTTTTTGGCAATTTCAGGATACTTTTTTTTTTTACAAAAGTCTAAAAAAATATCTACTGAACAATTTCCATAAATTATCTGTAGAGCTTTTTTTTCTATTCACATTGGCATAATTATATATATATCTTTTTTCTCTTTCAAATTCAACCATAGTCCTTAATCAATCCACTGTGTGATTCTCAAATAAATATGATTTTAAGAAACTGTAAAAAAGCAACAACACAGTTTAGAATTAATAATTAAATTAACATACTGTCTGTTTTTATTCAACAAAGAGAGCAGTTTGTTTTATTGTCTTGCAGTAAAATAATTATCTTAACTTTTGAAGAAAAGTTTCTCCTTTATTTATACTCTAACTATAACTTAATAAGAATGTTTATAACATACAGCTTCTAATCTATTTTTATCCAGAACTGTATTAATTGTGACTACAAAAAAAAATGTGAGTGTAAATAGTGTGTGTGAGAGAGCTATTAATATTACTGATTTCATTTAATTTATTTAATTTTAATATAACAATTAAGGTAATTCTTATTACTATTTGTAATATTAAAATGACATTGTAATATTATTTATATGTATATAACTTACTTAATTCTTTTTGAAGTTAGAATCATGAGAAATCATCATCATCAAGTATCAGGCCTGCTGGTGTAGGTGATCATTCTTCTCCACAACTTTTGATCTCAACAGTTATCATTTCTGTTGTTGACTTTCAGCCAAGCCATTATCTTAAGCTGTCTGGTATTTTTTCTTTTTGATTCTCTCTATCTCTTCGTCCTTCATGACAAATAGACAATGAATAATAATGAATGAATATTAATTCATTTTCAAAATAAAAATTGAAGTCGCTGTGGAATTATTATAAAATGCATTTTAGTCACTATTTAAAGATATTCTAAGTAATTCTGTTAGAGAATCTAATTTTGACTATCCACTCTGCATTTTGTGAGGATAAGATGAAAATAAAATATATTTTTTTACATAGGACCCATTTAAATAACAATCGTGGAATTATTGTTGAATTGTATGCATACTGGATTGTTTTTAATTGCTATCATAAAAAGAAATAAAATTAATTCACTATAATTTGCACAAAACGTAGAAGCACATATATTTATTGAATTTATTAAATATATTTGCATTGCTAAACACGTCTAATGGTTAATATATTGTTTACACGGATTGTGAGTAAAATCGTGGAGTTCTAATTGTATATTATGCATACTGGATAATTTTTAATTGCTACCATCTAAAAACAAATTAATTTCATACAATTTGCTCAAAACTTAGAAGCACATATATCTATCACATTAGTTTAAATCTATATGCATTGCGAAACGTGCCTAACGATTAATATTTTACAGAATATTATTAATTGTCTAAAAATTTAAAGGAATTATCCCTACGAACAATAACTCGTACATAACGAAAAATTAAACTCTTGTAGTGACTTCCCTTAATAATCAAGGTGAATAATACATTCCAAAATTCATATAAATTAATATTTCCCGTTTGCATCATAAATTAATGGACATAGTCTTTGATTGATAATATTTAACCTTAGTGTATTTTAAGACATTATATTAACAGTTTTTTAAAATATTTAAACATACAAATTTTTAAGAACATATTGTTATTTCAAGTGATATGCAAAGTTATGGTACTCTTAAAAAATTACAATAGCAAGAGATTTATATAATTAACTATTTTGTATGTAGTTTTCAGTGGCCGGGTTTATGAAATTCTAGTGAATATTTATAAACCAACTGCCCAATTTTTCTCTTTGGCTAAGACGCAAGGCTTATAAACCTTGTCCTAGGTGCAAAGCCGTGTTGCCTGCTCTAGCAACACAGACTGTGTCACGTCGGCTACGTGACACAGTAGTCTTTGGGTACTGCTTTGCTACCTCCCATTATGTCAAAGTTTGAACAGAAAAATTGGGGGGGTGGAAGATGCGTGGTCGGACTAGGGTAACACCCGATGTTCTTAGTGCCGAGATTGCAATCGGCACGTCTGTGTGCTGTTGAATCTGGGCTAGTTTCCACTAGCTAGGCAGCTCTAGCCTAGGGCATTAGTCCTAGTGAGGTGGGGATCCTGGGGACAGCAGCCCTTCCATTTACACAAATGACATGAATGGTTATCCCCTTAACTTCTGTTCCCTACATTTCATGTGCCCCTGTATGACGTAGACACAGGTAAACTAATCCTCGCCAGCGTTGCTAAATCCTCAGACCTGTTTGATGACATATGCTCTTATTAGAATTATTGGTGTCTTATTCTTTATAATCAAATTATGAAGCATTAAGTAAAATAAGCCTGAGTAGGCAGACGCACAGAAGCGAGAGTATCCAGCAGAGATGTGAATTCTGTAATATGGTGTGTGACTGTCCGAGCGAGATGTGTGATCGCTGGCCGCTGTGAATAATTGTACATACAATTGTACATTGTTAGGGTTGTCGGAATAAAGATGCATGATCTTTCAACATCAGCAGTGTGCAGACATTTATTGATAACATTGATTTAATAACAGTCGCTACCTATGCCAGGGCGTTGAAACGAACTGAGAGTTCTCGCGGCACATACAAGACGGAGATTAAACAAGTCAGTTCAGTTAGATTACAGCCAAAGTGCTAGTTGAGGACGTGAGAACCTGACAGCTGAGACAGAGAGGTGAGCGCACGTTGACCTCTGCACGTTTTTGTACCTTGTCAACGTCATCATCGACTGAGCAGTAACAGTAGCCCTCTCGGGGCGTTTGTACGTACTATCGACACAAGCAAAGAAAGAACGCTGTTGTCATAAACAGTGTGCTACAATGGACTGTTATTAAAGGCTGTTCAAATGGTGCTGGCAGGTCATTTTCATTGGCCTATCATTACCATTACCAATATTCATACCATTGTCATTGCCTAACATCGTTTCAAACCTGTTATATGTGAATCATAGGACAATAGACAACAAAAATAAGGCTGTATGAGGACTGGAGGCTGTAGAAATAAAGCTTTACAAAGAATGTTGAGAATACCTTGGACAGTTAAGAATAGTAATGAAAACGTTCTGAAAGAAACTAAAGCAGGAGGAGAGCTAATATCCAATATTAGGAAGAGACAACTGTCATTTTAATGCCATGTAATGAGAAAGGAACAGATAGAAATATGTTGGTTGTTCCACATGTCTTTATTCTGACTGTCTCTTACTTTGCATGTTGTTTTATCTGGTTTCATTTTATTAAGTGTATCAACCATTTCATTTGTTTATTTTTTAAATGGTGTGGTGTGGTGTGGTGTGGGTGTGCGTGCGTGCGTGCGTGCGTGCGTGTGTATGTGTGTTTGTTTTTCAGGCGCGGGCGAATTTCGATTTATTCTCAGATTTTCACATTGAATCTTTGAATAATCTTTGTGTTGTTTATTTTCTTTTTTCAAAACATCTGTTTTCACAGGTCTGTCTTCTGTGTCCACTCTATGACCATGTTTGGCATTGGTAGCATTGAACTGGCGGAGGAGAGCGGTGCTTTCGGAGTAACTAAAAGTAGTATGACCATAAAGATCATGCCAGTAACTAAATCCATGGCTCGAAATACAATCTTTTACTCACGTGTGTTTTCTGAGTGATTTGATCAGGTAGATCAAAGAGGTTCAAAGACAGTAGTTGGTGTCACTAAAGAACCCAAGACTGACAAGTGTACGTTTTATCTTCGTCCCTGGATACTTGACACCAGGAAGTAGACACCAGCGACAATGAAAATTTCATGGTGGTTGTAGGAAAAACAGTGGACCCGTTTGACAAGAAACAAAAGCATAAGTTTACCAAAGTCGAAGCAGCTCGCTATGGAGCTCCACGAGATACAGAAAGCAACTGACACCGAAGACGAGCTGTCCACCACCCACACCTGGCCAGCTCGTCATAGTCAACAGCGAGTCCGAAGAAGAAACACCATCACCATCCTGGGCAGAGAGAACACAATAACACAATCTGATAACCAAGCACGTTTCAGAACCAAGAAGTGTTTAAATAATTTATTGTTTTAAATTAACATGTGCATATTAATAGTAAGTTTTTATCTAAATAATCTACTTACTATAAAAACGGCTTATCTTATATGTCTATCTATTAATGTTAGGGGACTCGGGTCCAAAGTGAACAAAGTCACTCTATTTTCTCCCGCCATGCTGTATGTTTAATATTGTAGTGCCGATCACCTCTTCAGTATCAAGAAAAGACGATGTCATATGTTAGACATGTGATTAGGAGAGATAATAACCGAATAACAAAGCAAACCCTTATACAGGAAACAACAAGTAAGAGGAAAAGAGGCCGACCCAGAGAGACACTGAGAAGAACATTGTTCAGAGAGGCAAGAGAAGCAGGAGTAGGCTCCCTCAGTGAGATAGTAGCATGCACAGAACAAATGGCGAGATTTGATAAAATATCTTTACAAGAAATGAAAACTGACAGAATAAAAATTTAGATAAGAGAAAAAGTACCTGGGTCTACGTACTATGGGCCGGCAACGAATCAAATAGTAGGTAGGTAGTTAGTTAAGTTTATTTAAGTTAAATTAGTTAAGTTAAGTTTAAGTTTATGTTGAGTTTATGTTAAGTTTAAGTTAAGTTTAAGTTAAGTTATGTTTAAGTTAAGTTTAAGTTAAGTATACGTTAAGTTAAGTTTAAGTTAAGTTAAGTTTAAATTAAGTTAGGTTAAAGTTTAAGTTAGGTTTAAGTTTAAGTTAAGTTTAAGTTAAGTTAAGTTTAAATTAAGTTAAGTTTCAGTTAAGTTTCAGTTAAGTTTAAGTAAAGTTAAGTTTAATTTAGATTTAAGTTAAGTTAAGTTTATTTTACGTTTAAGTTAAGTTAAGTTTAATTTAAGTTTAAGTCAAATTTAAGTTAAGTTTAAGTTAAGTTTAAGTTAAGTTTAAGTTAAGTTTAAGTTAAGTTTAAGTTAAGTTTAAGTTTAAGTTTAAGTTAAGTTTAAGTTAAGTTTAAGTTAAGTTAAGTTTAAGTTAAGTTAGGTTTAAGTTAAGTTAAGTTTAAGTTAAGTTAAGTTTAAGTTTAAGTTAAGTTAGTTAAGTTAAGTTTCAGTTAAGTTAGTTAAGTTAAGTTTCAGTTAAGTTAGTTAAGTTAAGTTTAAGTTAAGTTAGTTAAGTTAGTTAAGTTTTAGTTAAGTTAGTTACGTTAAGTTTAAGTTAAGTTAGTTATGTTAAGTTTAAGTTAAGTTAAAGTTAAGTTGGTTAAGTTGAGTTTCAGTTAAGTTTAAGTTAATTTAGTTAATTTAAGTTTAAGTTAAGTTAGCAATGTTAAGTTTAAGATAAGTTAGATAAGTTAAGTTCAAGTTAAGTTAGTTAAGTTTAAGTTAAAGTTTGAGTTTAAGTTTAAGTTTAAGTTTAGTTTAAGTTAAGTTAAAGTTAAGTTAAGTTGAAGTTAAGTTTACGTTAAGTTAAGTATAGGTTAAGTTAAGTTAGTTAAGTTAAGTTTATGTTAAGATAGTTAAATTTAGTTTAAATTAAGTTAGATATGTTAAGTTTAAGTGAAGTTAGTTAAGTTAAGTTTAAGTTAAGTTAGCTAAGTAAAGTTTAAGATAAGTTAGATAAGTTAAGTTCAAGTTAAGTTAGTTAAGTTTAAGTTTAAGTTAAAATACTTAAATTTAATTTTAAATTATGTTAGTTAAGTTTAAGTTTAAATTAAGTTTAAGTTAAGTTTAAGTTAAGTTTAAGTTAAGTAAAGTTAAGCTAAGCTAAGCTAAGTTAAGTTAAGTTAAGTTAAGTTTAAGTTAAGTTAAGTTAAGCTAAGCTAAGCTAAGCTTAAGTTAAGCTAAGCTAAGTTAAGTTAAGTTTAAGTTAAGTTAAGTTTATGTTAAGTTAATTTTAAGATACGTTCAAGTTAAGTTGTGTTCAAGTTGTAATTAAGTTAAGTTTAAATAATTTAAGTTTAAATTAAGTTTAAGTAAAATTAAATGTATGTGAATTTTAAGTTAAGTTTAAGTTAAGTTTAAGCTAAGTTAAGTATAAGTATAGTTTATGTTACGTTATATTTAAGTTAATTTAATCAGCTTTAAGTTTAAATTTAATTAGTTAAGTTTAAATCCAAGATAAGCAAAGTTATTTTTAAGTTAAGTTATTTAAGTTTAAGTTGAAGTTTAAGTTATGTTCGTTAAGATTAAGTTAAGTTTAATTTAAGTTAAAATTAGTTTAAGTTAAGTTTAAGTTAAGTTAAAGTTAAGTTTAAGTTAGATTAAGTTAAGCTTAAGTTAAGTTTAAGTTAAGTTTAAGTTAAGTTTAAGTTAAGCTTAAGTTAAGTTAAGTTTAAGTTTAAGTTCAGTTAGTTAAGTTAAGTTTAAGTTAATTTTAAATTAAGTTAAGTTAAGTTTAAGTTAAGTTAGTTAAGTTAAGTTTAAGTTAATTTAAGTTTAAGTTAATTTTAAGTTAAGTTAATTTTAAGTTAAGTTAATTTTAAGTTAAGTTAATTTTAAGTTAAGTTAAGTTAAGTTAAGTTAAGTTAAGTTAGTTAAGTTAAGTTAAGTTTAAGTTAAGTTCGTTAAGTTAAGTTTAAGTTAAGTTAAGTTTAAGTTAAGTTAGTTAAGTTAGTTAAGTTTAAGTTAAGTTAAGCTTAAGTTAAGTTAAGTTAGTTAAGTTAGTTAAGTTAGTTAAGTTAGTTAAGTTAGTTAAGTTAGTTAAGTTAGTTAAGTTTAAGTTAAGTTTAAGTTAAGTTAGTCAAGTTTAAGTTAGTTAAGTTAGTTAAGTTAGTTAAGTTAGTTAAGTTAGTTAAGTTAGTTAAGTTAAAGCTAAGCTAAGCTAAGCTATGTTAAAGCTAAGCTAAGCTAAGCTAAGTTAAAGCTAAGCTAAGTTAAAGCCAAGCCAAGCCAAGCCAAGCCAAGCCAAGCTAAACTAAGCTAAGCTAAGCTTAGCTTAACCTAAGTTAGTTAAGTTAAGTTAAGTTAAATTAGTTAAGTTAAGTAAGTTAAGTTAGATAAGTTAATTTAAGTTAAAGTTAGTTAAGTTGAGTTAGTTAAGTTGAGTTAGTTAAGTTAAGTTAGTTAAGTTAAGTTAGTTAAGTTAAGTTTAAGTTAAGTTAGTTAAGTTAGTTAAGTTAGTTAAGTTAAGTTAGTTAAGTTAAGTAAGTTAAGTTAGTTAAGTTAATTTAACTTAAGTTAGTTAAGTTAATTTAAGTTAGTTAAATTAAGTTAAGTTAGTTAAGTTAATTTAAGTTAAGTTAGTTAAGTTAAGTTAGTTAAGTTAGTAAGTTAGTTAAATTAAGTAAAGTTAATTTAAGTTAAGTTAGTTAAGTTGAGTTAGTTAAGTTAAGTTAGTTAAGTTAGTTAAGTTAAGTTAGTTAAGTTAAGTTAGTTAATTTAGTCAAGTTAAGTTTAAGTTAAGTTCGTTAAGTTAAGTTTAAGTTAAGTTAAATTAGTTTAAGTTAAGTTTAAGTTAAGTTAAATTTATTTTAATTTTAAGTTAAGTTTAAGTTAAGTTTAAGTTAGTTTAAGTTAAATTTAAGTTAGTTAAGTTAAGTTAAGTTAAGTTAAGTTAAGTTAATTAGTTAAGTTATTTTAAGTTAAGTTATTTAAGTTAAGTTGAAGTTTAAGTTATGTTCGTTAAGATTAAGTTAAGTTTAATTTAAGTTAAAATTAGTTTAAGTTAAGTTAAGTTAAGTTTAAGTTAAGTTTAAGTTAGATTAAGTTAAGCTTAAGTTAAGTTTAAGTTAAGTTTAAGTTAAGTTTAAGTTAAGTTTAAGTTAAGCTTAAGTTAAGTTAAGTTTAAGTTCAGTTAGTTAAGTTAAGTTTAAGTTAATTTTAAGTTAAGTTAAGTTAAGTTTAAGTTAAGTTAGTTAAGTTAAGTTAAGTTTAAGTTAAGTTCGTTAAGTTAAGTTTAAGTTAAATTAAGTTTAAGTTAAGTTAGTTAAGTTTAAGTTAAGTTAGTTAAGTTAGTTAAGTTAGTTAAGTTAGTTAAGTTAGTTAAGTTAGTTAAGTTTAAGTTAAGTTAGTTAAGTTAGTTAAGTTAGTTAAGTTAGTTAAGTTAAAGGTAAGCTAAGCTAAGCTAAGTTAAAGCTAAGCTAAGTTTAAGCTAAGCAAAGCCAAGCCAAGCCAAGCCAAGCCAAGCCAAGCTAAGCTAAGCTAAGCTAAGCTTAGCTTAACCTAAGTTAGTTTAGTTAAGTTAAGTTAAGTTAAGTTAAGTTAAGTTAAGTTAAGTTAAGTTAAGTTAAGTTAAGTTAAGTGAAATTAGTTAAGTTAAGTAAGTTAAGTTAGATAAGTTAATTTAAGTTAAATTTAGTTAAGTTGAGTTAGTTAAGTTGAGTTAGTTAAGTTAAGTTAGTTAAGTTAAGTTAGTTAAGTTAAGTTTAAGTTAAGTTAGTTAAGTTAGTTAAGTTAAGTTAGTTAAGTTAAGTAAGTTAAGTTAGTTAAGTTAATTTAACTTAAGTTAGTTAAGTTAATTTAAGTTAGTTAAATTAAGTTAAGTTAGTTAAGTTAATTTAAGTTAAGTTAGTTAAGTTAAGTTAGTTAAGTTAGTTAAATTAAGTAAAGTTAATTTAAGTTAAGTTAGTTAAGTTGAGTTAGTTAAGTTAAGTTAGTTAAGTTAGTTAAGTTAAGTTAGATAAGTTACGTTAGTTAATTTAGTCAAGTTAAGTTTAAGTTAAGTTCGTTAAGTTAAGTTTAAGTTAAGTTAAAATTAGTTTAAGTTAAGTTTAAGTTAAGTTAAATTTATTTTAATTTTAAGTTAAGTTTAAGTTAAGTTTAAGTTAGTTTAAGTTAAGTTTAAGTTAAGTTTAAGTTAAGTTAAGTTAAGTTTAAGTTAAGTGAGTTAAGTTAAGTTTAAGTTCAGTTAGTAAGTTAAGTTTAAGTTAATTTTAAGTTAAGTTTAAGTTAAGTTAGTTAAGTTTAAGTATAAGTTAGTTAAGTTTCATTTCAGTTAGTTAAGTGTCAGTTCAGTTAGTTAAGTTAAGTTTAAGTTAATTTTAAGTTTAAGTTAATTTAAGTTTAAGTTAATTTTAAGTTTAAGTTAATTTTAAGTTAAGTTAATTTTAAGTTAAGTTAATTTTAAGTTAAGTTAATTTTAAGTTAAGTTAATTTTAAGTTAATTTTAAGTTAAGTTAATTTTAAGTTAAGTTAAGTTAAGTTAAGTTAAGTTAAGTTAAGTTAAGTTAAGTAGTTAAGTTAAGTTTAAGTTAAGTTAGTTAATTTAAGTATAAGTTAAGTTAGTCAAGTTAAGTTTAAGTTAAGATAGTTAACTTAAGTTTAAGTTAAGTTAGTTAAGTTAGTCAAGTTAGGTTTACGTTAACTTAGTCAAGTTAAGTTTAAGTTAAGTTCGTTAAGTTAAGTTTAAGTTAAGTTAAGTTTAAGTTCGGCTTAAGTTAAGTTAGTTAAATTAGTCAAGTTAAGTTTAAGTTAAGTTAGTTAAGTTAAGTTTAAGTTAAGTTACTTAAGTTAGTGAAGTTAAGTTTAAGTTAGGTTAGTTAAGTTAAGTTAGTTAATTTAGTCAAGTTATGTTTAAGTTAAGTTCGTTAAGTTAAGTTTAAGTTAAGTTAGTTAAGTTAAGTTTAAGTTAAGTTAGTTAAGTTAAGTTTAAGTTAAGTTAGTTAAGTTAAGCTTAAGTTAAGTTAAGTTAAGTTAGTTAAGTAAAGTTAGTTAAGTTAAGTTAAGTTTAAGTTAAGTTAGTTAAGTTAAGTTAGTTAAGTTAAGTTTAAGCTAAATAAGTTAAGTTTAAGCTAAGTAAGTTAAGTTAGTTAAGTTAAGCTTAAGTTAAGCTTAAGTTAAGCTTAAGTTTAGCTTAAGTTAAGCTTAAGTTTAGCTTAAGTTAAGCTTAAGTTAAGCTTAAGTTTAAGCTTAAGTTTAAGCTTAAGTTTAAGCTTAAGTTTAAGTTTAAGCTTAAGCTTAAGCTAAGCTAAAGTTTAAGTTTAAGTTTAAGTTTAAGTTTAAGTTTAAGTTTAAGCTAAGCTAAGCTAAGCTAAGCTAAGCTAAGCTAAGCTAAGTTAAGTTAAGTTAAGTTAACACACGTTACGTTAAGTTAAGTTAAGTTAAGTTAAGTTAAGTTAACACAAGTTAAGTTAAGTTAAGTTAAGTTAAGTTAAGTTAAGTTAAGTTAACACAAGTTAAGTTAAGTTAAGTTAAGTTAGTTAAGTTAAGTTAGTTAAGTTAATTTAGTTAAGTTAAGTTAATTAAGTTAAGTTTAAGTTAAGTAAGTTAAGTTAAGCTTAAGTTAAGTTAGTTAAGTTATTTAAGTTAAGTTTAATTAAATTAGTTAAGTTAGGTTTAAGTTACGTTAATTATCTTAAGTTTAAGTTAAGTGTAAGTTAAGTTAGTTATTAGTTAAGTTAAGTTTAACTTAAGTTAGATAAGTTAAGTTCGCTAAGTTAATTTAAGTTAAGTTAGTAAAGTTAAGTTAGTTAATTTAAGTTAGTTAAGTTAAGTTATTTAAGCTATGTTTGTTAAGTTAATTTAAGTTAAATTAGTTGAGTTAAGTAAGTTTAGTTAGTTAAGTTAATTTAAGTTAAAGTTAGTTAAGTTGAGTTAGTTAAGTTAAGTTAGTTAATTTAGTTAAGTTAGTTAAGTTAGTTAAGTTAGTTAAGTTATTTAAGTTAGTTAAGTTAGTTAAGTTAAGTTAGTTAAATTAGTTAAGTGAATTTAAGTTAAGTTAGTTAAGTTGAGTTAGTTAAGTTAAGTTAGTTAAGTTAAGATAGTTAAGTAAAGTTTAAGTTAAGTTACTTAAGTTAAGTTTAAGTTAAGTTAGTTAAGTTAGTTAATTTAGTTAAGTTAGTTAAGTTAGTTAAGTTATTTAAGTTAGTTAAGTTAGTTAAGTTAAGTTAGTTAGGTTAGTTAAATTAGTTAAGTGAATTAAGTTAAGTTAGTTAAGTTGAGTTAGTTAAGTTAAGTTAGTTAAGTTAAGATAGTTAAGTAAAGTTTAAGTTAAGTTACTTAAGTTAAGTTTAAGTTAAGTTAGTTAAGTTAGTTAAGTTAGTTAAGTTAGGTTAGTTAAGTTAAGTTTAAGTTAAATTAGTTAAGTAAGTTAAGTTAGTTAAGTTAATTTAAGTAGTTAAGTTGAGTTAGTTAAGTTAAGTTAGTTAATTTAGTTAAGTCAGTTAAGTTAGTTAAGTTATTTAAGTTAGTTAAGTTAGTTAAGTTAAGTTAGTTATGTTAGTTAAGTTAGTTAAGTTAGTTAAGATAGTTAAGTTAGTTAAGTGAATTTAAGTTAAATTAGTTAAGTTAAGTACGTTAAGTTAGTTAAGTTAATTTAAGTTAAAGTTAGTTAAGTTGAGTTAGTTAAGTTGAGTTAGTTAAGTTAAGTTAAGTTTAAGTTAAGTTCGTTAAGTTAAGTTTAAGTTAAGTTAAGTTTAAGTTAAGTTAGTTAAGTTAGTTAAGTTTAAGTTAAGTTAAGCTTAAGTTAAGTTAGTTAGTTAAGTTAGTTAAGTTAGTTAAGTTAGTAAGTTAGTTAAGTTAAGTTAAGTTTAAGTTAAGTTAGTTAAGTTTAAGTTAGTTAAGTTAGTTAAGTTAGTTAAGTTAGTTAAGTTAGTTAAGTTAGTTAAGTTAAGCTAAGCTAAGCTAAGCTAAGCTAAGTTAAAGCTAAGCTAAGTTAAAGCTAAGCCAAGCCAAGCCAAGCCAAGCCAAGCCAAGCCAAGCCAAGCCAAGCCAGCCAAGCCAAGCTTGCCAAGCCAAGCCAAGTTAAGCCAAGCTAAACTAAGCTAAGCTAAGCTAAGCTTAGCTTAACCTAAGTTAGTTAAGTTAAGTTAAGTTAAGTTAAGTTAAGTTAACACAAGTTAAGTTAAGTAAGTTAAGTTAGTTAAGTTAAGTTAGTTAAGTTAATTTAGTTAAGTTAAGTTAATTAAGTTAAGTTTAAGTTAAGTAAGTTAAGTTAAGCTTAAGTTAAGTTAGTTAAGTTATTTAAGTTAAGTTTAATTTAAATTAGTTAAGTTAGGTTTAAGTTACGTTAATTATCTTAAGTTTAAGTTAAGTGTAAGTTAAGTTAGTTATTAGTTAAGTTAAGTTTAAGTTAAGTTAGATAAGTTAAGTTCGCTAAGTTAATTTAAGTTAAGTTAGTAAAGTTAAGTTAGTTAATTTAAGTTAGTTAAGTTAAGTTATTTAAGCTATGTTTGTTAAGTTAATTTAAGTTAAATTAGTTGTGTTAAGTAAGTTTAGTTAGTTAAGTTAATTTAAGTTAAAGTTAGTTAAGTTGAGTTAGTTAAGTTAAGTTAGTTAATTTAGTTAAGTTAGTAAGTTAGTTAAGTTAGTTAAGTTATTTAAGTTAGTTAAGTAGTTAAGTTAAGTTAGTTAAATTAGTTAAGTGAATTTAAGTTAAGTTAGTTAAGTTGAGTTAGTTAAGTTAAGTTAGTTAAGTTAAGATAGTTAAGTAAAGTTTAAGTTAAGTTACTTAAGTTAAGTTTAAGTTAAGTTAGTTAAGTTAGTTAATTTAGTTAAGTTAGTTAAGTTAGTTAAGTTATTTAGTTAGTTAAGTTAGTTAAGTTAAGTTAGTTAGGTTAGTTAAATTAGTTAAGTGAATTTAAGTTAAGTTAGTTAAGTTGAGTTAGTTAAGTTAAGTTAGTTAAGTAAGATTAAGTAAAGTTTAAGTTAAGTTACTTAAGTTAAGTTAAGTTAAGTTAGTTAAGTTAGTTAAGTTAAGTTAGTTAAGTTAAGTTTAAGTTAAATTAGTTAAGTAAGTTAAGTTAGTTAAGTTAATTTAAGTAGTTAAGTTGAGTTAGTTAAGTTAAGTTAGTTAATTAGTTAAGTCAGTTAAGTTAGTTAAGTTTTTTAAGTTAGTTAAGTTAGTTAAGTTAAGTTAGTTATGTTAGTTAAGTTAGTTAAGTTAGTTAAGTTAGTTAAGTTAGTTAAGTTAGTTAAGTTAGTTAAGTGAATTTAAGTTAAATTAGTTAAGTTAAGTACGTTAAGTTAGTTAAGTTAATTAAGTTAAAGTTAGTTAAGTTAAGTTGAGTTAGTTAAGTTGAGTTAGTTAAGTTAAGTTAAGTTTAAGTTAAGTTCGTTTAAGTTAAGTTTAGTTAAGTTAAGTTAAGTTAAGTTAGTTAAGTTAGTTAGTTTAAGTTTAAGTTAAGTTAAGTTAAGTTAAGTTAGTTAAGTTAGTTAAGTTAGTTAAGTTTAAGTTAAGTTTAAGTTAAGTTAGTTAAGTTTAAGTTAGTTAAGTTAGTTAAGTTAGTTAAGTTAGTTAAGTTAGTTAAGTAGTAAGTTAGTTAAGTTAAGCTAAGCTAAGCTAAGCTAAGCTAAGTTAAAGCCAAGCTAAGTTAAAGCTAAGCCAAGCCAAGCCAAGCCAAGCCAAGCCAAGCCAAGCAAGCTTTGCCAAGCCAAGCCAAGCCAAGCCAAGTTAAGTTAAACTAAGTTAAGTTAAGTTAGTTAACCTAAGTTAGTTAAGTTAAGTTAAGTTAAGTTAAGTTAAGTTAAGTTAGTTAAGTTAGTTAAGTTAGTAAGTTAGTTAAGTTAGTTAAGTTTAAGTTAAGTTTAAGTTAAGTTAGTTAAGTTTAAGTTAGTTAAGTTAGTTAAGTTAGTTAAGTTAGTTAAGTTAGTTAAGTTAAAGCTAAGCTAAGCTAAGCTATGTTAAAGCTAAAGTAAGCTAAGCTAAGTTAAAGCTAAGCTAAGTTAAAGCCAAGCCAAGCCAAGCCAAGCCAAGCCAAGCCAAGCCAAGCTAAACTAAGCTAAGCTAAGTTAGCTTAACCTAAGTTAGTTTAAGTTAAGTTAAGTTAAGTTAAATTAGTTAAGTTAAGTAAGTTAAGTTAGATAAGTTAATTTAAGTTAAAGTTAGTTAAGTTGAGTTAGTTAAGTTGAGTTAGTTAAGTTAAGTTAGTTAAGTTAAGTTAGTTAAGTTAAGTTTAAGTTAAGTTAGTTAAGTTAGTTAAGTTAGTTAAGTTAGTTAGTTAGTTAAGTAAGTTAAGTTAGTTAAGTTAATTTAGTTAAGTAAGTAAGTTATTTAAGTTAGTTAAATTAAGTTAAGTAGTTAAGTTAATTAAGTAAGTTAGTTAAGTTAAGTTATTTAAGTTAGTTAAGTTAGTTAAATTAAGTAAAGTTAATTTAAGTTAAGTTAGTTAAGTTGAGTTAGTTAGTTAAGTTAGTTAAGTTAGTTAAGTTAAGTTAGTTAAGTTAAGTTAGTTAATTTAGTCAAGTTAAGTTAAGTTAAGTTCGTTAAGTTAAGTTTAAGTTAAGTTAAAATTAGTTAAGTTAAGTTTAAGTTAAGTTTAAATTTATTTTAATTAAGTTAAGTTTAAGTTAAGTTTAAGTTAAGTTTAAGTTAGTTAAGTTAAGTTTAAGTTAAGTTTAAGTTAAGTTAAGTTAAGTTTAAGTTAAGTGAGTTAAGTTAAGTTTAAGTTCAGTTAGTTAAGTTAAGTTTAAGTTAATTTTAAGTTAAGTTTAGTTAAGTTAGTTAGTTAAGTATAAGTTAGTTAAGTTTCATTTCAGTTAGTTAAGTTTCAGTTCAGTTAGTTAAGTTAAGTTTAAGTTAATTTTAAGTTTAAGTTAATTTTAAGTTAAGTTAATTTTAAGTTTAAGTTAATTTTAAGTTAAGTTAATTTTAAGTTAAGTTAATTTTAAGTTAATTTTAAGTTAAGTTAAGTTAAGTTAAGTTAAGTTAAGTTAAGTTAAGTTAAGTTAAGTTAAGTTAGTTAAGTTAAGTTTAAGTTAAGTTAGTTAATTTAAGTATAAGTTAAGTTAGTCAAGTTAAGTTTAAGTTAAGTTAGTTAAGTTAGTCAAGTTAGGTTTACGTTAACTTAGTCAAGTTAAGTTTAAGTTAAGTTCGTTAAGTTAAGTTTAAGTTAAGTTAAGTTAAGTTTAAGTTCGGCTTAAGTTAAGTTAGTTAAATTAGTCAAGTTAAGTTTAAGTTAAGTTAGTTAAGTTAAGTTTAAGTTAAGTTACTTAAGTTAGTGAAGTTAAGTTTAAGTTAGGTTAGTTAAGTTAAGTTAGTTAATTTAGTCAAGTTATGTTTAAGTTAAGTTCGTTAAGTTAAGTTTAAGTTAAGTTAGTTAAGTTTAAGTTAAGTTAGTTAAGTTAAGTTTAAGTTAAGTTAGTTAAGTTAAGCTTAAGTTAAGTTAGTTAAGTTAGTTAAGTTAAGTTAAGTTAAGTTAAGTTTAAGTTAAGTTTAAGTTAAGTTAGTTAAGTTAGGTTAGTTAAGTAAGTTTAAGCTAAATAAGTTAAGTTTAAGCTAAGTAAGTTAAGTTAGTTAAGTTAAGCTTAAGTTAAGCTTAAGTTAAGCTTAAGTTTAGCTTAAGTTAAGCTTAAGTTTAGCTTAAGTTTAGCTTAAGTTAAGCTTAAGTTAAGCTTAAGTTTAAGCTTAAGTTTAAGCTTAAGTTTAAGTTTAAGCTTAAGCTTAAGCTAAGCTAAGCTAAAGTTAAGTTTAAGTTAAGTTTAAGTTAAGTAAGTTTAAGTTTAAGTTTAAGTTTAAGCTAAGCTAAGCTAAGCTAAGCTAAGCTAAGCTTAAGCTTAAGCTTTTAAGCTTAAGCTTAAGTTTAATTTAAGTTTAAGCTAAGCTAAGCTAAGCTAAGCTAAGCTAAGCTAAGCTAAGCTAAGCTAAGCTAAGATAAGCTAAGCTAAGCTAAGCTAAGCTAAGCTAGCTAAGCAAGCTAAGTTAAGTTAAGTTAAGTTAAGTTAAGTTAACACACGTTACGTTAAGTTAAGTTAAGTTAACACAAGTTAAGTTAAGTTAAGTTAAGTTAAGTTAAGTTAACACAAGTTAAGTTAAGTTAAGTTAAGTTAAGTTAAGTTAAGTTAAGTTAAGTTAAGTTAGTTAAGTTAAGTTAGTTAAGTTAATTTAGTTAAGTTAAGTTAAAATTAAGTTTAAGTTAAGTAAGTTAAGTTAAGCTTAAGTTAAGTTAGTTAAGTTATTTAAGTTAAGTTTAATTTAAATTAGTTAAGTTAGGTTTAAGTTACGTTAATTTTTTAAGTTTAAGTTAAGTGTAAGTTAAGTTAGTTATTAGTTAAGTTAAGTTAAGTTAAGTTAGATAAGTTAAGTTCGCTAAGTTAAGTTTAAGTTAAGTTAGTAAAGTTAAGTTAGTTAATTTAAGTTAGTTAAGTTAAGTTATTTAAGCTATGTTTGTTAAGTTAATTTAAGTTAAATTAGTTGAGTTAAGTAAGTTTAGTTAGTTAAGTTAATTTAAGTTAAAGTTAGTTAAGTTGAGTTAGTTAAGTTAAGTTAGTTATTTAGTTAAGTTAGTTAAGTTAGTAAGTTAGTTAAGTTATTTAAGTTAAGTTTAAGTTAGTTAAGTTAAGTTAAGTTAAGTTAGTTAAGTTAGTTAAGTGAATTAAGTTAAGTAGTTAAGTTGAGTTAGTTAAGTTAAGTTAGTTAAGTTAAGAAGTTAGTAAAGTTTAAGTTAAGTTTAAGTTAGTTAAGTTAGTTAAGTTAGTTAAGTTAAATTAGTTAAGTAAGTTAAGTTAGTTAAGTTAATTTAAGTAGTTAAGTTGAGTTAGTTAAGTTAAGTTAGTTAAGTTAGTTAAGTCAGTTAAGTTAGTAAGTTATTTAAGTTTAAGTTAGTTAAGTTAAGTTAGTTATGTTAGTTAAGTTAGTTAAGTTAGTTAAGTTAGTTAAGTTAGTTAAGAATTTAAGTTAAATTAGTTAAGTTAAGTAAGTTAAGTTAGTTAAGTTATTTAAGTTAAGTAGTTAAGTTAGTTAGTTAGTTAGGTTAGTTAAGTTAGTTAGTTAAGTTAAGTTAGTTAAGTAAGTTTAAGTTAGTTAAGTTAAGTTAGTTAAGTTAGTTAAGTTAAGTTAGTTAATTTAGTTAAGTCAGTTAAGTTAGTTAAGTTAATTTAAGTTAGTTAAAGTTAGTTAAGTAAGTTAGTAAGTTAAGTTAGTTAAGTTAGTTAAGTTAGTTAAGTTAGTTAAGTGTTAAGTTAAATAGTTAAGTAAGTAAGTTAAGTTAGTTAAGTTAATTAGTTAAGTTAGTTAAGTTAGTTAAGTTAGTAGTTAGTTAAGTAGTTAAGTTAAGTTAGTTAAGTTAAGTTTAAGTAGTTAAAGTTAAGTAAGTTAAGTTAGTTAAGTTAAGTAGTTAAGTAACTAAGTTAAGTTAGTTAAGTTAATTTAGTTAAGTTTAGTTGAGTTAGTTAAGTTAAGTTAGTTAAGTTAGTTAAGTTATTTAAGTTAGTTAAGTTAGTTAAGTTAGTAAGTAGTTAGTAGTTAAGTTAGTTAAGTTAGTTAAGTAGTTAAGTTAGTAAATTAGTTAAGTTAGTTAAGTTAATTTAAGTTAAGTTAGTTAAGTAGAGTTAGTTAAGTTAAGTTAGTTAAGTTAGCTAAGTTAGTTAAATTAAGTTAAGTTAGTTAAGTTAATTTAAGTTAAGTTAGTTAAGTTGAGTTAGTTAAGTTAAGTTAGTTAAGTTAGTTAAGTTAGTAAGTTAAGTTAGTTATGTTAGTTAAGTTAGTTAAGTTAGTTAAGTGAATTTAAGTTAAGTTAGTTAAGTTGAGTTAGTTAAGTTAAGTTAGTTAAGTTAGTTAAGTTAAATCTAAGTTAAGATAAGATTAAGTTAAGATAAAGTTTAAGTTAAATTATGTTTAAATTAAGTTAAGTTTAAGTTATGTTTAAGTTAAGTTTAAATAAGTTAAGATTAAGTTAAGTTTATGTTAAGTTAATTTAAGTTATATTAGTTAAGTTAGTAAGTTAAGTTAGTTAATTTAATTTAAGTTAGTTAAAGTTAGTTAAGTTGAGATAGTTAAGTTGAGTTAGTTAAGTTTAAGTTAAGTTAGTTAAGTTAAGTTTAAGTTAAGTTAGTTAAGTTAGTTAATTTAGTTAAGTTAAGTTTAAGTTAAGTAAGTTAGTTAAGCTTAGTTAAGTTAGTTAAGTTAAGTTAGTAGTTAAGTTAATTTAAGTTAAGTTAGTAGTTGAGTTAGTTAAGTTAGTTAAGTTAGTTAGTTATTAAGTTAGTTAAGTTAGTTAAGTTAGTTAAGTTAGTTAAGTTAGTTATGTTAGTTATGTTAGTTAAGTTAGTTAAGTTAAGTTAGTAAGTTAATTTAAGTTAAGTTAGTTAAGTTGAGTTAGTTAAGTTAAGTTAGTTAAGTTAAGTTAGTAAGTTAAGTTAGTAAGTTAGTTAGTTAAGTTAGTAAGTTTTAAGTTAAGTTAAGTTAAGATAAGTTAAGTTAAGATAAGTTAAGTTAAGTTAAGTTTAGTAGTTATGTTTAAATTAAGTTAAGTTTAAGTTATGTTTAAGTGAGTTATGTTTAAGTTAAGTTTAAATTAAGTTAAGATTAAGTTAAGTTTATGTTAAGTTAAGTTAAAGTTAAGTTAAGTTAAATTTATGTTAAGTTAAGTTAAGTTTAAGTTATGTTAAGTTAGTTATGTTAAGTTTAATTTATGTTAAGTTAGTTAAGTTTAAGTTAAGTTAGTTAAGTTAAGTTTAAGCATCTGGACATCCTCATTCCTTACACCTGTCACAGTGCAAATGCTCTTTCCGCTAAACTAATAAATCTGTCTCCATATGTACACTCATCTTCCCATTATTTTATCTTCATCTTGTGTAATTTTGCAAATAAATCTTGTGGACATCTTTCTTCTGCATACCTAAAGGTTAATATGTTTATGGTTATGGAAGGCCCCGGTATCACTGCAAACGAATTAAAATATATAATTGCTCAACCACCCGTGCCAGTAAAATCATCCAAATTACTATCTCATCTCCCAAAAAAAGAAAGGTATCTGTAGTCCCCATCATAGCAGTCTCAGCAAACACCAAAAAACATAAGGCGAAAATGTATAGAAAGTTAAACAAAAACCGTCTGTTCCTGTCATACGATATAATAATTATCGGAAATCGGAATATTGAAACACTATTAAAATGGATGAAACACACAGCTCACGGCGTGCACAGAGCACTTAACTCAGTAGCTCCTGCAACAAGCCGGACTTAGAAAATGAGGAAACTGCAACAAGGAACACTTTTCAGACATAGCCTCTAATGGTTCCTGCAGCCTCTCCACTATATTGACAGAATGTTCACGTTCTCGTGAAAATGATAATCGTCATTCATCATTCATCATTGAGTGCCTTCTCCGCAACGAAGGTTGGCTACCATGGATCGCCATTCTGCTCTGTTTCTTGCTTCGATGCTCAGGCTGTCATAGATTGACTTGTCCATCTTTTGAAGTTACTCCTCCATGTTAGTCTTGGTCTGCCTCTGCCTCTTTTACCTTGTATTCTGCCTTCCACTATTACTTTTAGTAGGCTTTTGCGTCTTTTAACATGCCCCCAAAATTTCACTTTTTCTTGTCTTAATTGTATTTAGTAGTTTCTTTTTTATTTTCAGTTGTTTTAAAACGTCATTGTTTGTTTTCTTTTCTTTCCGTCCAATTCTACCTATTCGTCTATACATCCACATTTCAAAGGCTTCAATTTTCTGTTCTATTTTCTTGTCTAATGTCCATGCTTCTGCACCACACAGGACTATTGAGAAGATGTAACATTTTGCCATTCTTAGTTTCAGCTCTGCTGATATTTGTTTTGTTGTTAGTATATTTTTCATGGCATTAAAATTACATTTTGCCATACCTATTCTTTTGTTTATTTCAATTTTACCTTTTCCATCAATGGTTATAGTATGTCCAAGGTAGTTGTAGCTCTGGACTGTCTCCAGATGTAATCCTTCAACTGTGATATTTAATTGTAGGTCTTGAGAATTTTCTTTGTTTATGATCATAGTTTTAGTCTTTTTGATATTCATATCTAGTCCATATATTTTGCTTGTTATGTTTATCACATTAAGCAATTGTTGTAGGTCTTTAGGATTTTCTGCTAGTAGAACAGTGTCATCAGTATATCTTAGGTTATTGATTATCTTTCCATTAATGTTTGGGCCTGGCATATGATCGTCATATTTTTTTGTTTTTATGTATAGCGCTTGAAGATGTTAGGATATCGTTTTTGTCTCCAAATCCGAACATATGAAACACTGTTAGTCATCGGATTATCCTCGTCGAAATAAAAAATAAACAGACCAAAAGATCTGCAATGTGAATTTGTGAAATTATAAACCAGTTCACATGTCAACCCTCTATCTCACAGTAGCCCTCTTGAAACTAGACAACATCCCTCCTGACTAACAGGAAACTATGGGAGTCACCCCGGCTGCTGCAAAGTCATGAACAAAGCTCCGTCGTGTTTTACCATTAGCGCTAGGCCGGTCTAGGAATATGTGATCAGCCATCAATATGATGACGTAGCACACACAACAATCAGGTTAATATTTGTTCGTATTCTCCCACGTTTCCTCCGGTAATGTTTTAAATCTTCTTCTTAAGAACGCAAACACTTCATCTGATCTGAAATTTATATTCCTTAGTTCTTTATTTGTCGTTAAGTGAGCTACATTTTCTATACTTTCTATCCACTCTCTAAACTCCGATGGTTCTCCTTTGAACGTGGCAATACTATTGCTAATATTTTGATAGTTCATTGCTAGCCTCAATTCACCTACCGTTTCAGTTACTAGTCGCATCGCTTCATTGCCAGCCTCAATTCACCTACCGTTTCAGTTACTAGTCGCATCGCTTCATTGCCAGGATCTAAGGTTTTTGCCATGTTTTATTATGTTATCTTTAGCGATAATATAATTTCTCACTTCCATCGATTGGCTCGGCTGTAAACAAATTTTCTATCATCTGCTTATATCTAACTGTTGATTCTATGTGTGCAAAAGTTTGTTCCATATCTATTTAATTAGGCAGTTAACATTTGCCTTTTGTACCCTGCCAACATTTGCATGAAACGATTGATAATTAATTTAATATAATTTAACAACATATTTTCAATTCATAATACAAAGGTCTTGATTCGTCTCTCTGGAAGGAAAGCAAAGTGTATGTTAACTGCTGTGGACAAAATTTCAATTCAATTTATTAACTTAAAAATATATTTAAAATACTATTTTATAACGATTGTATTCTACTAAATAATAATTCACTAATTTTCATTTCAACAATCAATTCAAAATAGCAATCAATCAATTCCTAAATATAATTAAATAAGTAATCCACACTTGATCCTTGGAAAATAAAAGTACACACGCGATGTTTATATTTCTTGAGCAAGAAGCAGGTTACACTCACGCGGTCACGTGATTACACGGCTGTCTCTCCAGACACGTTTTAAGTTCGGCGATCTCACAATGTCACAATGTTCCCTATTTGACCTGGATTTGTCGAACGCTACTTGACGATTTCAATCTGAATCAGTCTTAAACGTGCTCTGTTATCTTGCAATATTTGAGAGTCTCGTGACATGACCGGCTGAAGTTATTTGAATTCTTTAGTTGTGAACTTGTTTGCATACATTTGACTTGTCTCTATAACTTGAGCATGTTTTGTCTTGAGCTGCCATAATAACTTGAGCCTGTTTTGTCTTGAGCTTTCATGATAACTTCAGCATGTTTTGGTTTTGAGCTACTATGATAACTTTGCTATTTCGAGTTCTTGATCAATTGTCCGACTTGCATATTAAATACTAACTTGAATATATATCTATCTATTTATTGACCTTTCGAGCCGTAGCCGGCCCATAGGGCGTAGACCAAGATACTCCTTCTCTTATCTGAATTTTTGTTCTAGCAGTTTTCTTTCAAAGATATTTTATCAAATCTCGCCATTTTTCTCTGTTCTGTGCAAGCAGCTTTATCTCACGGAGGGAGCCGAATCCTACTCCTCTTGCCTCTCTCATCAATGTTCTTTTTAGTGTCTCCCTGGGTCTTCCTCTTTTTCTCTTACCTGTTGTTTCCCATATGAGGGCTTGCTTTGTTATTCGGTTATTATCTCTTCTCATCACATGTTGAACATATGACCATCGTCTTTTCTTTATTACTGAAGATATTAGTGGTTGATTGGCGATTTCTGTAATTTCCTCGTTTGTTTTGAATTCGTTCCACGCTATACCAAGTATTTTTCTTAGATATTTATTTTCGAATGCGTTCAACTTTGTTTCTATATCTCTTGTTGTTTTCCAGCTTTCACATGCATACGTAAGGGTTGATATACATTTGATTTGAATAGCCTAAGTTTTGTGTTTGTGCTGATGAGTTTTGATTTCCACAACTTTTCAAGGCTTCTGAAAGACATTGCTGCTTTAGCTATTCTGATTCTAATTTCTTTGCTTGTATCCCCTTCTCGATCAATGTGACTTCCAAGATAGATACAGTGATCAATCTCTTCTACTGGTTTGTTTTCTGTGTAAATTTTGTCATCTGTTGGAATTAAACTTTTCATAACTTTAGTCTTTTCATGATTGATCTCAAGCCCAATTTTTCTGGCTATTGATGATAGTTCATTTGTGTTTTCCTGCATCGTTTATATATATATATATATATATATATATATATATATATATATAGCTTGCTTATTCCTTGCACTGAACCTGACTTTTTTGCTACTTGATTTACTTTGTAAGTTAGATCCAATATCAACATTTTGTACTGTTAATATAATTCTTATTTTCTTGTTATTCTTTGTAACATTGTTTAATTATTCTTGACAGCTTGAGTCTTGAGGATTTAAACAAAAAATAGAAATGCTTCATCATATAGCTTGAATTATTTCACATCCAAAATGTCTAAAGGAGTATTTTACTGATTAGTTATACTTGGAAAAATAATAATAGTTCATTAGTTCATTAACGTCCTGTGTGTTACCGGGGCCTCATTATGAGTAAAGAATAGTGACACTGTGACCATCTAAGCATGTCGTAAGAGGCGACTAAGGAGGTTGATTGATGGCTTGACAAGCTGTCATTGTAAAAAGTATTGTTACGGAAACAGAGCCATAGATTTTAGAAGCAGTGATCTCTGCAATATGTGCCATTTTGGCACGCAAGGTTTCTGTTTTTGAGATTGGTTCTGCCCTATGTGCCGTCTTCGGCTCAAAAGGACAGTAGATAGATAGATAGATAATTCATTAACAACTTCTTAATGTTCACCCAGTACTTTTATGGATTAATCTATCACACCTGGTTTTCACAGCAACAAAGTGAAGTATGTGCTGGTGTGATTCAATATATATAATTGAGCACAATAACTTCATCAGATCTCAACAACATTCATGCTGATTGTGTACATTATACTATCTCGTATAAAGTGTATGCTGGTGGATATTTCTACCATGTATACTGTAGATCTTTATGAATGAGTGTCGTCATGAAAGGTTTGAGTTTGTTTGTTAATGCTTTTGTTAGAATCTTGTAATCTGTGTTAAGTAGTGAAATGGGCATGTAGTTTATAAGAAGTGATTTGTCTATGTTGTCTTTGCGGAGCAATGTTACGTAAGACATGTTTAGGCCTGGAGGTAGTTGTTTCTATGTGAATGAGTCTGTGTACATTCTGAGGAGAAGTGGACCTAAGAGAGGAAAGAAATGTTGGAAGAATTTTATTGTGAAGCCACCAGGTCCGGGAGATTTGTTCTTTTGCATTGCTTGTCTGCGTTTGGTATGTCAGCTAGTGTGAGTTCTTCGTCAAGTTTTTCCTTGTCAGCGTCTGGTAGATTCCTTGTGTATTGCATGCATTTTTTCTTTTATACGTAAATGTTTGTTACTTTCCGTATAGAGGTTCTTGTAGTAGTTTTAAAATGCTTTCGTTATAATCGGGTGTATGTCTCTGTGTTGCCGTCAACGTCTATTATTTTCTCTATGTGCCTGTTGCGCTGTATGTTCTGTCCTATTACCATGTACTGTTTTCTTGGAATGTCCTGTGTGATTGTCTTTAAGCCTGTGCGAAGCAGTGTTCCCTGGAATTTGTGATGTGTGTGCTATTCCAACTCTTCCTCTAGTGTGGGAATGTTGGGTGCACGTCTGTCTATTTGTTTTGTTAATTTGATTGCTTCTTCTAGCAATTTCTTATGTCTTAGTCTGTCTTTGTTTATCCGCAGTGCTAGAATCTGTGTTCTTTCTCGTATAATGTTTTTCATGAGTTCCCAGTGTCGCTGTACGTCGTCTATGTTATTGTCGTCAGTGTATAAATGGATAATTTGGGTTAATGTTCTTTATATGATTTGTTCTGCAGTAGGGTGTTGTTGAATTTCCAGTGAGGTGACCTCCTAATGTGAGTGTTTGTGTGTGCGGTGTTAATGGTTGCGATGACTGCCTTGTGGTCTGTAAACTGAAGTGTGTCTATAATGTCTGGTCTAGCTGATGTGAGTGTTTGTGTGTGCGGTGTTAATTGTTGCGATGACTGCCGTGTGGTCTGTAAACTGGAGTGTGTCTATAATGTCTGGTCTAGCTGATGTGAGTGTTTTTGTGTGCGGTGTTAATGGTTGCGATGACTGCCTTGTGGTCTGTAAACTGGAGTGTGTCTATAATGTCTGGTCTAGCTGATGTGAGTGTTTTTGTGTGCGGTGTTAATGGTTGCGATGACTGCCTTGTGGTCTGTAAACTGGAGTGTGTCTATAATGTCTGGTCTAGCTGATGTGAGTGTTTTTGTGTGCGGTGTTAATGGTTGCGATGACTGCCTTGTGGTCTGTAAACTGGAGTTTGTCTATAATGTCTGGTCTAGCTGATGTGAGTGTTTGTGTGTGCGGTGTTAATGGTTGCGATGACTGCCTTGTAGTCTGTAAACTGAAGTGTGTCTATAATGTCTGGTCTGTAAACTGAAGTGTGTATATAATGTCTGGTCTGTAAACTGGAGTGTGTATATAATGTCTGGTCTGTAAACTGGAGTGTGTATATAATGTCTGGTCTGTAAACTGAAGTGTGTATATAATGTCTGGTCTGTAAACTGGAGTGTGTATATAATGTCTGGTCTGTAAACTGGAGTGTGTCTATAATGTCTGGTCTGTAAACTGGGGTGTGTCTATAATGTCTGGTCTGTAAACTGGAGTGTGTCTATAATGTCTGGTCTGTAAACTGGAGTGTGTCTGTAATGACTGGTCTGTAAACTGGAGTGTGTCTATAATGTCTGGTCTGTAAACTGGAGTGTGTCTATAATGTCTGGTCTGTAAACTGGAGTGTGTCTATATTGTCTGATCTGGCTGATGAAGCGAGTGAACGGGACGTAAATTCTGTCTAACAGTGTTGCCCTGTTGTGGGAGTGATTTTTGTGTGTGATGTCCATGTCATGTGGGTGCGTGTATGCATTAGTCAAACCGTGAGTGTCAATTATTGTCTGGAAAATATCCAGTTGGTGGTTGTCTTCTTTTATTTCATCTTCTTATCTGCTTCCTAACATCTCCTCCCACGATGTCCATATCCGTCAGGACGCAGTTAAAGTCTCCCCCTAAAATAATATTACGTCCCCTGTATAAGCCTGCAAGCAAGCTCCCTAGTTCGTCATAAAACCTAGGTTGCTGTTCGTATTGTGCTGGTGCGTGTATACAAACTATGGTATGTGTGTGTTTGTCGTCGTCTCTTACTTGAACTATAGCTGTCTTACCGTCGCTGTCCCTGTCCGTCCTAACGATCGTCCCTCTGTCTGATGTTTGTAGAATTGCAACTCCTGGACCCGTTTTTAGTGTGGCTAGGCTGAAGCACGAGTTTCGCGAGCCCAACCGTGTTGTGATGTGAGGTCGTCTGTGTGTATGTTTGTTTCCTGTAGTAGAATGCAGTCTGGCTTGTGTTTGTGTAGGAGTGTTATGATGTGATCTAATTTCGACCTGAGACCTCTAATATTTAATGTAAACATGATGATAGCTACTGCCATTTACCGAATGATTTGTATAAATAAACTATTTTCATATACATAAATGCAAAGGTATCTATCAAAATAATAGTTTGGACAACTTAAGTACACTCAGGCTTGCACTCACATTCATATATACCCACGTGCTCACACATCATCATCATCACGTGCCATACCGGTTGGCGTAGGCGATCATGTCCTTCCACAATCTTCTATCTACAGTGCATTTAATCAATTGTGTTGTTGAGCGTTTTCCATACCATGACACCAAGCTATCCAGTATTTTCTCTCTTTGTGATTTGACATAATTGTGCTGCCCAATATAAGAAGGTAGTGTGTGATTATTTTCCATCTTGGCAGTGACTGTGATCGTCGGATACCGCAACCTATACAAGTGATCCTCTGCCTGCCATCACGGAGTGGGGACCATAACAGGTATTACTTGTCGGCTGCCCCCACAACACCATCCACCACCTGCTCCAATGGCTTCACGTAACCCTGATAGGGAGGCTAAACAGGAGTTCCACCTTGCCCAAGGGTGTCTCGAAGACTAGCGGAGGAAAGGAAACGACTTTCTCCTCCTTTGGTAGGGCAGAACTCTACCCTGATAACCTAGTTCACACATAGTTAGAATAAAACTGGCACTTCCACTCAAATGTACATATCTGATTATCGGACTGTTCAAATATTCAGCTGTCACACTTATGTGCCTCCATCGTGGTTGAAAACATAAAGTAAATCACAACATGCAATTCCTGATAATGAATTTAAAGAAAGTTATGCTTTTGTCATTTTTGTATATGTGTTTTTTCTTGGCGTAGACTTCTCATGTGCCAAGTCTTCATCGGTGTATGTGTCTATTTATAAGGGCCCTGCTGTCGAGATTTCAAATAGGATAGGTTGCTCCTCAATCTTTGGCTCTGTGGTTTCTATTGGAGTGCTTTTCCGTTGGCTATGGTGACGACGCTTTTTCCCGGCCTGGAATTTGACGAATTTGTCGCTGGGTGCCTCACTGACTTTCTTCTTCTTATCAACTTTGGTCAGCTCTTTATCGATTGTCTCTTTTTTGTAACTGTCTGCGTAACACAGTCAGGTTGTATATGTTTCTCTGTTAGCTTTGATGGGAGGTCTTGCTTGTTGGTTTCTGTCGCCTCGGCAATAATTGTTTGCCTCTCCTGTTCCTCCTCGAGACGTCTTTCTTGCCTCTTCTTTCTCAGTGGACATTGACCGTCACAGTGGGCATCATTGGTACAGTGCTTACGCTGAGTACGACGGCCATACAGTGTCAACCACGTTGTGACGATCCTCCCATTTCGTGACCGGACCTTCATGCAGTGAGAGATTTGAACACCTTGCGTTGGTTTATATCTAAAAATCCAGTCGCAAGTTAGGCCTATTCTAGCCGCTTTTGCATCGTTGTCGCCTATCATTTTTGCGACAAAGTTTTTCAACTAGAATCTTGTCAGTTGTTGGGGGTAGTCAATAGATGAGCCCTTTCTACTTTTCTTTCTCCAAGTGCTCAATTTCGATCGATAATTTAGGTGAAGATAGCTTTATCTTTCTTCCTTCTAGTTTTTGGTAGTAAGTTATGTGAGCCGCCGAGCTGAGTGTAAAGTACCACTTGAAGGGGCATTCCAAGCGGTACAAACTTGTGATGCTGTTCTATCCGATTCTGGATGGACCGGACAGTACGCCCATCAGAATGTTGAAATTCACCTAGGAAATGTCTGGTACTGAAATGCTTAGCACGAGCGTGCCATTCCAATGAATTAGGTTGCCTTCAAAGTCTCCGTCTAAATCATACATAGGCACCTCCATTTTCGTGACTTGATCGTCACCACGATAAACATACACAGTAAATTAAATCCAATAGACATTAATATAACCACTCCACAACGTGATAACAAAAGGATGAGAAACGGTCTGTTAAGAACACTTTGATCTTAGCCAGAAGGTCGAGAAACGATGTAGCACATTAAGTGCCGATCAGAAATTAAACAAATGACTATATCCTGCATGTGTTGTCACAATCAGTTCAGATTATAATGAATCTGTGCGTAATGTCAGAAGCTTCGTATTATTCTTTATCAGTAAAGACAAATAAATATCGTCAATAATACATTATTATCGTATAGAAAGATTCTTGTCTAAATGAATCAACTTGTGAAAGTTTTCGTTCCAATTTCAATGATAATTTTATATAATATTTAATGTATTTTTCTGAAAATAATGAACGTAATTTGTATTTAGTAAGAGTTGACTACTTTAAGAAAAGAAATAAAATATTATCTCCCGTAACTGTTCTCGTCATAAAATATTTACAATATATAAATTGTTTTAAAACAATAACAAGGACAGATTAATTTGTAACAAAAGACAATCACAGACTGACCAAATGAATGAAACGAGCAAAGAAGTGAGTGACTTGTACTAAAGAACCAGATAACTAACTATTTTACCTCTTATATACTGTCTTCTTTTAAATATTATTGTTTTTAATTGTGAATTTATGCCTTTGAAGTTTTTAATCTACTGGGCGGCTGTGTGGACGTAGGTTAAAGTTGAAGGTCAGAAAGAAGGTTATAACAAAGTTCTCAGAAGGGCACAGCGAGACACATAGAAAGCCTGGGTGCTCGTTAACATTCTACTAGTATGTATAATTACATTGTATTATTATTGTTATTATTTCCTTCCTCATTTGCCTTTCAGCGTCGTGCAGGGAGATATAATTTGCGGTCGTTTGCTCTTCTGATGGTCTCTGCATCTTTTACGTTTTCTAGTACTTCTATTAGTAAGAAAACAGAAGTAATGGTTATATCGAAGAAACAATCATCATGCAGCATAAAAATAAACGAGACAAATCTGAAACAAGTGCAACGTTTCAAATACTTGGGCACAATAATAACATCAGATGGGAGATGCACCACAGAAATAAAAAGCAGAATAGCTCAGGCCAAAATAGCATTTCAGAAAATGAAAAATATCTTATGCAACTATCTATGTCAATACCAATGAGAAAGAGAGTTCATCGGTGCTATATAGAACCACTTCTGACCTATGGAAGCGAATCATGGACAGTAGACAAACAAATGAAAAGACGATTAGAGGCCACAGAGATGGGATTTCTCAGAAGAACGTTGAAAGTTCCCTGGACAGCTAAAAAGACCAATGAGGAAGTTCTCAAAGAGGCCAACACAAAAAGGGAGCTCTTAAAAAACATCAGAAAGAAGCAATCAATATTTTTCGGGCACATCATGAGAAGAGGAAAGTTGGAATACTTGGTTACAACTGGCAATATAGAAGGAAGGAGAGATCGCGGACGACAAAGGAGAGAAAATACTGGATAGCTTGGTGTCATGGCATGGAAAACAGTCAACAACAGAACTGATACGATGCACTGTAGATAGAAGATTGTGGAGGGACATGATCACCTATGCCAACCGGTAAGGTACATGATGATGATGAAATTACAACATGGGAAACTGGTTGGTCTCGAGACAAGACGCCGGTCTCGAGACAAGACGCCGGTCTCGAGATAAGACGCCGGTCTCGAGACAGAGTGGTTGTGAGTTCAAATCCTGGCAGCACCAGTTGGGATTTTTATTTATGATTTTTTTTCTGCGACAATCACACCTGGTCTCAGCAGCAAAGTCGGGATTGAACAGTCCATTACTCAACGACGGAAAAAAATATGAATATCTCCGAAGTTGGAGTTATCTGCCTGTGCAGTGAGGGACCCCTGTGCGTTTGGCTGCCAAAGAAAAAAGATAAACGCCCAAATACAGTTTATAGTCTCTACGGATTTCGCCAGAGGTGAAGCCTGACATACACATCATTGAGTTATTGCATTGAGTTATTTGCGGGTCATCATCATTGCACTCCGGACATATACATATATATATATATATTTATATATTTATATATATATACAGTCGAACCTGGTCTTAGGACCACCTGTTTAAAGCGTTTCCCTGGTTATAGGACCGGGTTTACAATTTCCCCGAGTTTTTTACTATATGCTAACACTGATTACGGCGCTCACCGTATGACGCGACCAGAGACCAGGCTAATTAACCGCCGCCAATGTTATTTATCCCGTTTACGACGACCAGCCAGTCCTTCGTCTCGCTGGGAGCCATAAACGATCGACACAGGTGTCTACAGGTGTCGATGTTTTCCCGTATTTAGTGAGTCCCAGATTACAGTGGGACGTGTTACGTTTATCCGTCAATACTGGTGTGAGAAACACGGCAGACACAGATCTATGATTCGTGAAGTGACATCACTTCGCGGTTCCGTCTAGACCAGAGTAGACCATTGCGTGGCCCGTATAAATTACAGGAATTAACTAAAGAATTAGTCATTGCCCGCTTAGAGTGTATTCACGTACATGTACAGTATCTCAGTGAATTATTTTTGTGGATTTTAAAAGTGTTACACACAATATAGGAAATGGCCAGTGTCAAAAGTGTAAAACCAAAAGCATTAACGCTGGAAGAACGAATATCAGTGATTCGACAAAATCAGCAAGGTAAAAGTTCGCGATTATTGGCAGAACAGTTTGGAGTGGGAAAGACACAGATTTTACGTACGTTAAAGAGAAAAGCCGAGTATATGAATGACTTTGAAAATAATGCACCAAGTATGAAAAGAAGGAATAGCAGGAAAACGGGAAATGAAGACATAAATACACTTTGTTGGAAATGGTGTCAATCAGCACTTGCACGAAAAATTCCGTTATCTGGGCCGATGATCAAAGAACGAGCTTTACAGTTTGCAAAAGAATTGGAAAACTCAGTCTTTAAAGCATCGAACGGCTGGTTAGAGGCCTTCATTAAAAGACACAATCTTGTGTTTGGTAAGCAATGTGGCGAAGTCGGTGATTCAGATATGAGTGCTGCGGCTGACTGGACTTCTAAATTATCCGAGATATGCTATGGTTACGCTGCTCAAGACATTTTTAATTTAGATGAAACCGGGTTATTTTTCAAAGCGACTACGGACAAAATATTTTTTGTCAAAGGAGAAAAATGCGCTGGGGGTAAAAAAAGCAAAGAGCGAATAACAGTGATGCTATGCACTAACATGTTGGGGGAACGAGAACCGGCTTTAGTGATTGGGAAAGCAGCTAACCCTAGGATTTTTAAAAACATCAACATAAACACACTGCCAGTGATTTACAGAAACAACAAAAAGGCATGGATGACTGCAGCTATATTTGAAGATTGGCTGAAAAGTTTTGACCGTAAGATGCAGAAAAAAAGCGCCACATTATTTTATTTGTTGACAACGCTACCTGTCATCCCAGATCGAACTACAGAATGTTAAGCTGCAGTTTCTGCCACCCAACACAACTGCATTAGTTCAACCCCTAGACCAGGGTGTCATTCAGACATTTAAATTAAAGTTTAGACAAAAACAGCTTCTACATCTTATCACAGTCATGGAATCAAACAAGGATGCTTCCGGAACCGAACTCATGAAACAGGTCAATTTACTGGATGTAGTCTACTGGATTGCTGCAGCATGGAAAGAAGTGGACAACTCAACCATCCTTAAGTGTTTCTGTAAAGCAGGTTTTCATTGTCCTGCTGAAACACACGCATATTCTCTGACGCACATGGAATCTGCATCAAAGACCGACGTGCAAATTGTTTCTACTGCAATTTCTACTGCTTTGGATAACCTTTCAAAGAATTGTTTGGATACCAATTGACAGACATCTCCATGATTGATTCAGGGCTCCAAACTTGCAACACAATAGAAACAAACTGGGATCTTCCTGCCACTGCAATTTTAGCTGCTGAGGATGTGAATAGTGAATCAGACAACGAACAAGATTCTACTGACATTGAGAAAACATACACTGTCGCAGATGCACATAATGCTTTGGAGCTTCTGCGCACCTATTCAATAACAAACGGGAGATCTGACATACTAGACGTTATCATGGACTTGAGAGAAAAATTGAACTTATCGTTTATTTCATCTGTCAAACAACAGACTACCATATTGGATTTTTTTTCAAGTCAAAGTGATACATGTACAGTATAAGTGGAATCTGTGTATGTGTGTTTTATTTTTGTGTGTTTAACTATCGTGTTTTATGAAAAGTGTCCAACCAGTGGCTATTGTAGACCGACATGTGCACTATGTTCTACTCATGGATTACGCTGATTTGCAGGTTAGTTTTCATAGTGCTTAGGATAAAATTTTTTTTATCGCTCTATTTATTATGTGAAACCTGTGAGGCAGGACCACCTGTCCTATGGGACCAGTTTTTGAAAGTCCCGTGAATGGTCGCCTTAGACAGGTTCGACTGTATATATATATATATATATATATATATATATATATATATATATATATATATATATATATATATATATATACACACATCATGTTTCCTACAATTACTTTTTTTTATTTGCGTAAACATGCATTTTGTTGCTTGCAAAAATGATGAATCTGAATCTTTGACCACCACAACATGTGCTGCTTAATGATTGACAAAGTTGGATAGGGCGGTCAAACAATTCTCACTCGTGACCAATTACATTAGAACCAAAGCTGGTCAATGTCTTGGTCACCTATTTTTAGTTGATCCGGAAGCAGAATGTTATCCAGCTCTAGGTCAGCGAGTGGGAAATCAAGAAGAAAGGCAACACTTTATTTCAAAATGTCTTGCTGACGTTGGATGTATTGTTCTGAAAAATTTATTTTATTTGTGCGTGTGCCACAGTTGTGTGATATAAAAATAATGATGGACAATAACGTGAGTATATGTCGAGAATGTGGGTAGGGCTTAGTGATGGACAATAACGTGAGTATATGTCGAGAATGTGGGTAGGGCTTAGTGATGGACAATAACGTGAGTATATGTCGAGAATGTGGGTAGGGCTTAGTGATGGACAATAACGTGAGTATATGTCGAGAATGTGGGTAGGGTTTAGTGATAAACATTAGTTTATATTAGTTTATTTATCAAGAATGTTGGTAGGGTTTAGTGACAGACAATTACGTGAGTGTATATGCGCCTATGAAGATACCGAGGTCGAAATGAGTGAATCCATCGAAAGAGTGTCCTCACCGCCAACATGACAGAGAATTGGCCAGGAAATCTGGCAAGTGTAGCATTGCGGTGTCCAGCATGAGAATGAAGTTAGAAGCAGCAACGGCGGAGATAACAGGGTTGGTTACACAGAAAGTGGATCACGCAGTCTTGGTGACCGACTCTCAAAGTATGCAACAGAAGATTGATAGAGAATGTTTGCAGCAGGAGTGGATGCAGCTCCCGACAGACTCCAATAATGGGAAAATGCCATAAAGATAGTTTTCAGACAGATCCGTCACAACTCCTTGTCACTAATATTTTAGTTGATTTGTTATTTGTCTATTTTGAGAAATGCATATCCTTTGTCTATTGTAATTCAAGTTGATTGCACAAATTTATATATCTTAAATAATGAGAAAATTTTGGGTTGAACAATTAATTATTTCAAAACAGAACGTGTCAAATTTGACAATTTTTGAAGAAAATACAATTACAATTACTAGTATCATTCCATTAAAACATCATTCATGCACTGATTAATTAAGCCACAAGTTTGGAGCCTCGGTGGCTGAGTGGTTAGTGTGAACATTGCTTGATTAGAAGGATCTCAGTTCGATTTCAAGAAGTGGATATTTTCGGACCGACAAGGCCAGTCTTCACCCAGTCTCTGTAAATGGGTACCGGATGTTTTTTTTTTTTTTCCGGGAAGTATAGACCGCCTGGAGTGATACCGACCGCCTCACTAAACAATTTGCGTTGTCATGGAAACATATGGTCACTAACACCATACTCCACATATGCATTGTATGGCAGGGAAATGAACCGTAACTTTTACTTGTTAGCTTGACTAGAAGCTTCACTTTGTGTGTGTGCGTGTGTGTGTAGCGGGAGGTAGATGGGAATGAGAGACGTGTCGTTTGATTGTTGTTAGTTTTTCTTTCCGGAGAGACAGTCAGCTGTTTGTTGGATCAGCTGTTCTCCGTTGTGTCTACTCGTCAGCTGATTGCTCGTGACACACATGCCTTCTAGCCCCTATCCATTCTGTCCCCGTGACCTTCTGTGGAATGTGGTCTTTGTGTTTACAATTAGCTTACTCGTCTCTGGGCTCACTGGATGCTATTCTTTCATCTCGTGTTATGACTTGCTTGTGTTTTGCCGCGGCAAGTTGTCGGTTAATTTGGTTCGTGCCCAGAATGATGACCCAAGGCAAGATATTGACAACTGTGCAACAAGAAACAAACGCTTGGATATACAAGTAGTCCGATTTTTATTTCAGTCACCATGGACTATTGTTACACACACACTAGCTTATCACTTATATACTGGAATGCACTCCTCTTGAGATCCACACGCTTCCATACTGATGTCTGATTATAATTGGACCGACCCATCGCCGGCCCAAGCCTAACCTAATGCCACGCTGTTTGGCTGTCTTCCACTCTAAGTATATTTGGACCAACCCATCGTTGGCCCAAACCCTATCCTAATGCTATGCTGTTTGGCTGTCTTCAGTTCCTAGTGGCTAACGGTACCTTGGTTCTGCTAATTCTCACAATCTCGAGTCTCTTCTCGATCTCAGGGTCTTACTGTTGACTAACTCTCGTAGGTTCTATGTAACATAGCTTCGGGCCGATTACTGGCCGCCTGATCTTACGAGCATCTGTGTGCTGGTGAACTATATCTCCTCGAATATTCGGACAGAGTGCTTCGCTCGAGAGATCCGAATGCCCATCTTCCCTCGAGAGATCCGAATGCAATTCTCCATTCTCCTATTTTGTTTACCCTTAAATTCGACCCTTGCCAGCCAATCAGATTTCTCTGTTCTCACTTACATCCGGACATCCACTATATGGCATGCCCCCAATATTTTGCACGTGAATTTTAATCCTTTGTCCTACCGTCTGGATGTCCGGTTCCCTTGATATTGTTCTACTTTTGGACATGGCCTCTGTTTATTTCTTTATTCTCTTCCCTTATGTTCGTGCATTTCTTTGTCCAGTTAGTGTCTGGAGATGACCTCCCACGTTCTGCACGCCTTTTTCCTGGCCTATCCTTTTTGTTATTACTGTGGCTACGTTTTTATTTATTTTTAATTTTCTCCTTCTCCTTGACCTAAATCCTCCGTTTCGCTTTTGCCCCCTCACTTCTAGATTGTTATTTGATTCTTTTGCTTTCTCCTTTACTCTCTCTTCTTTGCCTTCTCCTCTTCTACATGTGTGTGTGTGCGTGCGCGTGTGCGTGTGTGTCTGGTGTCACAATTTGAAACCACTCCCATAAATTATACATTTTAGAATGGGCACATTGTTGTAGACTCAGGTCATCTTCACCTATTAAAGCTGCAAACGCTTCAATGTTAGAAGTAAAATGCCACTTTAAGATTGAAACAAGCAGCTGTGCCGTAGCTTTGACTTTAGAACGGAATGGCTTCACTACAGTCTGGGCACCTCCATATCTGCTCAGCCAGCAACCAACAAAATGTCCATCACGATCGTTCATACTTTTCCATAGAACACGCTGAGTTCTTCTCTCAAAATGGTGTGCTACTTGATGCATAGAAAACTGTGTAATATTGAACGCGCTGAACTCTGTACAAAAGACGTGCAGCTCATAATGGACACACCCGAGTCACTGTGACGTCCATTACAAGCAGCATAAATCTATGTGTCAGCGACAAAACCGTGGACTTAGGATTAGTGAGCATGCCACAACAATAGTCGCTGTCCCAACAAATGAAGTGAGGCCACCACTTCCGTGAGACAATCGATCCAGCTTGTGGCAAATTTTACTCGAAAACAGACAAATCATACACCCCGTACCAAGGCAAGGCCGAGGCCTGTTACCGTTCTACTAAACTCAAGAGCCAGTGGCACTGCAGCACTATCTCATCTCGTGGGCACGCGAAATTCATGTCACGGGAGGGGGAGAGAGATAGTTTAAAATTTTAACATTAAGAGAGAGACAGAAAGAGAGGCAGTTTAAAATCCTAAGAAGATGAAGAGAGAGAGAGAAAAAAAAGAGATGCAGTTTAATATATTAAACATTAAGATATAGATAGAAGAGAGAGAGAGAGAGAGAGAGAGAGAGAGAGAGAGAGAGAGAGTTTACATTTCTAGCAGTAATATATAGAGATCGAGATTAAAATGAAGGAGTTAAGAGAGTTGAGAAAGTTTATACTTCTAGCATCAAAAGTTAACCATTTAAAAATCCTAGAATGACCAGAGAGACAATTTAAAATACAAGCACGATGTGGAAAGCAGATTATAATATTGGTATGAAAAGAGATACAGTTAAAAATCATATTATTAATAAAGAAACAGTTAGAAATACTAAAAAGGAAAATAAAAGCAGCTTAAAATAATGTTATGAAAAGAGAGATAGACAATTACAAAGCATTAAAGTAGTGAGAGACAGTCATTCTTTTTTATTTTATTTTTAAACTGAGAATCAAGTTCAGAATAATTGATCAAACTTGTAGACTAAAGTATAATATGGAGTGTTCATAATGTCGCTATGGAGGGACTTGATCAATATTCTTGAAATGAAATATCGAAATTTCGAAATCACGAAAATGATGAAATTTACATCACATTCTGTGTCCACAATCCCGTCACAAACATAACACAGTAAGCCGCTATTATATTCACGGTTTCATTGCTGAAGGGAAATGGTGTTATACAATGGAAACAGGTATTTTTTTTTAATACGTCTTCGGTAATGACAGCAAATATAGAGAAGAAGTTATTCAACAATTTGTGTTGAAATGTCCAGACTCACAAGTCTCCCACCGCAATGAGGCTATGACTTTGATTGACAAGTTTCGTGCTACGGAAAGTGTTGTAGATGCAGGATCTGGAGAGCCTTCAACTTCAGAAGACACAGAACTTGATATGCAAACCAGAATTACAATGAGCCCTAATAAATCTTTAAGGTGGTTGCCTCAACATGCAAACTTTTCCAATGAATACCGTCCACAAGGTTCTGATGTGTTAGCTACACTATCGTCCTTACAGATTAATTGAATCGTCTTAATTCCGTGCAAGAGATTGTGAATCCAGATTGAACTACTGCATGTTGTTTCAGAACCTTATCTCTGAACAAGGTCATGAAGTCATTGACGTGACATTCTTCACTGATGAGGCACAGTTTCATCTCTCTGGTTGCGTCAACAAGTAAGAACAACCGTATGTAGAGCAGTAAAAAAAAAACCCACATGAATTACATCAAGTACCGCTTTACGTTCAGAAAGTTGTATGCGGATAATTGGAAAACATTTTTTTCAATGCAAAAATCAACGCAGAACATTACCGTACTTTAATGCTGGAATCATTAATAGCCCACCGTACAGAGCGGGAAATTAAAGAAGCTCGGTTTCGGCAGGATGGGGCAACAGCACACACAGCCGCAAAAACATCACTTACTTATTAGGAAAGCGTATTTGCAAATCGCATTATTTCACTTGTAATCTGGCCTGCTCGTTCACCAGACCTAACCCCGCCTAATTAATACCACACCTAACCTCGCCTAAATATTATCTGTGGGGGTGAGCTGACAAGAAATATTTATCGATTATTCTGAAGACAGATAATGACCTGAAGGCAGAAATCGTCCAGAGACAACAAATATCACCGGTCATTATCCAGAAGGTTTTTGTAGACAAACACCAGGCATACCAAGAGTTGTTAACCCCCTACTGCACATATTAGAACAGACTCCCTTAACAGAGGAATCAGGATTGTCAAAACAAACACGGACAGAAGTGAAAGGAATACTTGACAAGGATGAGCAGAATAACCTGCAGCGTAAAACAATAACTCTCAGTTTCTTGGGTGAAGAATACCCACAAGATCTATGGATTCGTGTGTACACAGATGGGTCAGTACAGAATACAGTAAAGAATGGCTGAGCAGGTGCATACATAGAATACCCAAATAACACTAGTGATATGGATAAAATAGCAACAGGGCAATATCGTCACAATTACTATGCAGAAATGCAAGCAATAGAGTTGGCAATAGAAAAACTGCTAGCAAAACTAGGGAGCAGATTAGCTTTCAAAAGAAGGTGCAACAGAAACACAAACAGATGCGCCGGTTACATACCATCATAATATACAGATAATCAAATCAATCAGAAGACCAAATGCTCCAAATCTGGATGTATTTCATTACATCAATAGATGGGAACGAGTTATTATTATAAGCATTTGAACAGGACACAATTGACTCCACAGCCATGTGTCTACAAAATTCAAGATCGGTACCTCAAATATATGTGCATGTGGACAGGCGCCCCAGACAGGGGAACGCATATTTCAAGAATGCACTGAATATAGTAGACTCAGAAAAGTCCACTTACACCATTAATACAACACTACAGACAAGACTATACGCACCACTGCAAGAATGACAAAAGACGGTAACATTTATACAAGAAACGACATTGCCGTTATAGACAATACTTCAGGCGAACGAAAGATACGTAGATCAGTAGATTCAGTAGATATATAGATCCAGAATGTTTTCGAAAATAGAAAGTATCAGAATATCTTGAGGCCTGTGCTGGATATTTTGAAAACATGCGGTAAACATAGCTTCATCGCGTGAAAAGCTTCTTTACCTAATACAAGCCAGCCAACAGCAGTAGATAAATAGCACACGTTTTATATACAATTTCACGTAATTTCAAAAATATGTTCACTGAACCGGACTTTACACAGCCTCGTTTTCTTATTTAAGACAGAAGTTGACTTTTCTGTGAACAAAAGAAGATAACTTTTAATTTTTGAGAGAAATTATAAATAGTTAATATTTGCAACCACAAATGAAGGAAATGAACATTTCTTTTAATTAGATACTTCAGGATTTGCAATTTCTTATAGAAAATTTCAAAGATCTTGCATATTTTATGAGAAAATTATTTTCTGGGAAACAATATGCATAAGAATAAAAGTTTTGACAATTTACAATTACAATATATCGACTTATAAAGAATTCTTAACTATTAATGTAACAGGAGTTGCTTCCCTTTTAATAAAGCAAGATACCTTTTAATTTCTAAAAATCAGAATTATTACATCAAAAGACAAACACCATTTACAAACACCTCATTAAACAGCAAGCACCTCCATTACAGTTCAGAATCAAGAGAGACCAAAAATACTTTCTTACAGACTACACCAGCACTTTCTCAAATCTCCACAACCCACACATCGCTCCCAAAGCAAGGGAAGTTACATACAGACTCATATACAGCATGACACCCACAGGACAAGCAGCAAAATGCCAACTTTGCAGGCGAAACATACAAGAAACAGAAGAACACATATTCTACAAATGCAGCATAATCATACCGCAAGAACAGAGTTACAACACACACTAGAAACACACACTACACAGAAAGTAGATTTATACAGATCTATCATGCTGAACACACTGCCAAAAACAACAACACAACAATCCTACACTAAATCCCTAATTCTATTATCGGAATATAGGAATTTAGTAGGAATTTAGTGTGGGCTTGCAGAAATGCTGCCGTTTACCAATCGAAAACTTTTAATGCCAACTTGTTTTTACTTATTTATAATAAAAGAGCAATGTCCATTTTTAAACAATAAAATTAAATCTTCAATAATGAATGGAAGAATGCGAATGAATGATTTTCCACTATTCAAATGGAAAGGCACACCTTTCAAGTCTTTTATCTCCCTTGTTTGCCACACTTGGTGACATCATCAAAGCAATACAGCCGCCGACGACATTCCCAAACACAGACGTCAGAGTGCTCGAGGCTATTGTTGCCTCGTTTAATCATTCACTGGCGGCAATCGATAGACAAGCTATCAGTAAAGCCGCCAACGAGACGCCACACCTGCCAAAAGACAGGCTCGAGGCTATTGTCGCCTCGCTTAGCTACCTTTAGTGGCGACAGACATAAAGAAAGTTCCACCTTTTAAGTCGCCGACAAAGGTCGGGGTGATCAAGCCTATTGTCGCCTCTGGCGCTGCTATCTTCTTTTGAACCTTGGGTCGTGTGGTGCAATAGATTGCTTAACTTTTTACATGGAAAATATATGTATCATCACTCATCATCATCAAATCACATACATGAAATTTATTGTTTGTAAAATGGAATGTATTGTTTTAAAAACGAAATAAAGATTTATAAAAATTAAAAAAAATTTAATTTCTAAATTTTAATTTCTTTTTTCAGTGGTCCGGGTTTATGAAATTCAAGCGGATATTTACAAACCTGCCATTTTGTGCCAAAAGTGTGTTTCCTTTGGATTGTGTTTCATTATTGTGTATTCTGTGGTGACATATAGGTCACGGTAAATATGGAGGTGCCAATGATCGACCTGGATGGTGATTTTGAGGGAAACCTCATTCACAGAAGTGGAACTCTAGTCATTAACTTTACAGGACAAGACATTTCTTAAGTAAACTTTAACCTTCTTCTTGGAGTTCTGTCCGGACCATTTGGTATCGGACAGAACAGCATCACAGCCCTGTACCGCTTGGACAGCCCCTTCAAGTGGTACTTTACTCTAAGTTCGGCGGCTCACATCATCCATTATAAGAGGCTTGAAGGGAAAAAGATCGACCTGTCATCGCCTAAACTGTCGATGGAGATAGAATACGTGGAGAAAGAAAAACAGAAGGTACCCCCAACTAGGGTGACCATTTTTTCCCCATTGTTTCCGGGGACATTTGTCATATTTTTTTACATTTCAGAGGACTTTTTGCTTATTTCTGAGACTGTCCCACAAAATCGGGGACGAACGATATATATATGTGTGTGTGTGTATATACATATATATATATATATATATATTTATTTATATATATATTTATAATATGTGTAGGTGGGTGTGTGACTGTGTGTGCGCAAGAAATTTTGTAGATGCAAAAAAAAAGAAAGATAACTTTAAATTTAATAAAAACTGTGTTTATTTGCTGTTTGATTTTATTTTTGTTAATTTTCACGGTACTTATGCGATACACGCACTTAATGAGATGTCAATAGCTAGTTGTGTTTCTCAATTAAAAAAAAATATTTAAAATTAAAAAATGTAAACAACATATAGATATCAATTGCAGTATTAAAGTAATGTTTACAGTATCTTATTTATACTGAAGAGGTTGTTGCCTCGGCGTGATACTTGTTTTTTGAGTGTATCTTTCTCAAGATCTTATGATTTGAAGCAAGTTTATCACTGAAGCTTTCACACGATAAATTAATGTTAGTTTTTACTGTTGGCGACTTTGGCGGGAGATGTCCGGAAAGGCAGGGGTGGGGTGAGAGAGAGTGTCTGCTTTTTTAACAAAATAAACCCATCCCAATAGAAGTGAGTGGTGGGAATAGAAGTGACGTAGCACCGCGCTTCAAGAGTTCAAAGAGCTATCTCCGACACAACGCGTCCAAGTCTTCTCTTTTATCTTCCTGCTAATGCCGCTCAGTCTGGGATAAAGAAACACAACTCAGTAACGTCCTGAGTCCTAGTAATTACTTTAAAAGAGGGCCGATTCCGTGTATGAACATTTATTTATTAACTGAAATCGGGGACAAAATCGGGGACAAATTTCTTTCGGGGACAACTTCTACATTCCGGGGACTGTCTCCGGAAATCGGGGACGAATGGTCACCCTCGACTAACATGACACACACCAAGATATGAGCCATGGCCAGCACACACAAGCTAAGATATGAGCCATGGCTAGGACAGAAACACAGCAAGATATGAGCCATGGCTTCACTAAAAAACACCAAAAAATGAACCATGTCTAGCACAGAAACACATTAAAGTGCCCATATGCTTGGGTTTGTTGTAGTCGGCAGACTCTTCTGAACGTGGGAATCACAGGTTTCGTTAAACAGTTGTCCGGAGATTTGAGAGTGCAGTCTGACCCATAGAACGTTCTCTTGCATGTACAGATACCCGATCGACTGTTGATAGGTGTCGTTGAAACAGTTGTCCAGACATTTGAGAGTACATATGATGTCACAGCCTTCAGAACACATATGTTCGCACTGTAGCCCAAAATTACCATCGGGACAAGTGTCATTACAGGTATAGCCAAGATGATTACATTGTAGGCATTTTCCAGATTTTTCCTCAAATAAAGGACAGACACTGAGACAAGACCCGGAACAGTCATGTCCATAGATCCCATGTGAACAGTAGCCGTGACAAGTACCGATGATGACATTGCAGCCTTTACTACACCCACTACACACTACACAAAACGACCAAGAATGCTCGTCCAGACAATAGGTGTCTGTAAATGTTTGCACCTCACATACCGTCAGTGCACTGTCGGCCTGCGAAATGGTCGGTGAGAACTCAATCTTAATGTGTGCCATTGGCGTTTGTGATTTGACTACAACAGTGTTCACAGATAAATTAGGGTATGATATATCATTATACTGGAACACTACTCCACCACTGTCAGAGAAAGCCTTTAGAGTGGCATTCTTTACCCGAATCATAGTGCCAGCTCGATGATAGATTCGAATGACGTGAGTCTTCTGGGGTGTTGCAAAGTTCAGATACCAGTAAACAGAATTGGTTCCACTTCTCCATTGTGTGTGTGTGCAGTCATTGTCATAGAAATTGGTCTTTGTTTTGCTATTAACTGCGGCCTCTGATCCACATCCGTCTCCTGTATAACAAGCATCAAATGTGTCGATCTGGTTTGTGATCTGTTTGAGAGCCACTTTCCGACCCCCGTCAATGTAGATGGAGCAGATATTTGCAACTATCGCCCTTTCAATCCGTAACTTGTTGATCAGACCAGCCCCAGAGCAGAAGACATCAATCTCGTGCGGACTAACTACAAACCTTGATACATTGTTACATGAGGCAGAACCGTTCAGTTTTACCGTGAAACTGTCCGGATGTTTTAAGTCATTCGCATAAATCCTAAACCAGGAGCACGGCAAAGATTGATTGAGAGTTGTCTCAACTGATGTAGAATCTGTGTCCGGATTACATGAGGTGTCGTTGTTATCAAACAGGAAAGTAGGTTCAGATTTTTGGGCGTATTTGCAAATAAAATCCAAGTACTGACACTGGGGTCAGAAAATTTCGTGCTGACAACTGTCATTGTTTGAGCATGTCCCCGTAGTTTTGTCACAAACTGAGTCATTATAGCAGTGACATTGTAACGTACAATTTGTCCCAAACCAACCGGCTGCACAAGTAAGGTCATTAGCTTCCATGGTCGCTAAAAGCCATCGAATAAAGACTTGATCCACAGCGATGGTTAACGAACTGTGTACACACATTTATTATCAAACCAGTGATTACATTTTTTTTAAAAATCCGTCAACTCACTGTGGTAACAGATAGCATGAAATTCTCTAATAGAATGAGATAAACCGTTGGAGACTAGGAAAGTCAACATTGTTTACATGGTTTGGACGCAAGAAGCGTCCATTTTGGTGCGTCCCATGACGTCATCCTGGTCCATATTACAACTGTTTACTGATACATGTTGAAAGGATCATAATTTCGATTCATATAAAAAATATTTACTGATACATGGAGAAAGGATTATAATCCTGATCCATATTACAACTGTTAATAGACAGATGATAATAGAATCATAAGCTATCTATCTATTGACCTTTCGAGCCGTAACCGGCCCATAGGGCGTAGACCAAGATACACCTTCTCCTATATGAATTTTTTGTTCTAGCAGTTTTCTTTTAAAGATATTTTATCAAATCTCGCCATCTGTCTCTGTTCTGTACAAGCAGTTCTATCTCATTGAGAGAGCCGACTCCTGCTGCTCTTACCTCTCTCATCAATGTTCTTCTCAGTGTCTCCCTGGGTCTTCCTCTTTTTCTTTTACCTGTTGTTTCCCATATGAGAGCTTGCTTTGCTATTCGATTATTATCTCTTCTCATCACATGTCCAACGTATGACCATCGTCTTTTCTTTATTACTGAAGATATTAGTGGTTGATTGGCGATTTCTCTAATTTCCTCGTTTGTTTTGAATTCGTTCCATTCTATACCAAGTATTTTCCTTAGACATTTATTTTCGAATGCGTTCAACTTTGTTTCTATATCTCTTGTTGTTTTCCAGCTTTCACACGCATACGTAAGGGTTGATAGTACATTTGATTTGAATAGCCTAAGTTTTGTGTTTGTGCTAATGAGTTTTGATTTCCACAACTTTTCATGGCTTCTAAAAGACATTGCTACTTTAGCCATTCTGATTCTAATTTCTTTGCTCGTATCTCCTTCTCGATCAATGTGACTTCCAAGATAGATAAAGTGATCGATCTCTTCTACTGGTTTGTTTTCCATGTATATTTTGTCACTTGTTGGAATTAAACTTTTCATGACTTTAGTCTTTTCATGATTGACCTCAAGCCCAATTTTGCTGGCTATTGATGATAGTTCATTTGCGTTTTCCTGCATCGTTTTTATCTGACTGCTGATGAGAACTATGTCATCAGCAAAGTCGAGGTCCTCCAAATGGTCTCCTTGTATCCATTCGATGCCTTTATTACCAGTGCAGCATTTCTTCATTATGAAGTCCATAACAATTCCAAATAACAAGGGCGAAATAACAATCATAAGCTATACTACAGCTGTTTTTTGACACATGTGGATATGATAAAACACAAGAATGTTTTCCCTTTCATTAAATTTTGAATTCTGTTTCACTTTTATTCACGATTATAATTCTTAAAAAAATATCTCACTTTCATTGAAACTATCTCTCTTAGAATATTCCACAACACTTATATCACTAAGATCCTATATGTTTTCTATGTCAACGTTTGGTTGTAAAACTCTCTCTCTCTCTCTCTGCGATCAAGTCTCAATCAGAGTAGGATTCCAGACTCTCTTATGAAGTCAGCTGTCTTTTTAAGCTAAATGGTTGTGAAACATGAACTATTGACTGATCTGTTGAAAAAATACATTAATGCCATTGAATAGAAATGCTACAGAAGATTTGTTGACAATCAATCTATTGACCTTTTGAGCCGTAGCCGGCCCATAGGGCGTAGACCAAAATACACCTCCTATCTGAATTTTTGTTCTAGCAGTTTTCTTTTAAAGATATTTTATCAAATCTCGCCATCTGTCTCTGTTCTGTGCAAGCTGCTCTATCTCATTGAGGGAGCCGATTCCTGCTGCTCTTGCCTCTCGCATCAATGTTCATCTCAGTGTCTTGTTGACAATACAGGAAGAAATTTAGTGCTTTGTGTCTCATGGGAAATAGATCACCTGGTTGGCTGTAATGGAAGCAGATTTTGATGAGAAGAAATATAGGAAGAAGGAGATGCAGAATAAGAACATGAAGAGAATAAAGAGGAAGGAGAAGAGGAAAAATGAGAAGAGAAAGAGAAAGAAGAGGAGGAAGACGAGAAAAGAACAGGAAAAAATGAGAAAAGAGCGGAATAAGAAGCAGAAGAATAAGAAGAAACAGAAAAATAAGAAGAAACAGAAAAATAAGAAGAAACAGAAAAATAAGAAGGAATAGAAAGATAAGAAGAAATAGAAAGATAATAAGAAATAGAAAAATGAGAAGAAATTGAAAAAATAAGAAGAAACAGAAAAGAATGCGGGGGGGGGGGGGGAGAGAAGAAGAAGTAGAGTAGTAAAAGAAGCGTATTATAACTCTGACAGTGAACGTATCTAAACTATCTTTCGTCATACAATATCATCACTCATCGTGAGCAATCTGAATATAGAAACACCATCCTGATGAAACAAACAGCTTACGGTGTTCACAGAGCACTAAACTCAGTAGCTGCGGCAACTTGCAATATGAGGAAACTGCAACAAGAAGGAACACTTTTCAAACAGAGCCTTAACCATTTCTGTCACCTATCTGCCTTATTGACCTGATGCCATATTGAACATGTAGTTCATATATTAACAACACATTCTGCTACATGCTTATCTCTATTGTACTAGTGTTTTTTTTTGTTTCGTTATTTTTCTTCCAGAAGAGCTTATTGTTGTTTTAAGTTATTCGTTGTTAAAGCATAAAGTTTCTAGGGTGTATAGGCGGTATTGCCTGGGTTAAGAACACTGTTCTCAGAGTGGCATCATTTTCAGACAGCCTATAATTATTGCTTATGTTGCACTCTGTTAATAAATTATAATACTATCTTAGAAGCATATACAAATAGGTCTAAAGTGTGTGGGATTGGGAGGGAATGAATTAAAGTACTCTTTCTTTCTTCACTTCCTCTTGTACCCGTTCGGGTGTCGAAGGAGATACCAGAAGATTGGGGGGGGGGGCCCTTGGTAGCCGAGTTTGGAAAACAACCCGACTGAACTACCAACGATTGGACAATCCGTGTTCGATTCCCGCTGGGAGCAGTGTGAATTGTACTCATGGTTGAAAAAAAAATAAAATACCCTCACGGTCAACCCAGCCGTTGGCAGAAATGGGTACCAGGGTATTACCCTGGGAAGGTGAGGAATGTTGCCTCGCATCTGAGTTTTGATGTTTGAGGCCACACTAAACAGAAATCTCTGAACATTTCTGGATAGGCGGCCGAGCACATATGGGTGGAAACTCACGTGTTAAAACGCCGGTACAATTCTCATACTTTACCTTTGGAGGCTTCGGTCATTGTCAATTGATGATGTCATAGCATTTCTTTAATCTTGTCTGTTCATCGTACTCTGGGTCTGCCTCTTGCTCTTCTCCTTTCTCCTCTTTTAATATATGGTTTGCATGGTAAGAAATCACATGACATTCTTTCTAAATGGGCAGAGTAGTTTATTTGTTGTTTCTGTATGTAGATTAGGATTGATTCAATGCCTACTATTTCTCTTATAATATCATTTCTAGTTCTGTCTTTTCTGGTCGCTCCAAGCGCTTTTCTCAGACATATCATCTCTGTGGTAACAAGCTTTCTTTTATGCTTAGATGTAAGTGACCAAAGAGAGCTAATTTCCAATATTAGGAAGAAACAATCATAATTTTTTGGCCATGTAATGAGAAAAGAACAACTGGAATATATTGTAACAACTGGGAAAATTGAGGGACGAAGAGATAGAGGGAAGCAAAGAGAAATGATACCAGACAGCTTAAGAGAATGGCTTGGCAGGAGGTCAACAACAGAAATTATAAATAACTGTCCAGATCGAAAGTTGTGGAGAAACATGATCACCTACGCCAGCAGGCCCGGTACTTGATGATGATGCAAGTGACCATGTTTGGCATTGGCAACACAATATTGGAATGAATATATTCATTATATGATGTTTCTTGGTGGTAATAGGTGATGCTTTATGTTGAAGAATAGGGGATAGCTCCCCAATATTTGGTTACCTTGTTGCATCACATGACTACTTCTTTGTCGATTTTACTATCTTCAAAGGATGGTGTTCCCAGATATATAAAGTTTGTTACTTGTTTTCTAACTTGATGTTATAGCTTTTTTTAATGTCTTCTTTTGTCTTCCAGTTGATATAACTTCTGTTTCAGTGCTTATTTTCATGTTTTTCATTTTACATTGTTTATTCAAACATAAGAAACAATCATCATTTTTTGGCCATGTAATGAGAAGAGAACAACTGGAATATATTGTAACAACTGGAAAAATTGAGGGACGAAGAGATAGAGGGAAGCAAAAAGAGAAAATACCAGACAGCTTAAGAGAATGGCTTGGCAGAAGGTCAACAACAGAAATGATAAAGAACTGTCGAGATGGAAAGTTGTGGAGAGACATGATCACCTACGCTAGTAGGCCCACAACTTGATGATGATGATGATTCAAAGATAGCAGATATTGTTGAAGTTCTGTTTCTCCAAAAGCTGTTAGGGCCTGGTCGTCAGCAAAACATAGATCATTTATATCTTCACCCTGTTATTTACCATCTTTGCATATTTTATCGAAGTGCACAAATAGATATTTTAAAATATTGATAGCTTAGTGCAGAGCTGTGCTACAGTACCCAAATATATATTTGAAATTAACAATAGCTTAACATAGGATTGAGCTAAAGAACTACAAATATGTATTTTAACAAATATAATTACTCAACTCAGGGTTGAATTAACTCTTTCCGTACGTTTCGACGTACATTGCGCCATGTCGTTTTCTGCCGTGTACGTTTAGCCGCACAGTGCGTCATTCTAAATTTGATTAGTTTAAACTGTTATCAAATCATATTCTATTTACATGTCTTGTATCATCTTGGTATTGGTGAAATCTAATTCCTTGTTTAATTATGTAAAAATTCATATATATAATATGTTAAGTGTTAAATAAATATAAACATGTAGTTTAATTTTAAAAACATGACAAATTTTATCTCGGAAATCTCCACCGCTAAATTGATAAAAACCTTCTGTACTGAAAGAGTTAAACTACCCATATATGTATTTTAAAAAATATAATTACTCAACTCAGGGTTGAATTAAAGTACCCACATATGTCATATGTTTTTTATCAAATATAATTACTCAACTCAGGGTTGAAATAAAGTACCCACATATGTATTTTAAAAATATAATAGACAAACACAGAGTTTACTCTAAAATACTCAAATATATTTCATTAAAATTAATGGCAGCTTAACAAATTTTCTTAGAAGTTTAAAAGGCAGTTTTTATTTTTTAATTTGAAATAACAGCAAGAAAATATGAAAATTGATCTAAAACACACAGTTTGTTCAGGACAAGAAGTCAGAATTTAATGGCAATAATTGTAGGAACGTCAACGAATTAAAAGCCACAAAAGGCATCTCTTGGGTTTCCCACATTGGTTACTAGAGTGGTGTTTTGCTGCTTTTGGTACAGAATGTGTTAGCATAGAGTTGAACAAAAGGGACTCAAAAGAATATCTTTTTTTAAAATCAAGACAGTTTAACACAATTCTTTCTAAATAAATGCCCGACATATGTCCATCTTCTTTTCTTAATTGTAGATGAGATAAATGGTTGCATGGTCATTTCTTTTGTTTTAGCATTAGTCTTGAATTCATTCCATTGAATGCAAATTATCATTTTTAGGCGCTTGTCTTAAAATTTGTTGAATTTTTTTTCTCAATCTCCTTTGTTTACTCACATAAGTAATAGTGGATAATACGTCTGGGTTGAAAATTCTAAGTTTTATTTTCGTGCTGAGTTTCTTCAATAACCATATCTTTTTTAAGGTTTTTAAAACTGAAAGCTACCTTTGCTATTCTGACTCTGATCTATGTTCTAGGTTCTCTCTGGCAGACAAACTATCTATCTATTGACCTTTCGAGCTGTGGCTGGCCCATATGGCTTAGATACTCTTTCTCTAAATTTTCTTTTTTGCAAAGATCTTTTATCAAATCTAACAATTTTCTCTGTTCTGTGCAAGCATCTTGATCTCAACGAGGGAGCTGATTCCTGTTTCCTTTGCCTCTCTTATTCAATGTTCTTCTCAGTGTCTCTCTGTGTTGGCCTCTTTTCCTCCTACCTGTTGTTTCCCACATAAGGCTTTGCTTTGTTATTTGGTTATTATCTCTTCTCATCACATGTCTGACATATGACCATCGTCTTTTCTTGATTACAGACGGACAAACTGCTGAAGATTTAATTCATGCAATCTCTAGAATATTCTGAGCAAAGTATGCACACCACAGAAGAGGAAACATTCTTCCAATCATTAACTTTACTGCAGTTCACATATTTATATAGAACATCACACACAAAAAAGGAGCCTGGGGGGGATGAGTGGTTAGTGTACTCACTACTAATCAAAGTGATCTCGGTTCAATTCCCAGAAGTATTGAAATTTATTAGGACAAGGCTCTGGCGTTCACTCAGTCTCTAAAAATTGGTGACAGAGATTTTTCTAGGAAGTAAGGGTGGCCTGACATTTCCATAATTCTGTGTTAGTGATTATGGAAATGTACCAGTCAAATACCAGTGGATAAAGGGATACAGCGAAGATGATGGCGCTGGATAGGACACACTCTGCGGAACCCAAATGAGAGTATTACACAACAGGCCCTTTTTTGGAATCCTCAGGGGAAAAGACAAAGAGGAAGACTAAAGAATTCTTGGAGAAGACAGATGGAAGCAGAGATGAAGATGATGGGGAAGACATGAAATCATCTTAAAAGAATGGCAAGAAACATAATGACTTGGAAAGAGTTTGTTGAAGACCTATGCTCCACAGGGAGCTGAAAGGTAGAAGAAGAAGAAGAAGGGTAGTCTGATGTGATACTGCCTACATCATCCATAAATATGACATTAGTCAACAAACAAAACAGCCATAACACCATTTGGCTATCAAGTTGTGAAGGGAACCCCCGCACAGTAAAGGTTATGAACATATTTCGTACACAACAATTAAATTTATCATTAAAAAGCCACTGGGTTCTGTGCCTCAACGTGTTGGGCTCATGCCTTTTTTCATCTTCATGTCTACTTGCATACTGTCCCTTTTTGCTGCAGCTTTAGCATCTTCACCTATATCAATCAAACAATTAAATGCTTACAGTCGTGTGAGGTGAGTCTAAAAGTTTTCTTAACAAAGTGATACAAATTCAAATCACAAACCCATTGACCTGTAAATTGACAGTATTGTTACCAAAGTTAATTGACAGTATTGTTACCAAAGTTAATTGACAGTATTGTTACCAAAGTTAATTGACAGTACTGTTACCAAAGTAAACTGGCAGTATTGTTACCAATGTTAATTGACAGTACTGTTACCAAAGTAAATTGACAGTATTGTTACCAAAGTAAACTGACAGTACTGTTACCAAAGACATAAAAATACTCTATAAATGGCAATACAACATAAACAATCAGGCACATTGATGTAAATATGACAATGTTCTATTGATACATGCATCAAAGCAAAACAGTGTTTCATCAATTTTTTTCTTCTTCAGAAAACATCCACATAATAAAATGGATGCAGTTGCCAGATTCATTTTACTTTTCAATTTGTGCAAACATAAATTATTAAGAATGTTTTTTTCCTATCCTTCCTGGTGTATCAAAGAAAGAGAAAGTCCACATTTCCAGTAATGATCAAGTCTATCTTCTTTCTTCTTTTCACTGATACCTAAAAGGTGTCGTGGTTTATATCATTTGTCGTTCTTGAGCTACTTGAACTGTCAGAATTAGTGATTTTCCTTTGTTGTTACATGTCTCTATCACTGCATCTATCCATCTTGGATCCATCTTCTAGGTCTTCCACTTTGTCTTTTTCCATGCATTCTCGAGAAGAACGCCCTTGATTGTGATTGGTGAGGGTTCATTCTGACCAGGTGGCCTGACCATTTGAGTTGTTGTTCTATATATTCTTGGCAGGGTTTTATTCCTACCATTTTTGATCAAGTCTATAATTGCACTTAATGCCTATCCTTATTCATTAACTAAAAGAGGTAGGGTTATTATTTCTCACAAATTTTTCCAAATAATCAATGTTGTAATTATATTTACAATTTCCTAATTTGTTGTGAATCAATTGAGTAACCAGAAGAAAAAGTATATCTGGAAATAAAAGTAGTGAAGAAGTAGATCACTTTGTATAACATAGAAGCAGCATAGATCAAGAATGAGGCACAAGGAAATTGTAATCAGAATAGTGAAAGCAGCAATGAGTTTCAGAAACCTTGATGAAATATGGAAATTAAAATTACTAAGCATAACCAAAAAAAAAAAGGTCAGGATTTTGAAAGAAAATGTATTATCTACCCTTACTTATGCACAAAAGAGCTGGAAAACAACTAAAGAAATAGAAAATAAAATTGAAAACAAAAGCCTCAGGAAAATAATTCATATACACATGGAATGAATTTAAGACTAGTGTAGAATCTCTATGAATACTGTCGAATGCTTTTTTGAAGTCAATGAAGTTAAGTACAAAAGGTTTTTGCTTTTCAATGTGTTCCTCCAATATAAGTCGTAGAATAAAAATGTGGTCAAGGCAGCTTCTTTCTTTTCTAAACCCATCCTTTTCTTCACGCATTATCTATTGAATCCTTTATTCTATTTATGATGATTTTACAGAATAACTTTGAGGCAACTGACAAAAGTGTCACGCCTCTCCAGTTGTTACAATCTCCGAGATTGCTCCTTTTTGGAATCTTAACAATGATTCCTTTTTTTCACTTATGAGGCACCTTCTCTGCTTTCCAAATGATGTAGTGTAGAAATAAGAGAAATGATAACGCTTTAAAAAATATCATCAATGATGAAAAGAATGAGGTGGTCATATATAGGACATGAGAATAGACAATAAAAGACACTCAAAACAAGACCTCCTTTGGGAAAAAAATGCCATATCACTACAAATATTAATGTAGTTGTAAATGTTTGAACTCTTTTTATACGTTTTGATGCATTGTGCGCCATGTCGATTTTGGTCACGTATGTTTGGATGCATAGTGCTTCACTCTCAATTCGATTAGTGTAAATCGTCATGAAACCATATTCTTTTTACATTTCTTGTATCATCTTGGTATTGGTGAAACCTAATACCTTGTTCAATTATCTAAAAATTCATATATAATATGTTTTATGTTAGATAAATACAAATATGTGGATTCATTTTTAAAACCATGGAAAATTTTGTCTCTGAAATTTCCTCCGTTGCAATGATAAAAAGCTTCCGTATTGTAATAGTTAATGGGTTGAAATATTCAACATTGATTTATGAAGTACAGAAGTGTAACTTATTTACCTCATCCAAACTATTTTGACAACCATCTTTAGTATAAAATCATTTATTACTTTGACCTTGTTGAGCAGTCTGGGTAGTCTAGGATCAATTCCCTAATGAAGCAAATTGTTTTCGTTCTGACCAACATGACTTTGGGTTTTATCCCAGAAGTGAGAAAGAGAGTTCATTGCTGCTATATAAAGTCAATTCTGAACTTTGGAAGCGAATCATTGCATCATCAAACAAGTGAAATGACGATTAGAGGCCACAGAGATAGGATTTCTCAGAGGAATGTTGAAAGTTCCCTGGACAGCTAAAAAGACCAATGAGGAAATTCTCAAAGAGGCCAACACAAAAAGAGCTCCTAAAAAACATCAGAAAGAAACAATCAACGTTTTTTGGGCACATCATGAGAAGAGGAAAGTTGGAATCACTTGATTACAACAAGCAAAATACAAAGAAAAAGAGATAACGGAGACAAAAAGAGAAAATACTAGATATCTTGGTGTCATGGCATGGAAAACAGTGAACAACAAAACTGATACGATGCACCATGGATAGAAGATTATGGAAGGACAAGCTCGCCTACGCCAACTAGCATGCACATGATGATATTAGAAACTAAAAGAAACATACAAATAACTTACTATTTTCACTTATTTTGTTAAGAAGTGATTGTGCAGCATGCGTTAGCAATTCCAGCTGAGCTCTGACTTCTTGAGAGGATGCGTCAGTCACTGTGTCATGCCACTCTTGCTTCTCTATGCACAAGTTTATGATAAAATTCTGTGGATAAACAAAATCTGACCCTTCATAATAAAACTTTACAACTTTAAGGCATTTTTATGACCCAGTGCTGGATCACAATAAGCAACAAATGAAATGATTTAGACATTAACATGGTAATAAAAAGTAAAAGTAAAGAGCCACATCATGCCAAGTAGCGTATAGGGAATATAGTGTTAGTAATTATAATTTTTAAAGACCTTTAGCACATGATTTTTGGGGTAATGTGGTTGGTATTACGCTCGTGCCGCTTTACTTTCCCAGAAAAAAATCTGGTACCCATTCAAGGCTGGGTGAACTCAGAAGCCGTCGGTTGGGATAGAACCCGCCCTCTTGTTCTTTGTAGTTCAGTTCACTAACAACTGAGTTATCATGGCTCCCAGAATGATCATAATTAAACAGTATTCCTCAGAATGAATAAGACAGAATCAAGAGTAACAAAAATGGGAAGTCTAACATAGATAATGATAGACTCTTAAAATAGCAGAGAACATGATCAGACACACCACATAACATTAACTACAACATTCTCTAAAATATAAGTGGCAACAATGATAGAGGGAGGTAAGTTTAATCCTAGATTATGATTCCAACATAAAAATTATCGTCTCAAAATACTAATTCTTGAAATGTTATAGTTTGCTGCAGGCAAATATTCTCCCATCCTTACACCTTCCTAATTACTATATTCGGTGACCCTGAGTGTTGGATTTGTATCCTTTGATGTTGGATTTTTTTTTCAAGTGTGTGGTAAAAATTATGATGATATCCTTTTTAAATAAATTTGGCCAATTTTTAATAAATTTTCTTTTTTTTTTTCATTTCAGGAACGGAGAAATCTCCTTGGCCATTGGTGAGATATGAAACAAATCTTTGTAATACAAGATAGCCAGTGAACGACACTTTGAGGGAACCAAACATACGGCTGGATCGACGGACTTACAGCGCTTGCATGAACAGTCAACGTAACATCTCCTTAAGACATGGCATAATGCGTTTGAAATTCAGGCCAAAAATCTAACGTAATCCAGGAAATTATTATAGCACCCGATTCCCTTTGTGTTTACTTGGCTAAACACACAATTGTGCAGCAAAAGTTCAAAGAAAATACTATTTTAGGAACCTAAATGTAACATTAAAGTTGTAGTAAATTGTACAACGTATCATAGTTGTAGTAAATTGTACAACGTATCATAGTTGTAGTAAATTGTACAACGTATCATGAAACCATCACCCATAGAAAACGTCACCCACAGATATGTATCATAATTTAGAATTTGAAAAGAAGTAATGTTATAATCAAACAATGTTACATAACATAGGTATCCTATCTTGAGAAATAAATAGAGTGGTCATTCAAGACTAAACATAGTGTATTCTATGACTAAATAGTGCTATTCTAGACTGTCAGTCATGCCTAAAAATAGAACAGATGACGTTGGATATTGAGGATGATGATGGTGTTTTTGCTTCATCCATGTATGTTCTCTTTTTTGACAATGTGATCTCTCTTTTTGTCGCCATTCTTCATGACATTGTTCATCATCGAGTGCTGTCTGCGCATCGAAGGTTGGCTACCATGGAGCACCATTCCACCCTGTCTCTTGCTTTGAAGGTGCAGACTGTCATAGGTTGACTTGTCCATCTTTTGATGTTACTCGTCCATGTTAGTCTTGGTCTGACTCTTTTACCTTGTATTTTCCCTTTCAATATTGCTTTGATTGGGCTGTTGTGTCTTTTAACATGCCCCACAAATTTCATTTGTCTTGTTTGAATTGTGTTTAGTAGTTTTCTTGTAATTTTTAGTTGTTTTAAAACTTCATCGTTTGTTTTCTTTTCTTTCCATCCAATTCTACCCATTCTTCTATAAATCCACATTTCAAAGGCTTCAATTTTCTTTTCTGTTTTCTTGTATAATGTCCATGTTTCTGCACCATACAGGAATTTTGTGAAGATGTAACATTTTGATATTCTTAGTTTTAGCCCTGGTGTTATTTGTTTTGATGTTAGTATATTTTTCATGGCAGTAAAATGACATTGTTAACTCAGAAGAAAACCACTTCTATGGCACTTGTTTCATCAATGTAGAACTGCTTCAAGCAGCACAAGTAGAAATCTTTCAAACAGAGTGCTGGATTGTCAACGTGGGGGGGCCTCAGTAGCCTAGTTGGGAAAACCACCTCATTAGCTACTGCCATTTGGACAACCTGTGTTCAATTTCTACTGGAAGCAGTGTGGATTGTACTCGTGGTTAGAAAAAAGATACCCCTACATTCGACCCGGAAGCCGTGATAGCTCAGTGGTTAGTGAACTGGACTACAAAGGATAAGAGGTAGGGTTCGATCCCAACCGATGGCTTCTGGTTCACCCAGCCTTTAATAGGTACCGGATTTTTTTCTGGGAAAGTAAATGGCATGGGCGTAATACCCATGGGGTACTTAACTTTAACTTTCGACCCAGCCACTGGCAGAAACAGAAATGGGTACCAGGGTTCATACTCTGGTAAGGTGAGGAATAGTACCTCATTCATGAGTTATGATGCTTGAGGCGACACTAGGCAGGGGTCTCTGAACACTTCTGGATATGCAGCTGAGCACATATGGGTAAAAAAAAAACCCACGTGGTAAGACGCAGATTCAAGTCTCGTACCTTTACCAATGAGTTGCTAGCTCATCAGACAGAACATCTTTTGAAATTCTGCTATCCTCTATATGTGTCACTTAACCCAATAACCTCAAGTTATGTGGGCTTATGAAGGAATTTACACTGTTTGAGCTTGTTACTCTTAAGAACAGCAATGTTGGATACACAATTCTACCATCTGACGCCTAGAATTCTTCTTACGTAGCACAGATCGATTGTATTGAGTTGATGTTCTTGATGAGCATGTGTTATCCATGCACAGCTTTTAATGAAAATCAGGCCTGATATACTTGAAGTTTGGTGGTTTTAGTGAGAGCTTTATTATCTATAATATTACTTAATGTTTATGATAATAACAAAAATACTATCAAATAATTTGAATAATCCAAAAACACAACACAATTATTTTAATAATATTTGTTCAAGAATGATTCAACAGTCTTTTGATCTCTGTCCTTCCTTAATGCCATAATATGGTATCTGCAAGTGTTTGTGACTTGTTTTGCTTCATATATATTTTGTCCTTGAAAGTCACATTGATTGTGAAGGAGATACAAGTAAAGAAATTAGAATCAGAATAGCTAAAGCAGCAATGTCTTTCAGAAGCCTTGGAAAGTTGTGGAAATCAAAACTCATCAAAACTTGGACTATTCAAATCAAACGTTCTATCAACCATTTCAGAATTTGAAAATTTCTTATGCAACAAATCTATGTCAATAGAAATGAGAAAGAGAGTTCATCGGTGCTATATAGAACCAATTCTGACCTATGGAAGCGAATCATGGACAGTAGACAAACAAATGAAAAGATGATTATAGGCCACAGAGATGGGATTTCTCAGAAGAATGTTGAAAGTTGCCTGGACAGCTAAAAAGACCAATGAGGAAGTGTTCTTAAGAGGCCAACACAAAAAGGGAGCTCCTAAAAAACATCAGAAATAAACAACATTTTCTGGGCACATCATGAGAAGAGGAAAGTTGGAATACTTGGTTACAACTGGCAAAATAAAAGGAAAGAGAGATCGCGGACGACAAAGAGAAAAAATACTTGATAGCTTGGTGTCATGGCATGGAAAACCGTCAACAACAGAACTCATACGATGCACTGTGGATAGAAGATTGTGGAAGGACATGATCACCTACGCCAACTGGTATGGCGCATGACGATAATGATTAACCCTTACGTAATTCATGCGAGAGCTGGAAAACAACAAGAGACATAGAAACAATGCTCAAAGTTAAAAGCATTTAAAAATAAATGTCTAAGGAAAATACTTAGTATAGTGTGGAACAAATTAAAAATAAATGAGGAAATTAGAGAAATTACCAATCAACCACTATAATCATCAGTAATCAAGAAAAGACAATGGACATATGTTGGACATGTGATGAGAAGAAATAATAACCGAATAGCAAAGCAAGCCCTCATTTGGGAAACAACAGGTAGGAGGAAAAGAGGCCAACGCAGAGAGACACTGAGAAGAACATTGATTGGAGAGGCAAAGGCAGCAGGAATCAGCTATCACAATGAGATAAAAATGCTTGCACAGAACAGAAACAAATGGCAAGATTTTATAAATGTTTTTTGCAAGGATTGAGACTGCTAGAAAGAAAATTTAGATAAGAGAAAGAGTATCTGGGTCTATGCCCTATGGGCTTGCTACAGCTCAAAAGGTCAAAAGATAGATAGATTTAGAGTGTTATGTCTATCGGCCTTAGAAAAATAAGGTTGCTTAGGTGATACCATAATGAAGAATTTCTCGTGGCATAGCGAAGTGTCGAGGAGTATGGGTTTAATCCTGCTTCGGACTTTGATTGTTCTTTGTTTTGTTTTTTTCTTTTGTTGATTATATGTGTATTTTTTCCAAGTGTTTTAAACACTTCTCTTCTCTTGATATGATTCTTAGCAAAAGAAACACCTTTGAGCTGTGAGCTTGTGTAGCCAAATCAATAAGCATCTTTTCATCTCCAAGTAGGGTCAATTCAGGTTTGAATCATTTAGTATAAAAAAATGATTTTTTTTCTGTTGATGTTGAAATAAAAGGTTTGGCTTTATTATCTTATCACATGACTTCCAGTTAATATGGTGGATAGGCAGCAGGAACCGTTGAGGCTGTCTGAAAAGCGTTCCTTGTTGCAGTTTCCTCATATTCCAAGTTCAGCTTGCTGCCGTACTGAGTTTAGTGCTCTGTGCATACCGTGAGCTGTGTTTCTCATTCGGATTGCGTTTTGATATTCCAATTCTTCTTCTTCTTCTACCTTTCAGCACCCTGTAGAGCATATGTCTTCAACAAACACTTTCCAAGTCGTTCTGTTTCTTGCCATTCTTTTAAGATGATTCCATGTCTTCCCCATCATCTTCATCTCTGCTTCTGTCTGTCTTCTCCAAGAATTTCTTGGTCTTCCTCTTTGTCTTTTCCCCTGGGGATTCTAAAAATGGGCCTGTTGTGTAATACTCTCAGTTGGCTTCCACAATGTGTGTCCTATCCAGCGCCATCATCTTCGCTGATCTCTTTATCCACTGGTATTTGACTGGTACATTTCCATAATTCTATGTTAATGATTTTGTCCTGCCATTTCCATCTTTTTATTCTGCATAAGCATCCATTAATGAAAGTCTGTATCTTCATGATTGTCAATTTTGTTGTTCTCCATGTTTGACAGCCATATAATAGGACTGACTTAACACTGGAGTTGAAAATTATGAAATGATGAATAATGATACCATATGACGAAGGACAGTTCAGCCTGCGTTCACTTTTGGTGTCACTTGGCCTTATGTTTTTTGGCATGTGCTGTAGCTACTATGATGGGGAACCCAACTGCCTTTCTTTGGTTGGATCCTTCAATGAGATGAGTTTTAATTTGGATGATTCCACTGGCAAGGGCGGTTGAGCAATTATGGATTTTAATTCATTTGCAGTAATACCGGGGCCTTCGACTAACCATAACCATACTAACCATCATCATCTTATCACAACTGCACAGGTTTACAGCCTTTAGTCTGCAGGTTTTATAGAAAGGTCCCAGCACACCTCAGAGATAGGATAAAAGTTGTAGATGAGATCTAAGGTTCAACACATCCATCTTCAGCATGGGAAGATTTACTTAACAATTTTTGCCTGGACATCAGCCATTTTAAATGTTTTTTATTGAAACTGTCAAGCTGCATATATGTAGAGCATAATAGAGCATCAGTCGTATCGCTCTCCCTTAACAAACATATCGTTAACACGGAAACACCAGTGGTATGAATGGAAGCTGATGAGGTAACCAGGGACAGGTTGATGATATACCTCAGAGTTAAGTTTGTCGCAGCCTGTGTTTTTGGGACCTTGTAGACCATGTGATAACAAAATCTCACAAAGGATTAGCTACCTTGAAGGTCATGGCAGCTGCCAACATCGAGCAGAGACTATTTACCCTTCTGTTCCAGGTACTAGTCCTTGCACCAATTCAGTATGAACTGGCAATTCTTACTGTCAGTAATAAGCAAATTGACAGGCTGGAGAAAATACAGAATGAAGCTATGCGCATTATCTTGGGGTGTACGAGGGACACTCCCTGTGTTGCAATGAGGTATCTTCTTGCCTTTCCAACCATGGATAACAGGATCAAGATCTGGTGGGCACGAGTATACTTGAAGATAACTGTAGATAAGGAATATCCATTGCACCACGAGCTCAACAAAGAGAAAGGTATCAGGCTGAAAAGAGGTAAATAATGAGTGGAACGAGCAGAAGATGACATCAAACAGGTCTGTGGGCATACCAATATCATTGCCGGCAAGAAGTGGATACCGGTTCCTACGTCATTCGAGGGGACATTCTCGTGTATTGTCACACTCGACAGGAAATGTAGGAAACAGAACCCAGTCGTCATCAATGCAGAGGTCAACGGTCTCATCTGGGATAGAGCACTGATGAGAAAGATGCAGTCATCTATACAGACGGATCTGTAATACGATACAAAAGGAGTGCATGGGCATTTACAGCACACTCGGTAGGCAGAATAGCCAAGGATGAGAGTGATGCATACGTTATGACCACAAATAGTATGACAATGGAGGTGATGGCAGAGACCAGGGCATTCATCTGGTTAGAGTCACTAGACTACATCCATGTCTACATACTGAGTGATTCGATGAGCATGATAAGAAAAGTGGAGGCCGGCTTTGAACGCATGCAATGAATGAATAGAGTTATTACAAAAGTAAAAAATATGTAAGGTTACCTTTGTCTACGTCCCTGGACATGCGGAAGTACGGGGAAATGAAAGAGCAGACAGGTTGGCTAGCTGCGCTGTTGTCTAAGATGGTCAACCCATGGATCGGGTGGACATCATCAATGTCCTCCAAGATGTGGGAAGGGCACAGGACTTTGATAACAATGAGTCCACGTTACTTTTTCGGTTGAAAGATATGAAGTTAAGATGGGCACAGCCAGAAATGAGAAACTTAGTGGGCGTATAAGAAGTATATGTATATCAACCAACACAGAACTGGAATAGTCAATCGCTGGACACTGCAGGACTTGCTGAGGACGGGATCTGAGCATCTAGGGACATGTTCGGAGTGCAATGATGATGACCCACAAATAACTCAATAACGCAATATGTAGAGCGCACATATATGAAGAGCATACATATATATATTTATATATATATATATATATATATATAGTGCACATATATGTAAAGTCGAGAGTCAGAAAATTGCATCTCTCTGGGTGGTTGATGTATTTGGTTTCATATTTTCTTATCTATTTTGTAATTCTGAATCATTGCAAAGGAGACTATGAAGATTGGTCTACATATTTAAAACAGTCAGAACTACAAGCTAACCTTTTCATCTTTTGTAATCCGACCTGCGCTTATTTTATCAATGTCTTTCATTTTTTCAAGGATTCGCATGATTTCTGTTTGCAGCTTTTTCTTCTCCACTTTAGAAGTTAACAAATTTGGACACAAGTTCAGCTTAACAGAATTAAAACTACAAGACATATGAAGATCAAAATAAAATATTAGTCAATCTCAATTTAACTCTTTACTTTCCTAATTATTTTACTGGTCTGAATTGAATTATTTGACAGATTTGTGAACTACCCAATGTCACTAATTAAACAATTATGTATAATTTAAAAAAAATAAAATAAAACATTATATGTTAAATTATAGAAGGAATATTACATATTATGGAAATAATATATGAATGTTATTATTACCAAGTCAGGTCAGGTAATTTTACCTGCTACTGTATGCAGTAAACAGTACAACCTGTGGCTGCCCTGCTGCCTTGCAGGTAAGCTCGGGTGAGTAAAAGGCTAAGGGAGGGTACCCCGAAGTAAAACAACCCCACTGCCTTGTGGGTGAGACTTTTTAGTCAAAGGCTAGTGGAGCCAACCGTAAACAAATTGGCGGAAGGCAACAGAAAACCACCATCGTAACTTCTTTGTACAATCATAAATTGCCACAATAATAGAAATAACGACAACAATGTTAAGGGGGATTCCAATGAAAAACCTTGTTCGGTAGGGGACATCATGTGCTATAGGTGATACCCGATCGTCATCAAGCTACTGTAAGCAAAATAAAGATTAAACAAACTCTAAAGATAGGTACTTGGAATGTGAGAACACTCATGAAGAAGGGTAAACTAGAAAACATCATACAAGAAATGAAAAGAATGGGTTTACAAGTACTTGGACTTTGCGAAATGAGATACACCGGATCAGGGGAGATGTATTCTGATAAACATAAAATAATCTATTCTGGAGGTACTGAACACCAAAGAGGAGTAGGTATCATGTTGGATACAGAAAGAGAAGGAACAGTGAAAGGCTTTTATCCAATATCTGACAGAGTCCTTTTAGTGAAATTGAATGGAAAGCCAATAGACATAAATCTTATACAAATTTATGCACCAACAGCAGACAGTCTAGAGGAAACAATTGATAAATTTTATGAGTTAAATGAGGCACTTCATAAATGCAAACCACATGAAAACACCATAATTCTAAGGGATTTTAACGCAAAAGTAGGAAAGGAAAGGGTTGAGGAAGTAGTCAGTCATTATGGCTTAGGCGAGAGGAATGAAAGAGGTGAGAAACATATTGACTGGGCAAGAACACACAACATGATAATTGGAAACACCTGGTTTAAGCAACATCCAAGACGTCTGTGGACATGGAAAAGCCCAGGGGACAACGCACGTAATCAAATTGATTACATAATAATAAGCAATAGATTTAGAAACAGTCTGGTGTGTGTGAAAACTAGACCTGGGGCAGATTGCACTAGTGATCATGTACCAGTTGTGGGAAAGCTTAGAGCAAAATTAAAAACAACAAAACAAGCCTCAGTTAACATCAAGTTAAATTTAGATTTACTCAAATCAGACAAGAAGCTGCAAGATAAATATAAAATCACAATTCAGAACTGGTACAATGCAATAGAGAAGATACAAAGCATTGATGAACAGTGGGAAATGCTAAAAGAATCAATGCAACAAACATCAAAAGAGTTCATACCACAAGTGAGGACAAATTCAAGAAAGAAATGGATGACAGATGACATTTTGCAGCTAATGGATACAAGAAGAAGAAATAAAGAAAATAAAGATGAGTATAAGAGATTAAATAAAGAAATTGTAATAAAATGCAATGAAGCAAAAGAAGCATTGCTAAAAGAGAGATGCAAAGAGAAATTGAAATGCAACAAAATTGAGATGCTAAAGCTGTATACAAACAAATTGAAGAATTAACAGGAAGAAAAACACAATCAAAAACTGGATGTTTAAGATCAAAGGAAGGAGAACTGTTGATTGAACAAGAAAGCATAAGGGAACAATGGACAGAATACATTAAGGATCTTTATAATGATGAAGCACTAAGCATGTGAAAGCTGGGAAACTACAAAAGAGATTGAGAGAAAACTAAATGTTTTAAAGGACAAATGCCTACAAGAATGCTCTGTGTAGAAAGGAATGAATTCAAAACTAATAGAGAGATAAGTGAAATGGCTATGCAACCAATGATCTCATCTACAAATAGGATGAGAAGATGGAAACATGTTGGATATGTGCTGAGAACAAAACAAAAGAATTTCAAAACAGGCTCTTGCATGGGCAACATCATGATAGAGCAAAAGAGGAAGACATAGAGAGACACTAAAAAAATACACTTATAAGAGAAACAAACTTGGCAGGCATAGACTCATTAGATAAGACCGAACATCTTGCCAAAAAATTGAGATGGATGGCAAAAAAACATTACAAGCCTTATGTGACGTCTAGAAGTACTGGAAGGATCAAGTTCAAGTATCTTGAATTGCAGTTCTTTTGATTATTTCTGAAACAACTCTGGGCACATAAATTATTCAGCTCTGTCTTCTATTATCTTCTCTGCCTAAAGTAAAGGTAAAGTACGAGACTTGAATCGGTGTCTTAGCGTGTGAGTTTTCACCCATATGTACTCGGCCGCATATCCATAAGTGTTCAGAGACTTTTGGATAGTGTCGCTTCAAGCATTGAAACTCACGATGAGAGGCCACATTCCTCACCTTCCCAGAGTACTACCCTGGTACCCATTTCAGCCAGCAGCTGGATTGACCGCGGGGGTATTTTCTTTTTCCAACAACGAGTACAATTCACACTGCTTTCAGCGGGAATAAAAAATGGGTTGTCCAAACGTCGGCAGTCCAGTCGGGTGGTTTTCCAAACTAGGCTACCGAGGCCCCCCCCCCCCTTTCTCAACCTAATAAATACAGAATATACAAACTGCTTTCCTACAATCTCTAATACATACAGAATACAATCTGCTTACCTACAATCCCTAATACATACAGAATACAAACTGCTTACCTACAATCTCTAATACATACAGAATACAAACTGCTTACCTACAATCTCTAATACATACAGAATACAAACTGCATACCTACAACCTCCAGAAACTCCAAACAATCCAACTGTTTGTATCTTTTGGCAATTTCTCCTGGGCTCTCACCATAGATGTTCTTTCTATTCAAATTGCCACCACTCTCAACAAGAACTTTCAATGTCTGCAGGCGCCCCCATGCGGCTGCATGGTGTAAACAAGTATACCCTGTACAATGTATCAAAATAAATTTAACAGAATATAGATGTTTTCCTCTCTTCTTAGCATTCTTTACTAGCTAAGTGGGTATGGATGCATTGTAAAACTAGTGTTCAGCAAGGCTATATCTGCGCCTTTCGGTCCAACATATCCATCTTCAGGAAAAATGAAAAAAAAAAGCAGTTAAAAATAATAGACAAAAACGAATGGTATCGTTAAAGCTTCATGTGACTAGAGGACAACACAAACTAGAATGATGTTTTGGCTCAATAGGGCTTCAGCAGGAACAACCATATATCACACACACATGTATTTAAAATAAAAAATATAATAATTGCGAAACAATTTTTTTTTTATTTATCTCTGGATCTTACAGAGAGAAAAATTAAAGGACACGACTGTCTTTAAAATTCACATGAACAATGTATTTATTGAAAAAAATCGACATGTTTTATACATCAAATAAAAGAAGATTGAAGTAGGATTATATATGTAAGTAAAAAGTAAAGAGCCCCCGTGACGTCAAGTGGCGTATAGGGAATATGGTGTTAGTGATCATAAATTTTACAGACCTTCGGCACATGATTTTTGGGGTAATGTGGTCGGTATTACGCCCGTGCTGCTTTACCATTCCAGAAAAAATCCGGTACCCATTTAAGGCTGGGTGAACCCGGAAGCCACCGATTGGGATCAAACCCTAACTCTTGTCCTTTGTATTTCAGTTCACTAACCACTGCGCTATCGCGGCTCCCAAGGATTATATATGTAGTTTTTAAAAAATGTTAAAATAATATAATAATTTATAGAAAAATGCCTCAGAATCAGCGATAAACTAGATTTTTCTGATTTCACTTAACAGATCTTGCCATGCGACCAATCATATTTGCTTTGTTTTTATAATTAAGTCCTTTCAGAATTAATCATTTTGGACATACACACACCATTTTCCTTCACAATAAGCATAAAAAAGCTAAAAAAAAATGTATATTTTTATGTTATGTGCTACATGACATGACAAGAGTCTCTATATTCTCTTATACAAACACAAGGATTGTGTTAGAAAAAAGGCTAATTTTTATTTACTCTGAGACTAAACTGTAATTGAATAAAATAAAACTTTGTGCTATGATTTGTTACTAACATTAGAATCGATTCTAAAATTGTTTGAAATAAATATCTTGATATAATCATCTTGTGAAATGAGGCGATTTCGTGGGATCATCTCTGAAAGTTAAGAAAAATGACATCTCACAAAAATCTTAATCTTTTATTTTTACTATACAGTAATCGAATATATCTATCTAATGATATTGAGTAATAAATACCATTGATTAATGTCAAATTCTGCAAAAATAATTTGCTAGAGATTCGAGAGATAATAACGAATAACAGAGCAAGCCCTCATGTGGGAAAGAACAGGTGAGAGGAAAATAGGGCGACCCAGAGAGACACTGAGAACATTGATCAGAGAGGCAAAAGCAGCAGGAATTAGCTCCCTCAATGAGATCGAGTTGTTTGCACAAGACAGAGACAAATGGTGAGATTTGATAAAAGATCTTTGCAAAGATTGAAACTGCTAGAATGAAAAAATATTTATAAGAGAAAGAGTATCTGGGTCTATGCCCTATGGGCCAGCCATGGCTCGAAAGGTCAATAGATAGATAGAGATTTTAATTTGTTTAAACTTAAAAAAGTGTCCAAATAAGCAGAGTAACAAAACAAAAACTTGGTAACCATCAGCCTGTACAGTCAACAGGACGCACATTTTTTTTTTTACAAAAATCCAGCTGTACTTTCTACTCACCATTGGTAGTTAAAGTGTTAACTCTTTCCGTACGATCCGCCGCATGGTGCGCCATTTCCATTTTGGTTGCGTACGTTCCGCCGCATGGTGCGCCACGTTAAATTTTATTAGTGTGAACGCCATCAAACCATATTCGTTTTACATGTCTTGTATCATCTGGATATTGGTGAAATCTAATACCTTGTTCAATTATCTAAACATTCATATATAATGTTATATGTTAGATAAATATACATATGTAAATTGATTTTTAAAACCATGAACAATTTTGTCTCTAAAATCTCTTCCGTTGCGTCGATAAAAAGCTTCCGTATGGAAAGAGTTAAGTGAGGGCAAATGCTCATTGCTGTAGTTTAGAGCAACACATGGCAAGGTAGGGTTTACAGGTTTGAATCTAGTTCAGGATGTCTATTGCTCTTTTAATTTTTCTGTTTGAGGATTTTTTTTCCAATGCTGTATATACACACCATTGTCTCTAGTTTGAGAGCTACAACTTTCTACCTCCACTGACACTCAATGAGGTTTAAGAGAAGAAGACAAAAAAGACACCAGTGACATATAAATTAAGACAAATAGTTTACCCTTGGAGGTGAAGTTATCTACTTTGGCACCATGTGAAATAAGCATTTTTGTGATTTCAACTCTTCCCAGGGCTGCAGCAACATCAAGGGGAGACTTTCCTGCATCATCTCTGTCATTAACCAACACTCTAACTTCATCTTTGTTTCTTAAACTGGCCAACAATCTGTGCAGACAAACAAATAAATAAAGAGAATAGCATAAAACGGTTAGAAGATATGGTGCTGTTTTTTTTTTTTTAAGAACATTAGTTTTATTATTTCCTTGACTCTCCTTCTTCCTTTAAGCTCCCTGTGAAGCATATATCTTCAATAAACACTTTCCAAGTCATTCTGTTTCTTGCAATTCTTTTCAGATTATTCCATGACTTACCCATCATTTTCATCTCTGCTTCCTTATGTCTTCTCCAAGAATATTTTCATCTTCCTCTTTATCTTTCTTTGGGGGGGGGGGGGTGTTTAAAAAAAGGATCTGTCGCTTAATACTCAGTTGGCTTCCTCAGTGTGAATCCTATCCAGCGCCATTGTCTTCGTTGTATCTCTTTATCCACTGGTATTTCTTCTTCTTCTGTGATCATGGCTATTCAGACTAGGACTCCAGACTCTTATGAATGCAGCTGTCTGTTTCAGTGATTCGGTTGCCTTGTAGTGTTTGTCTTCCAGGGAGGTGGGTGTGGGCCACATTTTTCCTCTTCGGGTCTGTGTACTGGGGGCAATCCTGTAGAACATGTTTTGTTATCATGTTATCCAGGGTACTGTGGCATTGACTGGTAGTTCCTATTTTGAGTTTGGTGAAATGTGGTTTCTCATTCTGTTGTGGCCAGTGCGTAGGTGAAGTATGATGACTTGATCCTTCCTTGATAGTTGGAGGTATCTGTCCCTCTCAAATTAAACTTTGGGTGTTCTTGTTTCCATTCTTCATGGTACTGGCCTTTGATTAATGGATTTTGCTTCATCATAGCTGACCAGATGGTTTTTATGATCCACTGGTATTTGACTGGTACTTTTCCATAATTGTTAGTGATTTTAGTGATATTATTTCCTTGACAGCACACTGATAAAATAGTCAGTGATTAATACACTGTGTGGCATCATGTAGTAAAACAATAAAAGTTCCTCCATTTTGCATGAGGCCATCCTTTGCACAGGGACCCATGGTACAATAAGACAAGAAATGAAAATATCTGGTAAAGAATGGAACAAGAGCCAGAGAAAGGATTATGAAAAGAAAATTGAGATGGTCTTAATGCACATTAAGAAAACCTGATGCTAACATAGCAAACAGGCTTTGTCATGACACCTGCAGGAAAAGAGGAGAAACAGGATGGCTCAGGATATGTGGAGAAGAGAAATAATGAAAACCTCAAAAACAAAGGTCTTAACTTAAAGGAAGTAGATAAAAAAATCTAGGAAAAAAAACGAATGAAGAGACCTTGTCTGTGGTTTATACTCCCAAAAGAAGATTGAAGGGATTTTATTTGATTGCCTGATTGTTGTTACAGTTTCATACTTTACAGAGCTGTTAAGATACAAATGTTGATAGAGCATATTCTGTTAGGAACACATTCTGTAACACTGATAAGTCTTTTATCTTTACAAGGGTTGGTTAAAAAAAATTGTTCACTCTACTAATCTATGTATCATTGTAAAAACATACAGTTGGTTAAAATTTCCAAAAGAGTATGGTGCACAAAAGGTCTGTGTGAAATTAAAACTGAGGACTTGATTACTGAACTGGAAATGTGGGGTCCAGTTTGAGTTACACAATCAAGGATCAAAATAGTGAAGAAGTGATGGGAGAAGTGCATAGTTTTGAGGGTTGAATACACAGAAAAGAACTTATTTTCTTTACCAATTTTCTGGTATGTACCTGGGATCCTTCATATTAAAGTCCAGACTCTTTGACCAACCCATAATGTCACTTGATAACACAACTGTATCATTTTCTGCCAATTTCCTTTTTCACTGCACTTCATTTACTCAAAGGAAATTTCAACCAATAATGTATTTACAATCTATTGAACAATCTATTGATATATCTATCTGTTGACCTTTTGAGCCGTAGCCGGCCCATAGGGTGTACACCAAGATACTCCTTCTCTTATCTGAATTTTTGTTGTAGCAGTTTTCAATTCTTTTAAAGATATTTTATCAAATCTCGCCATCTGTCTCTGTTCTGTGCAAGCAGCTCTATCTCATTGAGGGAGCCGATTCCTGCTGCTTTTGCCTCTCTCAGCAATGTTCTACTCAGTGTCTCTCTGGGTCTTCCTCTTTTTCTCTTACCTGTTGTTTCCCACATGAGGGCTTGCTTTGCTATTCGGTTATTATCTCTTCTCATCGCATGTCCAACATATGACCATCGTCTTTTCTTTATTACTGAAGATATTAGTGGTTGATTGGCGATTTCTCTAATTTCCTCATTTGTTTTGAATTCATTCCACGCTATACCAAGTATTTTCCTTAGACATTTATTTTCAAATGCATTCCACTTTGAACAATTATTTACAATGATAGATATATATTCTATTCTCTTCATGGAATCATTTTCAATGCAATTGGAGCAACCTCATATCCATTCTACTGTCTGTCCCAGCATTTCTTGAAGCATATGCAGACTGATTGTTCCTGTGAGGTGTTGATTGTAGATGCATCAGCTTTTCCACTAAACACTCCAAATCGACCAGACCCCTTTTTTCACCATTAGACTCATCAGTCTCTCAATATATATATTGATATATATATATATCATTGTTGCACTATCCTCCTCCCCTTCTCTTAGCTCTTTCCGTACGAAAGCTTTTTATCAATGCGACAGAAGAGATTTCAGAGACATTTTTCATGCTTTTAAGAATCAATTTACATGTTTATATTTATTAAACTTATAACATATTATATACAAAATTTTGATAGTTGAACAAGGAATTAGATTTCACCAATACCAAGTTGATACAAGGCATGTAAAAAGGAATATGTCTTAATGATGGTTCACACTAAACAAATTGAAAGTGACGCAGTGTGCTGCGAAACGTACGGAAAGAGTTAAGGAAAGAAGAACAAACTTAATGATGCTCTCTTTGTCCAGAGTCTGGCCCCACTCATTGCCAGGGACCTTATGGGCCATCTCATTGCCGTGTACACCAGCTTACCCTGGACAGTACACCTAGGTTAATACACTCACTTCAGAGCCATCCAAGAGCTGCATCTACTCCTGCCACGGAGAATGCCTGTCAATCTTTTGTAGCATACTTTGTGAGTCTGTCACCAAGACTGCGTAATCCACATTCTGTGTAATCTACCACTTACTACTGCCATTGCTGTTTCTATCTTTATTCTCATGCTGGACATGGTCTTGTTACAATTGGCAGATTCCCTAGCTAGCTCTCTGCCATGTTGGCATGCCACAAAAACACAAATCGCTGTACTGTCTATGGAACCATTAGTGTAGATGATGGGGTCCTGAGGTGATGACATTTTGTTGATAAATTGATTCCCTTATTACGACCTCAAATAAAGTTGTTGCACTCCCTGCATACATATCATTCCCATCTGCCTTAAAAAAAATTCTTTAAAAGGTAACAAAACTTCTTGACCGATACTCATAGACTGCAAGAATTTAAAATTGAACATAGAAAAATGTGTGTGTGTGTGAGTGGGGTGGGATCCGGCAAGGACTATAAGTCTTTCTCGGTGTTGTTTCTTGTAACCAATAGACCTAATAACACAAAAATCCAAGTAAATCTTTTGGGAGGTCATTTTTCAGCTGATATAATATAAATAAATATATATATAAATAAATATATAATACTATTGAATTACATTTGTTAAAACAGGCTTTTATTTAACTTTATAAGGCCTTCACTACTAATACTAATAAGAGTAATAGGCCTACAAGTAACAACTATGCAGTCATCATCATCATTGAGTGCCGAATCCGCATCGAAGGTTGGCTACCATGGAGCTCTATTCCACTCTGTCTCTTGCTTTGATAGTGCAGATTGTCATAGGTTGACTTGTCCATCTTTTGATGCTACTCGTCCATGTTAGTCTTGGTCTGCCTCTTTTACCTTGTATTTTCCCTTCCAATATTACTTTTATTAGGCTGTTGTGTCTTTTAACATGCTCCAAAAATTTAACTTGTCTTGTTCTAATTTCTTAAAACAATAATTATAATTTCTCTCCATGGCTTTCTTTCAAATAAAATTGGAATGTTACGTGATGAGGCTCCAATCTCTTTCACAGTAAGTAAAAAAGTAAAGTACCCCCGTCACGCCAAGTGGCGTATAGGGAAATATGGTGTTAGTGACCCTATATTTTACAGACCTTCAGCACATGATTTTTGGGGTAATGTGGTCGGTATTACGCCCGTGCTGCTTTACTTTCCCAGAAAAAATCCGGTACCCATTTAAGGCTGGGTGAACCCGGAGCCGTCGGTTGGGATCGAACCCTACCCCTTGTCCGTAGTAGTCCAGTTCACTAACCACTGAGCTATCGCGGCTCCCACTAATTTTTAGGGAATTAGTAAAACCCAGGTGTCCTCGCCAGGGTACGAACCCCGGCTGTTGCCGTGGTAAGCCAACCGTCTCTTTCACAGTGGTCTGCCATATTCGTCTTTCATATTCTGAATATGCCTCATGTATACCACACACTTTGCTGTTTTCGCTTTCTAGGCCGTTGATCATTTCTGATTCATCCGCCCCATCCACCGTCACAGACTTTTCACATTCGGGTTGAACAAATCATATTCCACTTAAATATCGGTAAAGTTCACTGTCCATACATACATTCGTCAGAAGTAAAATAGTAAAACATAAAAAAAACGGGAAATACTATGCAGCGTCTGTTTTATTTTTTGTTTTGGGGTTTCATACATATTTAATTCTAAGATATAGAAAATATATTTTAAAATAACATAATTTCAGCCATTGTAAGTGAGGGTACACCAGAACAATTTTATCTTATGGTTGGCCTCTATTCCTGCTATTGGAGACCACCCCGTGGGTGTGGATGCAAAACTCAAAAAAAAAAAAAAAAAAAAAAACCCACCTCTTCAAACCATTCGGATCATTCCCGTGAATTAGTTCGACAAATATTGACTGTGCTGAAGATTGTCGAAGCTCCTCTGTATTTTCTTCATCACATTTCTCATTATCATCATCGGAGCCTATGATTGTCCTTTGTGCATCTGACTCTATTCGAGTTAACGAGTTTTGCATTCTTCAGTAGTTGTTTAAATTGGAAGTCTGCTTGACGACCGTACACCGTTTCTTGTTGCAACAGACGTGAGCTCTCTATTTTCATTGGCCAAACAATATCAAGAAATAAAAATAGCTTATTGCTTACGTAAGTGACAAATCAAAACAAATTTCTATATAAATTTTAACACTTCCACACATACAAAAAATAAACTACAAAATATTTAGAAATATCATAATATTTATAATATTTACAAATATTTAAAAGTATTATTTTGTGAAATTATAAATATCTTTATGTTAGATTTTAAATGTTAAATATGGTTATAGTTTTATATTAGGGAAACTCAATAATGGCTACCAGTAGGAATGTTATTACTTCCAGACTTTCATGTTTCGCTTGGTAATTTACATAGTTTACGCCGTTTTCATGATTTAATAATTCAATTCAAAATTTATCTGGTTATCTAGTATGTTTAGCAGAGCTTGTTTGTTTTCGCTTCGTAATAAGTAGTTAATTAAACGTCTAGTACTAGTAGTGGTGAGTGTGAATAATCATGATTCATTTTATTTTTGACAACACTCGGTTCTCAATGAATGGCCATGGGAGTGAATCAGAATGGAAATAACAATACATTGATTCTTGAAAATGAATGGACACAATTTTACAAAATAAATTGTAAACAAAATAGTAAGATAAAGTACATGCTTATTTATGACCTATTTTATTTTTAAAATAACTTTTCTCTAAACCAAATTAATCATTTTTCTTTTTTAACTTTTTACATTTTTTTACAACATTTTTCTATTTTTCTGTGTCACACTCACACACTGTTATGGAGTCTTCTATTCTATACTGAGATTGAGATGCTCAGACCATACTATGTGTTGCACAGTGTGTTTGAAAAGAACAATTAAAATTTGTCTTGTGATTCCGATTTATTATTCATTCATTCATTCTTGTAAACACCACACAGTGACTAGTGAGTAGATAGAGTAGTCAGTCAGTTTGTTGAGTACAGTAGTAAACAGTAAAGTACTTGTTTGCATTTACGGACCACAGTCTAACTAAAACACTAACTGTGAAACACAAAATTCACAGATTGATTAGATTAGATAAGAAAATTCAAAATTACATTTGCCTTCCTTATTAGACTATACTAACTATAAATGACAATGTAACTTGGTGACTTGGTGTTAAGAAAGTAAAGTTAACTCATCTAAATGAAAAATATCAGATGTCAGACTAGGACTTTTTTATTTATTATAATCTATAATAAGTAATTATTAATATATTTATTAATTATTTATATTATTATGATATATATAATTGTATATATATATATACACACACACACACGCATTTGTGTGTGTGTATACATATGTGTGGCCTCTTAGATTCTTATAGACATTGTCAGTGTCTTTGTAGTCGAGGTAACCTAGACAGTGTTCCCCCACTCATATATTTTTAGAACCCTTTACTTTACATGGTTTGATCCTCCGACCAGCAGGGTAATTACTAGCACACAACCATGAATCTCTCTTTCTCATTCCAGCCACGGTCCATGACACAGAGAAGAAATTTTTCTTTTCTTAAACCAGTTTCAATAATTTGTTTTGGATGTTTCATTACTAGTTAGCTATGTAGGACTAGTTTTATTTACTTACATATCTGTTATGAGATGTTTCGAATAGTATAGGTAGTTAGCGGCTATATGCTAGGAGACAGATAGATTTATATTTGCTACATATAGGATATTTCTCTTTTGTGATTATGTTTGTGTGTTATTTGTTGTTCCTGCTGAAGGCCTATTGAGTTGAAATGTTGTTCAAATTTGTGTCATCTATCAATCACGTAAAGCTTTTACCATACTATTTTTTCTATATTTTTTTTCAATTCTCCCCCTAATTATTAATATTTAGTTTAATAATAATAATAGTTTATATTTCATTTTAAAATTGGAAAAAAAATTAATTTAACATATTACACTTATTACAGTATTACCAATTAAACAGCTGTATTAGAAGTCTCTTATATTATATTTATAATTATGTTACATCACAATAAAATATAGTAGTGTCAATGCTGTAGTGAAAAGAGAGTGATAAAGTTATGAAACCTACAGTTTGTGACAACTACAGCCACTCTTTAGGTATTGCTACGGTCACATATTGCAGCAAAGTTAAAGGGTCGATAAATCAAAATATTAGAGTAGTAATCTGCTTCTTAGTATAGATGAATGATGGTTTTAATAATCTAGTCAATAAATTTACTGGGATGAAAAGATGAAAATTAATCAATAGTATAAAAAATCATTTACTGTGTGCAATTTTTTTGAGAATCAATATTTGGTAAAGAAGAGGAATGTAAAGCAAATTAAACATTGTGGAAAATGTAAAGCTCAAATTCTGGTTCTTCCGGAGCATTCCAAGGTGGAGGCTTTGTTTATTTTCAGTCTTGCGTGGACAGTTAGGCATGAGGCTGACGACCTACCTTACCCTGAGACTCGCTTTGGGGCAACCCTAAGCGGGGAAACTATCATAGTTGTAGAATCTTGTTGTGTTTATTATGCACAAAGAATAAGCAAGATTCAGAAAGGGGGGAAGCAGTCTTGACCAAATATTTGCTCTAAGGATAATACTAGAAGAACATACAGAAAGACAACAACCTTTAACTGCAATTTCATTGATTTAAAAAAAGCGTTTCAAAGCATACATAAATTGTCCTTGTGTTAAAAAAAAAAAACTATCTTTACGACACATAGTACCATTGCTGGTGTATGTCGGGGGGCAACGATAGAACCCGAGGGATAAAGGCCGCTTGGTCAAGCAGTCGCCACGACGTGTGAGACTCAGGATTTTTATTTCACCCCCGATAGAAAAAATCCTTTCTGTCTACCGTGGGCTTCAAACACCGTACGTCAGCTTTTCAGTCAGCGGTATTATCTTGAAATCCAAAGAAATTAGGTTAAATACAACAATTTAAATGTTCAACTCAAATGTTAAGTCGGTCCTATTATACAGCTGTGAAACATGGAAAACAACAAAATTGACAATCATGAAGATACAGACTTTCATTAATGGATGCTTATGCAGAATAAAAGGATGGAAATGGCAGGACAAAATCACTAACATAGAATTATGGAAATATACTGGTCCAATACCAGTGGATAAAGAGATACAGCGAAGATGATGGCGCTGGATAGGGCACACACTGCGGAAGCCAATTGAGAGTATTACACAACAGGCCCTTTTTTGGAATCCCCAGGGGAAAAGACAAAGAGGAAGACCAAGGAATTCTTGGAGAAGACAGATAGAAGCAGAGATGAAGATGATGGGGAAGACATGGAATGATCTTAAAAGAATGGCAAAAAACAGAACGATGTGGAAAGTGTTTGTTGAAGACCTATGTTCCACTGGGAGCTAAAAAGGCAGCAAAAGAAAGAAGAAGAATATCTTGAAACATTATGGAATACTACCAAAAATTGCCAACATTATGAAAGATATATATATATATATATATATATATATATATATATATATATATATATATATATATATATATATATATATGACGGCTATAATTGCACAGTTTGCACAGAGGAGGTAATGAGTGATTGGTTTTGAATTGAAACAGGAGTCAAACAGGGATATATATAATATAACTATCACCATTGATGTTTGGAATTTGGACAAAAAAGTTCTTTATGCCCAAAAGTAGAAGTAAATTGGCTTCCGCAGAGTGGCTTACAGCTTTACCACAGCATTGCAATTATTTGCCTGTTCCCTCCCCATGTTGGAAATTACCATTGATTACATAATGAGTAAATGTTGCAAAGGCAGTAATGGCATTAAATGGTATGACAAGAATTACTTGGAAGATCTAGATTTTGCAGATGATAAGATCTAGATTTTACAGATGATTTCCTAAGTGACATATCAACAAGATGCAAAATATTACAGATACCTTATCGTCCATGGCTGAAAAAAATAGGACTTAAAAATCAGCAGGGACAAAACAAAAATAAATAAAAATAACAATACCCTGAGGTAATATATATCTAAATCGCCAGGAAATAGAAATGATAGACCACTATATATATATCTTGCTAGTAAAATAGACCAAGAAGGTGAAACAAAGAAAGCGATCAGAAGCAGGAGAGCAAAAACAGCAACAAATTTTAAAAACTGTAGAAAATATGGAAATCATGCAAGAAAACTAAACTTAGAATATTAATAAGCTCAAACGTGTTATCAACACTTACCTATGCATGCGAAAGCTGGAAAACAACACAAGAAATTGAGAAAAAACTAAATGCTTTTGGAGACAAATACCTAAGAAAAATACTCTGTGTACAAAGGAATGAATTCAAAACTAATATTGAAATTTTAAAAATGGCCATGCAATCAAAGATCTCATCTACAATTAAGGAAAGAAGATAGACATATATTGGAAATGTAATGAGAAGAGACAACAAGAGAATTCAAAAACAGGCTTTTCTATGGGAAACATCAGGATACAGAAATTGAGGAAGACCTAAAGAAATGCTAAACAGAACACTTATAAGAGAAGCAAAATTAGCTGGCATAAACTCATTAGAAAAGATTGAACATCTCACCAAGAAAAGAAGTAATCAAATATGCACCAAGAAATAATGATGGAGCCGCGATAGCTCAGTGGTTAGTGAACTGGACTACAAAGCACAAGGGGTAGGGTTCGATCTCAACCGACGGCTTCCGGGTTCACCCAGCCTTAAATAGATACCAGATTTTTCTGGGAAAGTAAAGCGGCGTGGGCATAATACCGACCACATTACCCCGAAAATCATGTGCCGAAGGTCTGTAAAATTTATGGTCACTAACACCATATTCCCTATACGCCACTTGGCGTGACAGGGTACTTTACTTTTTTTTTTAATAGAAATAATAGCAGCAGCAGGAGAAACAGGAGTGCAATGGCTGCACAGAATATTTAATGCATCATGGCACCAACAACAAGCCCCAGAAGACTGGCAACAGGCAATCATCATACCAATATGGAAAAAGAAAGGTAGCAAAAGAGACTGCAATCAATATAGAGGTATATCTCTTTTCTTAGTCATGTAGGAAAGCTATACGCCAAAATCTTGGAAAAAAGGCTGAGACCAATAATAGAATTACAGTTAAGCGATTCTAAAATGGGGTTCCGAAAAAACAGAGGATGTACTGACGCACTATTCACATTAAAACAACTTGCAGAAAAAAATGACAGAACACAATCAAAACTTATACATAGCCTTCATTGACCAGGAAAAAGCTTTCGACAGAGTAAACAGAGAACAGCTGTGGGAGATAATAACAACATATGGAGTAAGCCAAAATCTAACCAACCTTATTAAAAGTCTCTACATCAACAGCAGCTGCAGCATCAGAACAGCAGGCTACATAGACCACTTCGAAGTTAGATCAAGTGTAAGACAGGGGTGCATACTATCCCCCCTATCTATCTATTGACCTTTCGATAACCGGCCCATAGGGCGTAGACCAAGATACATATGAATTTTTGTTCTAGCATAAAGATATTTTATAAATCTCGCCATCTGTTCTGTGCAAGCAGCTATCTCAAGGAGCCGAATCAATGCAACCTGTTGCCAATGAGGCAAACCATCTATACAAGTATTAGACATTTCGAATGCAAACGCTTTCCAGCTTCACAGCATACGTAAATAGTACATTTGAATACATGTATATCACAAAACCATGAAGTCTTTTCATGATGACCTCAAGCCCAAGCTATGAGATAGTTCACCATATGACTGTGACTATGTCATCAGAAAGTCGAGGTAATGGTCTCCTATCCATTCGATCCAGTGCAGCATTTCTATTATGAAGTCATACAATTCAATAACAAGGGCGATAAAATGTTGTTATACTGTTTATATACATGGACTATATATGCAAGCTAGCAAACCCATCAGAGACAGAGGAGATCAACAAGCTTTATTTGCAAACGATCAGACACTAATACATGAAACAATAGAAGACCTACAGAACACCTAAACAAACTCAACATCAACAAAATACAACATGAATATCAACATCAACAAAGCAGAAGTCATGAATGTCGCCAAAATAAACAGAACATCAACATAACTATAGAAGGCAGACAACTAAAGCAAGTAGAGGAATTCAAATGCCTAGGAAGTCTAATGACAAACGATAATTCTCAAACAGCAGAGATAGAATCAAGATACAACAAAGCTTGTCAAATCATTGGACAGATATCACCACTATTGTCCAACAAGGAAATAACTCTGGAGGCAAAACGAGCACTATATAATACAGTCTTCATCCCAACGTTGTGCTACCAATGCCAGACCTGGACCCTAGATGCAAGAACAATACGAAAAATAACTTCTACAGAGATGAAATGTGTTAGACGAATGACAGGAAACAGTCTGAGAGACAAGATCAGAAATGAAGAACTGAGAAAAAGCTAGGAATAGCCCCCGCCATAGAATATATAGGGAAACAACAGATAAAATTGTTTGGCCATGTGACAAGGCAGAAAGAACAAAACATAACACACCGAGCCTTCAACAAACATTGTGAGAACACCAGACCCAAGGGTCGACCATGAAAAAGATGGGTCGATGGAATATTAGAAGCACTAGGAAACCTAACAGTAGGAGAGGCGAAGAGAAGAGCAAAAGACCGCAAATTATATCTCCCCTCAATGCTGAAAGGCAGGTGAGGAAGGAAAGAAGAAGAAGACCAAGAATAGAGATGTGTGGTAAAAACACTACAAGACCTATGCAACGTCTAACCGTGCAGGTGGAATCAAGAATAGCATATACTTATTTGTAATCATTGAGGAGCGAAGAAACTACACCATACTAGACCACAGCACTTTGAGGTTAAGGTATCAGTGATGATGCTAATGCCATCCTCATCTCAGTTAGTGAGTTTGTCCATTTCATTAAACTAATGCAAATTAATTCTTTCCTGCTGTTTTAATAAGCTCATGATAAAACTAACATTCTTAGTTAGTAATAAGAATTAGAGTGTTTTAACCCATTTACTCAGTCTTATTTAACCGAGATCCCAGCTCTTATATGAGCTTTTGTGGTCATACAGTCTGCACCATATACTGGCTTGCTGAATCTTTCTAGCATCCTGATCACATTGCTACTTTTACTAGAGCTTGGATTTTATAATTTTTATGAATCTAAATTTAGTTACTCTAAATGGATTCTTCAGTAAAGAACCACATCTTAATATCTAAAATAAATATAAAATTGTATCTAGCAGTAAAGTAAAAAGTCAAAGAGCCCCCGTCACGCCAAGTTGGTATAATGAATATGGTGTTAGTGACCATAAATTTTACAGACATGATTTTTGAGGTAATGTGGTTGATATTATGCTCGTGCCGCTTTACTTTCCCAGAAAAAATCCAGTACCCATTTAAGGCTGGGTGACCCCAGAAGCCATTGGTTGGGATCGAACCCTACCTCTTGTCCTTTGTAGTTCAGTTCACTAACAATCTAGTAGTGAGACGAAGAAAAAAAAACGATGTTTCAGCAGAAAGCCTTCATCAGGTGCTAAACAAAAAATATACAAAGATCAACGCGATAGATATATACTATTCTAAAAATAAATAAATATGAACACAATACCAAACACTGATCTAAAAAAATGGGGAAAGATATGGTGGCCAGGATTTATATTTATTTTACATGTTCACTGCAGCTCTACTCACAGTCCCGCAAAGCATTTAATATTTTATATCTGTGCTTATTTACATCTCAATAAGGAACTATTCATCAATCAAACAAACCAGATGTTTTTGATCTACTTTAATTTTGTAGATGAACTATTTCAAAACAAGTCATAATTTCACCTGTTATCCCTGCTTCATATGTCAATTTTTAGACAGGCCAGATGTATTATGAAGGAAATTTATTATAAATTTTTGTGTTTGAGAAAGAAGTGTATGTTATAATCTGACAAACAAGAGGTGAATTCTTAGATTAAATGAGAAACAAACAAGTAAAATGGAATCTGCAAACTAAAGTAAGTCCAAAGTAGCTCACAGATTCTAATTGAAAAGCAATAAATTAAATGATTATTTTAAAACGTTGATCTCTTTTTTCTTCACTTCCTCTTGTACCCGTTTTGGTGTCAAGGGATATAAGCAGTTCTGGTTCTTGCCCTTTTGGCAATCATTCATTGTCAATTGATTTTGTTCTAACGCTTCTTTGATGTCTAATCATCTTACTCTTTGTCTACCTCTTGCACTTCTGCTTCTCCTTTTTTAATAGATGATTTGTATGATAAGGAATAGCAAGGCATTCTTTCTTGATGACCAGACCAGTTTATTTGTAGTTTCTGAATGTAGCTTAGGATTGGTTCAATTTCTACATTTTCTCTTATAATATAATGTCTGATTCCGTCTTTTCTGGTCACTCCAAGCATTTTTATCAGACATCTTATCTCTGTGACAAACTTTCTTTTATGCTTAGTCATAAGAGACCATGTTTTAGGATTTTTAGCACAATGTTGGAATGAATATACTCCGTTTAAATGTTTCTTGGTGGTAATCGGTATTGCTTTGTGTTGAAGTGTAAGGGATAGCTGTCCCAATATTTGGTTTACCTTGTTGCATCAGGTGTCAATTTCTTCGAAAGCTGTAATTGCCTGGTCATTAGCAAATAGTGGTTAATTTATATCTTCACACTTTGATTTGGCATCCTTGCATATTTTGTTGATGTAAGTAATAAACAAGGGTGGTGACAACACTCACCCTTGTATTACCCCACATGTTACTGCAAATGGTTTTGGTCTTCCTTTTTTTTGCTCTAATTACACTTCTACAGTTACTATATAATAATCTATATATAATTTAATAATCATCAGTTGTTAATCTAATTTACACATAATTTTTATCTGTAAGTTTATATTAGACTGAATGCGCTGTAAAATCCATTCCAGAAGAACACTATACACCAAATGGAAGACTGCCTATGTGGAAGAAAATTTGATTCACATCCAGAGAGCAAAGACTTGTTAGTCTGGTAAGACTACTTTCCTAGGAGAGGCTGCTGCTGTCATGCAGAAAGGTCAAGAAAAATCAGACTAGAGAAAGGTCAAGAAAAACCAAAGACTTCACATTTGAACAAAATGTATGCTGAAAGCAAATTCACCAGACTGCAATGTGTGAAACACAGTGCAATAATAAGTGATTATGGTTATTCGAAAGCCCTGGTATCACTGCAAACGAATGGAAATCCATAATTGCTTAACCACCCGTGCCAGTGGAATCATCCGAATTAACATCTCAGTGAATATCCAGACAAAGAAAGGTAGTTGCAACCCCCATCGTAGCAAACACAGCACATGTCAAAAGACATAAGGCGTATTATAGCACCAACAGTGCTTGCGTCTGAACTGTCCTTCATCATATGATATCATCATAAGCAGTCTGAATAAAGAAACTCCATCCGGATGATACACACAGCTCATGCACAGAGTGCTACTCAGTAGCTCTGACAGCAAGCTGGACTCGGAATATGAGGAAACTGCAAAAAGGAACACTTTTCAGACAGAGCCTCAATGGCTCCCTGTCGCCTGTCCGTCATATTGAATGGAAATAATTAAAAGATAATAAGTGAATGAAGAAGAAGAAATATAAATTGTTAACAATTTTTTTGCTTTCCTTAATGCCTGAATTATGTTATAATAGAAAATTCCTATCATTATTTAGTGAACTGACCGACATAAGGCAGTGGCTTTGGATTGGATTCAAATGAAATTGTTTTGAGGTCAAGAGTGAACAGAAGATGAATAGACTTGATACCCCAATGGAGCGGTCTTCTTCGCCTGCTCGGCTTGGATACACATCAGATAAACACCCTCGGCACACACTTGACACAGTCAATGTGCTGAGGAAGCATCGTGAATTGTGTGACGTTGTTCTTATTGTTGGCACCAAAAAGATTTTTGCTCACAGAGTGGTCTTGTCTGCATGTAGCCCATATTTCCATGCCATGTTCACAGGAGAGTTAGCTGAAAGCCGACAGACAGAAGTCACTATAAAGGTTAGTCTTTTCTATATTGTTTTCATCATCATCATCATCAAGTGCCGTCTCCACAACGAAGGTTGGCTACCATGGAGTGCCATTCTGCTCGGTCTCTTGCTTTGATGGTGCAGATTGTCATAGGCTGATTTGTCCATCTTTTGATGTTACTCGTCCATGTTAGTCTTGGTCTGCCTCTGCCTATTTTACCTTGTATTTTCCCCTCCAGGATTACTTTTAGTAGGCTGTTGCGTCTTTTAACATGGCCCAAAAATCGCATTTGTCTTGTTTGAATTGTGCTTAGTAGTTCTCTTTTCATTTTTAGTTGTTTTAAGACTTCATCATTTGTTTTCTTTTCCTTCCATCCAATTCTACCTATTCTTCTATATATCCACATTTCAAAGGCTTCAATTCTCTGTTATGTTTTCTTGTCTAATGTCCATGTTTCAGCACCATATAGGAATATTGAGAAGATGTAACATTTTGCTATTCTTAGTCTAAGCCCTGGTGTTATTTGTTTTGATGTTAGTATGTTCATCATGACATTAAAATTAGTTTTTGCCATACCTATTCTTTTGTTTGTTTCAGTTGTACATTTTCCATCACAGGTTATAGTATGTCCAAGGTAGTTGTGGTTCTGAACTGTCTCCAGGTCTATTCCTCCAATTTTGATATCCACTTGTGGGTTTTGAGTATTTTCTTTGTTTATGATCATAGTTTTAGTCTTTTTGATATTCATATCTAGCTCAAATGGGGTTCCGAAAAAACAGAGGATGTACCGACGCACTATTCACACTAAAACAGCTTGCAGAAAAAACGACAGAACACAACCAAAACTTATACATAGCCTTCATTGACCAGGAAAAAGCATTCGACAGAGTGAACAGAGAACAACTGTGGGAGATGCTAACAACATACGGAGTAAGCCAACATCTAACCAACATTATTAAAAGTCTCTACGCCAACAGCAGCTGCAGGGTCAGAACAGCAACAGGCTACACAGACCACTTCGAAGTTAGATCAGGTGTAAGACAGGGGTGCGTACTATCCCCCCTACTGTTTATTACATACATGGACCATATATGCAAGCTAGCCAACCCATCAGAGACAGAGGAGATCAACGAGCTTCTATTTGCAGACGACCAGGCACTAATACATGAAACAATAGAAGACCTACAAGAACACTTAAACAAACTCAACATCTTAGGAACAAAATACAACATGAAAATCAACATCAACAAAACAGAAGTCATGAATGTCGCCAAAAATAAACAGAACATCAACATAACTATAGAAGGCAGACAACTAAAACAAGTAGAGGAATTCAAATACCTAGGAAGTCTAATGACAAACGACAATTCCCAAACAGCAGAGATAGAATCAAGATGCAACAAAGCTTGTCAAATCATCGGACAGTTATCACCACTATTGTCCAACAAGGAAATAACTCTGGAGGCAAAAAGAGCACTATACAATACAATCTTCATTCCAACGTTGTGCTACCAATGCCAGACCTGGACTCTAGATGCAAGAACAATAAGAAAAATAACCTCTACAGAGATGAAATGTGTTAGACGAATGACAGGAAACAGTCTGAGAGATAAGATCAGAAATGAAGAACTGAGAAAAAAGCTAGGAATAGCCCCCGCCATAGAATATATAGGGAAACAATAGATAAAATGGTTCAGCCACGTGACAAGGCAGAAAGAACAAAACACAACACAACGAGCCTTCAACAAACGTTGTGAGAACAACAGACCCAAGGGTCGACCATGAAAAAGATGGATCGATGGAATATTAGAAGCACTAGGAAACATAACAGCAGCAGAGGCGAACAGAAGAGCAAAAGACTGCAAATTATATCTCCCCTCGACGCTGAAAGGCAGATGAGGAAGGAAAGAAGAAGAAGAAGATATCTAGTTCATATTTTTTGCTTGTCATGTTTATTACATTAAATAATTGTTATAGATCTTTAAGATTTTCTGCTAGTTGTACAGTATCATCAGCTTATCTTAGGTTACTGATTATCTTTCCATTTATTGTTTTAATTAATTATTATTAGTTTAAATTCTATGTGGACACTTTGTTTTGCTGTTTGAGTCATCATTACCATTAACAATAAACATTACCAGTCTCACAAAAGTAGAAAATATTAGGAAAACAACCCTCATTGACATTGAGCTGCAGAGACTACATGTTGATATTGCAGCCCTTCAGGACACAAAGCTTGCAGAGTGTGATTCAGTCATATCGTATGACAGGGAACAGTTGACTGTTCACTTTCTGCGCAGTTTCGCCTTATGTCTTTTGGCGAGTGCTGAGACTGCTACGATAGGGACTACAGTTACCTTTCTTTGTTTCGGAGATGAGTTAGTAATTCAGATGATTCCACTGGCACGGGCGGTTGAGCGATTATGGATTTTAATTCGTTTGCAGTGATACAGAGACCTTCCATGACCAATAGATTCATTCAGTCAGGGAGAAAAATTAAACCTTTTTTGTCAGGGCTAAAACTTGATCAGCTTTGCCTACGTGGGACATGTTTTGCTGTGCATAATAAGTTCATTAATTCTATAACCACCCCTAATGGTACATCAGAACACCCTAATGGTACATCAGAACGCGTAATATCACTAAAAATCCATTCACAAGCTGGAGTAATCAATATCATTAGTGCCTTTACACAACAATGACATCTACCACAGACGTTAAAGATAAATTTTACAAGATAAGACAAAAGGTGCAGGAGAAATTAGACGAGGCCGGGCACCACAAATACATCTTTGTTCATTCAGATCTGTCTCTTCAGTATTGGCAGATTCAGCCACAAGAGAAGTTGTTCGTTAAAACAGCATCCAGCATAAGACACTAATATTTTACCAAACTACTGACTTATCATGAATGCTTGCTACCAACCATATATATAATATATATATTTATATATATATAAAATAAATTAAAATCAGAATTGCAAAGGCAGCAATGACTTTCAGAAACCTTGATAAAATATGGAAATCAACATTAAGCACAAAAACAAAGCTCGGGATTTTTAAATCAAATGTATTATCCTCCACCATTATTTATGCATGTGAGAGCTGGAAAACAACTAAAAAAATAGAAATTAAACTGGATGCATTTGAAAACAAATGCCTCAGAAAAATACTTTATATACCATGAAATGAGCTCAAGACTAATCTAGAAATAAGAGATTTGACAAAGCATCCAAAAATATCAACTATAAATAATCAAGAGAAGGTGGTCATATGTTGACCATGTGATGAGAAGAAACAACAAAAGAATCTCAAAGCATACCCTCAAATAGGAACCAGAGGGTAAAGGAAAAAGAGGCCAACCTAGAGAAACACTAAATAGAACATTAAAATGAGAGGCAACAACAGCAGGCGTCAGCTCCCTCGTCGAGATTGAACAACCAAGAACAGAGCCATGTGGCAAGACAAAATGCAGGTCCTGTGCAAGGTCTGACAGTTGAAAGATCATTAGACACAAGAGCCTAGAAATTCTACTCTATGTGCTGTCTTCAGTTCAAAAGGGCAATATATGTGTGTGCTATCATATAGGTGTTTTTTTAAAAGTTGCTTAGTGTTCTGTTCATGAAGGTGGACAAGATCAGATAAATACTTTTAAAATATAATCATCTAAAACTTTACAGAAATAAATACTTTTAAAATATAATCATCTAAAACTTTACAGTTATACCATAAAAGGTAGCATGTGACACCTAGCAATCAAGCACATTGGGAAAGATCTCCGGGCTGTCCCGAACGTGTGTTTTTTAAAGTTGAGCCTTTAATGTGAGACAGACTCACCAGGTCGATAAGGGTTAAACATTTTATGCTCAAAGAAATCATAGAAGAATGGAGACATACCACGAATATAAAGTAGCAATCATCAATATATATGGAATAAAAAACATACAAGTTGAACTTATAGGAGAAATGTCAAAGAGGAAAATTAAAATACTAGAATTAGTGGACACCAGAGTAAAAGGACAACAGATAAAGAAAACAAATGAACTACGCGATAAAATTCTTAGGACAACACAAAAGAGCAACACATGGATTGGGCTTTATCATTGACCCAGATCACTCAAAGAACATTCTAGAAATAAAATACTACTCAGAAAGAATAATCACAGACTTCTTCTACCTTTTTAGCTCCCAGTGGAGCATAGGTCTTCAACAAACACTTTCCAAGTCATTCTGTTTTTTGCCATTCTTTTAAGATCATTCCATGTCTTCCCCATCATCTTCATTTCTGCTTCTATCTGTCTTCTCCAAGAATTCCTTGGTCTTCCTCTTGTCTTTTCCCCTGGGGATTCCAAAAAAGGGCCTGTTGTGTAATACTCTCAGTTGGCTTCTGTAGTGTATGTCCTATCCAGTGCCATTGTCTTCGCTGTATCTCTTTATCCACTGGTGTTTGACTGGTACATTTCCATAATTCTATGTTAGTGATTTTGTCCTGCCATCTCCATCCTTTTATTCTGCGTAAGCATCCATTAATGTAAGTCTGTATCTTTGTGATTGTCAATTTTGTTGTTCTCCATGTTTCACAGCCATATAATAGGACCGACTTAACATTTGAGTTGAAAATTTTAATTTTTTTATTTAACCTAATTTCTTTGGATTTCCATATGTTTCCCAGTGCAATGAAAGCTCCTCTTGCTTTTGATATCCTTATTTTGGTATCATTTTCTGTTCCTCCCTCTTTATCTATATTACTGATAAGATATATGTAAGATTGTACGTCTAGTAGAGGTATTGCTCCTAGTTTTATTTGGTTAAGGCCAACTGTATTAATTTTCATAATGTTGGTCTTATCTCCATTAATCTTCAGTCCTAGCTGTTGTGATCTCTCATCTAGTATGCTCATTTTATCCTGCATCTGTTGATGGCTGTGTGATAGGAGAGCTATGTCATCAGCAAAATCTAAATCATCAAGTTGTTTGGTCAGTGACCATTGGATCCCATTTCTTTTGTTTTGAGTTATTTTCATAATCCAATCTATGGCCAGTAGAAAGAACATTCTAGAAATAAAATACTCAGAAAGAATAATCACAGACTACTAGAAGACAATCGAAAAATAATTTACATATATATTTATGCACCATGTAACAACAATGAAAAAGACAGCAAAGAATTCTATGCGACACTAAATGAAATTGTCAGCAAAACTGATGAAAGCAACGACAGGTTAGTGATGGGAGATTTAAATGAACGTAATAAAAGAAATCATATTGCATTAAATGATAAATAAAATATGAAAGTAAAAAAACAATGATTTTTCTTAGAGTTTTGCCCAATAATGAAGAATGTTATGTATTTAAAATAAATGATGTATGATTAATGTCAGTTTGTGTAATCTTTAAATACAGGATATAGATGAGACAGCCATGGAACTGTTGATAGATTTCTGCTACACATCAAGTATCACAGTGGAGGAGAGCAATGTACAGACTTTATTACCAGCAGCATGCTTACTTCAGGTATCTTCTAGATATCTTTTTTACGTGCTAATCTTAATATGTTTATTGAAGATAGTGGTTAATTGAAGGTAATGAGCATCACTGTACAATTTGTTTAAGTATGGTACAGGTGAAGATTATATGTTAACATCTAAGTAGCAGATTTGGTGGTCAAAACACTAAAGACTACAGTCACACTTATCCATGGTTTTTATTCACAAAAAATCTATCTATCTATTGACCTTTCGAGCCGTAGCCGGCCCCTAGGACATCAAATCTCGCCATTTGTCTCTGTTCAGTGCAAGCAACTCTATCTCATTGAGGGAGCCGATTCCTGCTGCTCTTGCCTCTCTCATCAATGTTCTTCTCAGTGTCTCTCCTGGTCTTCCTCTTTTCCTCTTACCTGTTGTTTCCCACATGAGGGCTTGCTTTGCTATTCGGTTATTATCTCTTCTCATCATATGTCCAACATATGACCATCGTTTAAAAAATACTGAATATTTTAATCTATTGTGGTCTATGCAGAGTTTGCAATCTGTTACTGGCTCTTTTCCGCTAGTAAAGGGTTAAGGCATAAAAATCCGAAGCTGCAGTAAAGCTGAATGTGAGGAAAAATTTAAAAAAAAAAAAAAATAGTATGTAATAACCTTTACGTGATAAGTGGACGACACAGACTAAACAACGTTTCGGCCCAATAGGCCTTCATCAGGAACAAACAAAAAAAACACACACACAAAACTAATAACAAAACAACCAAAACAAAAACGTGCAAAAGTGTCTGGTTCTGTGTGCATTTACGCACACTTTTGCACGTTTCTCTACGTTCACGACAGCCGCACTTGGTTGCTATTCCTTTTGTTTTGACAGGATAGTTTATTTTGTTTTCTTTAACACATTTCGATTGTTTTTGTTTTGGTTGTTTCGTTATTAGTTTTGTGTGTGTGTTTTTTTTGTTTGTTCCTGATGAAGGCCTATTGGGCCGAAACGTTGTTTAGTCTGTGTCGTCCACTTATCACGTAAAGCTTCTTACATACTATTTTTTTTTTTTTTTTTTTTTTTTTTAATTTTTCCTCTACACTGGTGGAATGCATAATTTATGTGTTTGTTTGGTAACTGTGGTGTTCTGTATGGCCATTTGTCCTTGTCTGCTCCTGGCAGATATTTTTGTCGCTTCATAAGTTATAATTGTATCTAGTTGAAACAATTTTCTTTTGCTAATTTATCAAATCATTTTCATGAATTCTGTGGTCCAATCAGTGTGTGCTGTAGTAATTACTAGAATCTGTGTTAATCAATGAAAACAGCATCATCATAATTGTTTATGATCGTATGGTGTGACCATTTTATCTTGCATTTTTTTGTGTCATCAGAAGATTCACAAAGTACCTCACCTTAAGTCCCAATATGGGATTGATGCCACATGTGTGAATATTTAATTCTTCAATTTTGTATGTGCCTCATTGGTTTATACCACATTTTTCGTGTGTTCATCATAAAGTCGCTCCATTCATCCCTATTCTTGGACATTTTTTTTTTTTTTACTTCTCTCCAGTCTAGGCAATCTTAAATGTTATGTAGAGCCAGTCTTAACATATGGATGTGAATCATGGACAATAGGACAACAGACAAGAAAATCACTGGAGTCTGTAGAAATGTGGTTTTACAGAAGAATGTTGAGAATACCATGGACAGCTAAGAAGTATAATGAAAACGTTCTGAAAGAGGCCAAAGCAAAAAGAGAGCTAATTTCCAATATTAGGAAGAAACAATCATCATTTTTTGGCCATGTGATGAGAAAAGAACAACTGGAATATATTGTAACAACTGGAAAAATTGAGGGACGAAGAGATAGAGGGAACCAAAGAGAAAAAATACCAGACAGCTTAAGAGAATGGCTTGGCAGAAGGTCAACAACAGAAATGATAAATAACTGTTGAGATCGAAAGTTGTGATGCATATATTCATAATGTTCTCGAATATTAAAACAAAGTTCAGAGAATGTCTTATTTTCTACTTTGCATATATACACATTTTCACTTCATTCATTAAATTTTCATCTTGAGCTGAAGATGGCATATAGGGCAGAGGTCATAGTTCTTTACGATTGACAGTCCGCTGTTAGTTCTTGTAGGCCTCGGTTATTTTTTAGTCCCATGGTTGAGCCTTCTCTAGTAATTGTTCTGCGTAGTGATTCTCTTAGTCTACCTTGTTTTCTTTTACCAGATGATTTCTACATGAATACCAGACAGGGAAGTCTTGCTTCATTCATTCTCAGCATATGGCTGATGTATTTACATTTTCACGGACACTTTATTTAGACTGAACATTCTATCACAGAAAGGTTTAAAATGTGTCCAAATAGTTCTGTTTTTGGCGACCAGCAATTTATCCTCACTTACTTAACTGTCAGGTATACTATTCCTTTTTGAATTATCAATCCTTTTGCTGCACTTTTCACAAAATGTTGACGAATGTGTTCATTCCATAAATAAATAAGAGCTAGTGGCATAACATTTAATCTAAAAGTAAGCTGGAAAACCAAGACCCATCACAAGGATATTAAATAATCTGTCAAGACTTGATGCCAAAAGGTGCACCAGACACCAGGATACTATGTAAGCCAATTAAGGTTGTTAATGTTTGCACAGTTTCAGAGCATATCCAAGTCATAATATTACTTTGTCGATTTATGCTTATCATTTTTTATATCTTTTTACTACAGCTTGTTGAAATCCAAGATGTCTGCTGTGAATTTCTAAAAAGATAGCTTGATCCCTCCAATTGTTGATTTATGCTTATCATTTTTTATATCTTTTTACTACAGCTTGTTGAAATCCAAGATGTCTGCTGTGAATTTCTAAAAAGATAGCTTGATCCCTCCAATTGTTGATTTATGCTTATCATTTTTTATATCTTTTTACTACAGCTTGTTGAAATCCAAGATGTCTGCTGTGAATTTCTAAAAAGATAGCTTGATCCCTCCAATTGTTGATTTATACTTACCATTTTTTATATCTTTTTACTACAGCTTGTTGAAATCCAAGATGTCTGCTGTGAATTTCTAAAAAGACAGCTTGATCCCTCCAATTGTTTGGGCATCAGGGCATTTGCAGACACCCATGCGTGTAGGGACCTTCTTCGCATTGCAGATAAATTTACTCAGCACAACTTTCAAGAGGTATATTATATAGCATATAGTATTGCAATGGTGGCACACTGAGTTCATAATAAAGTGAATGTAGTTTTGATTGCAGCTCACTTTTTTATAGTCATCCCCATCTAAAATAAATGGGTACCTGACTCTATGAGTTGGGGAAGGTAATTAAAAAGAACAGCACTGGTCCTCTTACATTCTAATGTGATATAAACTAGTATGACAAAGTTTAATCTTCCACTCTTCTATGACATTAAAATATGTCAGGGAAGACACTTTATGTCTGTTATCATTCTGTTTTTAACACTTTTTCCTATCTTGTGCTCTAGTGAGTCTTTTTTCTTTTTTTTTTATATTACATCTGTAGTAGAAAGATGACCAATTTGTAATATATTTGTCATCATCATCGAGTGCCGTCTCCGCATCAAAGGTTGGCTACCATGGAGCGCCATTTCACTCTGTCTCTTGCTTTGATGGTGCAGATTGTCATAGGTTGACTTGTCCATCTTTTGATGTTACTCATCCATGTTAGTCTTGGTCTACCTCTGCATCTTTTACCTTGTATTTTCCCTTCCAATATTACTTTTATTAGGCTGTTATGTCTTTTAACATGCCCCAAAAATTTCATTTGTCTTGTTCTAATTGTGTTTAGTAATCTCTCTTCATTTTTAGTTGTTTTAAAACTTCGTTTGTTTTCTTTTCTTTCCATCCAATTCTACCTATTCTTCTATAAATCCACATTTCAAAGGCTTCAATTTTCTGTTCTGTTTTCTTGTCTAATGTCCATGTTTCTGCACCATACAAGAATATTGAGAAGATGTAGCATTTTGCTATTTGTCTGGTTGCAATTTTAACTATGATCACCCCCATGGTAATTTTGTATGTGGATCTTTAGTCAGTTGATGATGCCACTCACCTTCGTAACAATTATTTTATCTAAGTGCTTCTTTATAGAAACCAACATTATTATAATGTAGTAATCTTGTAGTAATGGTTATTATAATTGTAATTATTTTGGGATCTATACTATCTACAAAGACTTCCCATCTATATGGCGGATAGGCCACAGAAACTATTGAAGTTCTGTCTGAACAGTGTTCCTTGTTGTAATTTCTTCATATTCCAAGTCTGGCTTCCTGCCGGAACTATTGATTTTAGTGCTCTGTGCACACTGTGAGCTGTGTTTTTCATCCTGATTGTGTTTCGATATTCCGATTGCTTACAGTGAATGATGATATTGTATGACGAAGGACAGTTCAGCTGTTCACTTTCGGTGCCGCTTGGCTTTATGTCTTTTAGAGTGTGCTGTAGCTGCTATGATGGGGACTGCAGCTGCCTTTCTTTGTTTGGATCATTCAATGAGTTTTAATTTGGATGGTTCCACTGGCACGGGCGGTAGAGCAATTATGGATTTTAATTTGTTTGCAGGGATACAGGGTCCTTCGTTTAATCATAACTATCTAAAAAAAAAAATAGACAGAATAGCTTTCCACATGCGCTGCAAGGGACACGTACTTGGAACCTTCTGGAGAGACAAAGAATCAAACAATAAAGTGCAAGATAATGCTGGAATGTTATCTAAGATAGCTTTTTGGGACTGGGACAAATGCAGAATGGGTAGATTTCCAAAGATATCCTTTATTAAGAGAGAGTCATTGGCAAAAGAAACAAAGGAGACACATTCTCTGCTACTAAAATTTATTTAGATGTGACATGAAAATTGTTGATATAAACATAACTGAATGGAAAGAGCTTGTTATAAACTAATCCAGCTGGAGGCAGACATTAATTCTATCATGAGAGCAAACTCAATTTGAGAAGAATTGCAGATTATAAATTTGCATAAAGGAAGTAAATCAATCTCTGACCACAACCCTTAAATAGGCACATAATCTATTGTCTCTAAAGACAGATGGAATCTATTGCCTCACAAGACTGACAGAATCTATTGCCTCTTAATACTGACAGAATCCATTGCCACTCAAGAATGGCAGAATCCATTGCCTCTCAAGAATAACAGAATCCATTGCCACTCAAGAATGGCAGAATCCATTGCCTCTCAAGAATAACAGAATCCATTGCCACTCAAGAATGGCAGAATCCATTGCCTCTCAAGAATAACAGAATCCATTGCCACTCAAGAATGGCAGAATCCATTGCCTCTCAAGAATGACAGAATCCATTGCCTCTCAAGAATTACAGAATCCATTGCCTCTAACAAATGACAGAACCCATTGCCTCTCAAGAATGACAGAATCCATTGCCTCTCAGAATGACAGTCCATTGCCTCTCACAACTGACAGAATCCATTGCTTCTCAAGAATGACAGAATCCATTGCCTCTCACAACTGACAGTATTCTACTACTAAATCTCCCATGCTAAACTAGAAGTGTGAAACTGATACAATAATTTATTTGTTTTCTAATGCTATAGGTAATGGAGAGTGAAGAGTTTATGCTGCTACCTGTGAATCAATTAGTGGACATTATATGTAGTGATGAGCTCAATGTACGTACAGAGGAGCAGGTGTATAATGCAACTATGAACTGGGTGAAATATAATGTACAAGAGAGGAGGCAGCATTTGTCTGCAGTAAGTTGTTTGTATGTTTGTGTTAAACTGTATGTTTGTGTTAAATTGTATGTTTGTGTTAAATTGTATGTTTGTGTTAAATTGCAAAATCTTAAATATCAGATGTTTCTCTTTTAAGAAAACATGTTTTTATTAATCTGAAACTAAATGATTCTATTATATTGTAATAATTAAAATTTTCAACTTCAATGTTAAGTCAGTATTATTATATTACTGTGAAACATGGAGAACAACAATAATGACAGTCATGAAGATACAGACCTTCACTAATGGATGCTTAGGCAGGAAAACAGGATGGAAATGGCAGGACAAAATCACTAACATAGAATTATGGAAATGTACCAGTCAAATACTTGTGGATAAAGAGATACAGCGAAGACGATGGCGCTGGATATGACACACATTGCGGAAGTCAACTGAAAGTATTACACAACAGGCCCTTTTTGGAATCCCCAGGGAAAAAGACAAAGACGAAGACCAAAGAATTCTTGAAGAAGACGGATAGAAGCAGAGATGAAGATGATGGGGAAGACATGGAACGATCTTAAAAGAATGGCAATAAACAAAACGGCTTGGAAAGTGTTTGTTGAAGACCTATGCTCCACAGGGAGCTGAAAATGTAGTAGAAGAAGAAATAATTCTAGATCATCTACTGCTTTGAATTAAATTATTAACCATTGAAATTATAGCTAATTACTTTCACTGATTAAATAAATCATTTGGTAGTCTATTGTGATTCTCTGGAGAAAAACAATTTCAGTCTCTATTGTGTTAAAATAAAACTATTAATTTGTCCACTACATTGTGATGTCATTGAGCATTATTTTATTATGAAATATTTCTCAATTAATTGGACTGTAGGGGTTCTCCACCTTAAAATTTCATTAGAGTTATTGATCATTATAAATTGTTATTGATAGTTCTGAATTGTGTGTTTTCATTTCTGTTGACCAGGCTTTGCAGCATGTTCGATTACCACTGATGACTCCCAAATTCTTAGTAGGAACAGTCGGTGCTGACTTACTTATCAAAAGTGATGAAGCTTGCCGAGATCTAGTAGATGAAGCTAAGAATTACCTCCTCCTACCCCAAGAGCGACCCCTCATGCAAGGGCCACGGACAAGACCTCGTAAACCTATAAAATGTGGAGAGGTCTTGTTTGCAGGTAATCACTGTAACATCTCATTATTGCTGTTGTCAGTTTTGCTGTTTCATTCAGGTTACATTCTTCTTTCATAATCTGTAGTAAGACCTCATAAAACTTTAATGGTCGTCGTCGTCATGTGCCATACCGATTGGCGTAGGCGATCATGTCCTTCCACAATCTTCTATCTACAGTGCATATTATCATATTCTGTTGTTGACTGTTTGCTATGCCATGACACCAAGCTATCTTTTCTCTCTTTGTCATCCGCGATCTCTCTTTCCTTTTATTTTGCCAGTTGTAACCAAGTATTTCAACTTTCCTCTTCTCATGATGTGCCCCAAAAATGTTGATTGTTTCTTTCTGTTTTTTAGTAGCTCCCTTTTTGTGTTGGCCTCTGAGAATTTTCTCGTTGGAAATGGTAACATTCTTAAAATTGAGAGTGTAAAATAGCAACAGAGCCCTTGAAGTAACCAAAACAGTGATACCTTAATCATGTCTATATGTAAATTGTGAAAAAAACCTGTGAATTTGTAAGTGAATTAGTTATTCTTTTTACATAATAGGATTTTGTCAAAACAGCTAGCCCATTTTTGACCTACTGCTAAAAATGAATGTCTTTGAGATTATTCCAGATTATGAAGCTTAATAAACAAATTACTACCATTAGTTTTAAAAAAAAGACTTGACTATAAAAAATAATGTCACTTTCAAATTTTACACACATGAATAATGCACAACAAATAAAAGTGTCCAATTTATAGATCTGGAAATATGTAGAGCTTTTGTTAACAGATAAAGTATTTTTCAGTGCTTTTGTATTCTATTAGTCAGTTTTGTTTCCTGCCATTAAAGTTGCACTCTTTTCCCCAGTAATTTGTATTTAAAATCACTTCTTTTAATGCAGTTAGCTAGTTCCTCTCAGGCTGAAGACGTTACTTAGGATGGACATCTTCTCTTCTACCTTTCAGCCTCCTGTGCAGCATAGGTCGTCAACAAACACTTTCCAGGCATTTCATTTTCTGCTGTTCTTTTAAGTTCATTCCATCTGTCTTCTCCAATAATATTTTGGTCTTCCTCTTTATCTTTTTCCTTGGGGATTCCAAAAAAGGTTGTGTAGTTGTTAAAGTATCTCAGTTGGCTGACCTAACCAGCGCCATCATCTTCGCTTACCTCGTTATTCACTAGTATTTGACTGGTACTTTACCCTCATTTTATGTTAGTGATTTTGCCCTGCCATTTCCATCCTTTTATTCTGCACAAGCATGGATAGACATAGCTCTCCACAATTTATAATTTGCTACTAGTTCTTGTAGGTCTTGATTGTTTCTTAGTCCCATGATTAAGCCTTTCTTAGTAAAAATGTAGTGACTGCAGTTACCATAAGCAGTGTCAGAAGTTGTACTGCAGTGGGTTTTGTGGTGGTGAACCTTATCAGGAATTAAAAAAGCTGATTTCTTGACAGTGGATGGTGGATAGAAGACAAGCAGATTGATAATGAGATCACATATAAGAAAGAAATAATTTTATGGAATCAATCAGGATTTTATATATTATTAAGCTGGGATTTTTATTTGTGATTTCTTTTTTGTGGCAACCACCCCTGGTCTCAGCAGTGAGGCCCGGCTTGAAGTGTCAATTACTCATCAGCGGAAAACAATATGAATACTTCCAGAGATGGAGTTATCTGCATGTGTGGCAAGCGACCCCTCTGTTCGCTGTCAGGGAAAAATGGATTAACATGCAAAATTCAGTTCATAGTCTCAAGGGACATCGCCAAATGTGAAATCTGGTAAATGCAAAAAAATATATATATATATACATACTATTAAAGCAGGCACATGATAGAAAACCCTAAAAATCTTTATAACTGAGATGACACCAAATTGATAAGGCCATGCTGAAAAATTCATGTGTAGGTTTTAGATTTTGCTACATTTATGGTTATGGAAGGCCCCAGTATCTCTGCAAATGAATTAAAATCCATAATTGCTCAACCGCCCGTGCCAATGAAATCATCCGAATTAATATCTCATCTCCCAAACAAAGAAAAGTAGCTGCAGTCCCCACCATAGGAGTCTCAGCACACGCCAAAGGACATAAGGCGAAACAGCATAGAAAGTGAACACAGCCATCTGTTCCCCTTCATCATTCATTGTAAGCAATAGGATTATCGAGACACAATCAAAACGGATGAAACGCACAGCTCACGGTGTGCACAGAAAAATAAACTCAGTAGCTCCTGCAGCAAGCTGGACTTGGAAAATGAGGAAACTGTGACAAGAAACACTTTTCAGACTGAGCCTCAATTTGTTCTTGCCACCTATCCGCCATATTGACCGATATTCCAATTATTACTATTCCAAAATGTATTGCTACATTTACTTACTGGAAACTGGTTTGATAAGACACTTCATTGATGAAGGTGAAGAAACATTATCACAACACACCTTCACACCAACTGGTGTTTATTACCCTCTAGCAGACAATGTGTGGTATACAAGATTATTTTATCTCCTGTTGGTTGTACTCAGTAAAACACACAAGGGAATATGTTAGTAAAACACACAAGGGAATACGTTAGTAAAACACAAGGGAATACGTTAGAGAGGCTTGTTGTTCATATGCCTCTAACTTATTCCCATGTTTGTTTTGCATTCAAATAAAAATTCCTAGACTGAAGGTGAAAGTTCTTCTTTTCTTGCCTTTCTGTATTGAGGATCAATGTAACATGCCCACTTTAACTCTTCTGTTGCCTCTCCTCCTGTTAGGTTTCCTTAATTTTTCTAATATGGACATGTTCGGAGTGCAATGATTATGACCCGCAAATAACTCAATAATAACTCAATGTTTCTAATATTTCATCAATCCATCTTTTTTGTGGTTGGTTTTGGTTCTGGTGTTCTCATAGTATGTATGGTACTTCAGTGTATCATATTTTGATTTTTCTATCTGATCACATGGTTAAACAACTGTTTTATTCGTTTTTATTGGATGGAGGAGCAGGTGCATACATAGGGTACCCAAATATCACTAGGAATATAAATAAAATAGCTACAGGGAAATATTGTTACAATTACGATGCAAAAATCCAAGCAATAAAGTTGGCAATAGAAAAACTATCTATCTATATATTGACCTTTTCATCCATAGCCAGCCCATAGGGCGTAGACCAAGATACTCCTTCTCTTATCTGAATTTTTGTTCTAGCAGTTTTCAATTCTTTTAAAGATATTTTATCAAATCTCGCTATTTGTCTCTGTTCTGTGCAAGCAGCGCTATCTCATTGAGGGAGCCGATTCCTGCTGCTCTTGCCTCTCTCATCAATGTTCTTCTCAGTGTCTCTCTGGGTCTTCCTCTTTTCCTCTTACCTGTTGTTTCCCACATGAGGGCTTGCTTTGCTATTCAGTTATTATCTCTTCTCATCACATGTCCAACATATGACCATTGTCTTTTCTTGATTACTGAAGATATTAGTGGTTGATTGGCGATTTCTCTAATTTGGTGACAGTTTACACTAATCAAATTGAGAGTGACGCACTGTGCGTCTAAACGTACATGACCACAATCGGCATGGCGCATGTTGCATCGAAACGTACGGAAAGAGTTAACAATGTGAAGTGCTACGTAATTTTATTTAGGAAATTTAAGATTTTAAATTCTAAATCTAATGTATTGGCTAATTATTAATTTAAAATGTGAAATTATTACATCTGTAAAAAGAAGTATGCTAAAACTTAATTACAATGTTAATAATTGAGCAAAATTGTATTATCAAAATCATGTTTAAAGTGCTTTTCATATTTGCAGTTGGAGGTTGGTGTAGTGGTGATGCCATCTCAAGTGTAGAAAAATATGACCCTGGAAGTAATGAATGGAGACTGGTAGCGCCCATGAGTAAGAGGCGGTGTGGGGTGGGAGTGGCTGTGCTCAATGACCTTCTGTATGCTGTCGGAGGGCATGATGGCCAGTCGTACTTAAACAGTATAGAAAGGTAACATACAGTATATGTCATTGTGTTATTTAGTAGTTGCTGCCTTCACTTTAATTTAATAGAGCAAGAAGCAGTGTTTAGTGAACTAGACTACTACATACAAGAGGCTGGGTTTAATCCCGATCAATAGCTCCTAGGTTCACCCAGCCTTAAATTGGCACTGAATCTTCCTGGGAAAGTAGGGCAGCTTGGCGTAATGCCAATTACTTCGCCCACAAATGTCACATTGGTATTTGAAAAATATGAGCAATTACACATATACCTGACATGCTTTAAGTCATTGAGAGAACCTTTTTGTGTTTTTTTTTAAATTATTTTATAAGTTTCTTTTTTTTACATTAATAGTGCATGTGAGAATCACACTTTTTATCTCTTTCCCTTAATATTTTTTGTATATCTGAACTGCCCAGGTAGAATTACCAGGACTCTATGAAGTTTTCACTCAATGCTGATTTAAAAAAAAAATGGTTGAACCATCTCAAACAGTACTGTTGTTGGGGAGTGGAGTGTCTCAACTTTTCTTGGGCACATCTTTCCACATCAAAAGTTGGTTGCCGTGAATCACCATTTTACTCTGTCTCTTGCCTTTATAGTGCACGCTGTCATAGGTTCACCAGTCCATCTCTTAATGTTATCAGTCAACCTGGACGTGTACATCTTGAGCTGCGCACCCTATTTCAAAATGCAACATATTCAATAGAACAGTATGACTGATTGTGATGAACACATTGTTAGTTGCTGGAACAGAGGTGTAGCACATATGGAAATCTCCCACCTACATTGACACCAATCTATTCTAAAGTCTACTTAGTCTTGGTCTGCCTCGTGTACCCTGTACTTTCGCTTGATGACATAATACGATATTGTTTCTCTTCACATGTCCTAAAAGTTTTAGTTGTCTTTTTTTAAAAAAATCATGTTAAATAGTTCTAAAGAGCTCTATGCTACCTCTTCCGAAATGCCTTTACGTTACTATTCAAAAGGTCATGTATCACTTTTTTTCCAGCTAGGTCAACTGCAGGACATTTTGAACAATATTTTTCCACATGAACAAAAAGTGAGTCCTCGAAGACCTAGTTAATACATCGTCAATGTGAAGCACGCAAACTTATTTATCTTGATTTGATTTTTCATAAACTTATGTTCTTTAGACCATAACTTTTTTATGGCTTGTTATCCATCCAGATATGACCCACACACCAACCAATGGAGTTCAGATGTGGCGCCAACTAGCTCCTGCCGCACAAGTGTGGGTGTTGCTGTTTTAGGGGACTTTTTGTATGCTGTTGGCGGTCAGGATGGAGTCTCATGTTTAAACTATGTAGAGAGGTAAACCAAAGTAATGTTCTTGTCTCTACCCACATGTTTTATAAATATCAGATTTTAATTTGTTTTATACAGAGCAGTTAGGTTGATGAACTGAAACTAGGCACCTTGCTCAGAATTGTGTGCAAAGTGAAGGAATTTGTTGTTATGTTGCAATATGTGTCTGCTGCTGGTTCTTTTATTGGCTGAGGCTATGAAAAACGGGAGCCACGATAGCTCAGTGGTTAGTGAACTGGACTACAAAGGACAAGAGGTATGGTTCGATCCCAACCAATGACTTCCGGTTCACCCAGCCTTTAATGGGTACCGGATTTTTTTCTGGGAAAGTAAAGCGGCACAGGCGTAAAACTGACAACATTACCCCAAAAATCAAGTGCCGAAGGTCTGTAAAATTTATGGCCACTAACAGCATATTGGGGCATGTTAAAAGACACAACAGCCTACTGAAAGTAATATTGGAAGGAAAATATACAAAGTAAAAGAGGCAGACCAAGACTAACATGGACGAGTAACATCAAAAGATGGACAAGTCAATCTATGACAACCTGCACCATCAAAGCAAGAAACAGAGTTGAATGGCGATCCATGGTAGCCAACCTTCGTTGCGGAGAAGGCACGCGATGATGATGATGATGAACACCATATTCCCTATACACCACTTGGCGTGACGGGGGTACTTTCCTTTTTTTATTTTACTTACTATGGAAAAACAAGTAGCTAGAAGTTTCTTAACCCCTTAGTCCATGTTTAAATAGTATACCTCTCAAAGTTGAGTATTCCCAGGCCTTGAATTTGATTCTAAAATATTAACACAGCCATGCAATATTTTTATGAAGAACTCGTTAACATCCCGACTTTCACGTAGAGGTTTTTGAGTGTGTTTGACACTTTCTGAAACAAAACTTTAGGGACCAGGTACGTGGTATGTCAGCTATTTCCAGATTATTTAAAATTGTTTACTGAAGTGGAGATACAGACTACCTTGATGTGGAGATACAGACAAATATGAAAGAAAAAATTGATGCAATGTGTGTAAAAAGGTATGACTATCCTTTAAACTATCTTTGTTTACATATTAAAACGTTATTTACCAACTTACAAAGACTGTTAGAAAATAGTTTTGTGCAGAATATGTGTAGTTAATTTATTTCATGCTGAATATATTGTTAAATTTTGAGTTCAATGCAGCAAGAGGTTGATGCCTGGAAGCCATGACCCAGTTAAAGGGCTGAAACACTTGCATGACAGGGCTTTTTCTGATGATCAGATTGCCTCCTTCTTGAAGCTCGCTATAAAGAGTTTCCTATTAACTAACAAAAATTAATTTAGAATGAGACTTTTACAGTTTCTAGAACAACTAAAAAGTCAAATTTGTGCCAAAAAAAAGCAGCTGCTCATATGAAAAAATAATCCATTTGGCGCTGCTCCAGTATTTTTAAAATACTTCAAAAGGCGCACAACATCTCCATCACACAAGATTGAATCACTATCAAACTATCACTTCTGAAGTGAATAAAACCAATTTCTGATTCACTTTCCACATAATCTTGGTGAGTGTCATCAAAATCTGATGACCTTATTTCATCATAGAAGATTAAAAATAGAAGAGGGCGGATCAGTGCAATCAGATTTTGATAAAGATTTTCAAAATAATGTTTGAATCTATTTGCCATATATAACAGGAAATAAACTTAGTTTACTTTCACATTGATGAGTTCCTGGTGGCTGCTGTTATGTAAATATGTGTCTAAATTCACACTGCAATGAGGCAAATCAAAGATGGTGCATTAGCAGCCACACAGTTCATTGTATCAGACCACACCATTTGGAAATAAAGGGCCAATACTCTTTTTCATAATTGATGCTTTATCTCAGTGAGTGAAGTAACCATTCTTATTTTAGCAGAAAAGATTAAGGAGTGTCACGTTAGAATTGAACCTGAATTGGGGGGCAAAGGCTCATGTCAGCAACAGGACTGAGAGAACTGTAAGTGACACATAGCTGATGGCTTGTGCCAAGATTTGTGAACCAGAACTATCCAGACCCAACTTCACCTCTATATGGTGCCCCTAGACCAGTCTAATCTGGCCAAGTGAGTAGGATCACGAGAAAAGACAACATGGTACTCATACATGGCGTGTTAAAGTTGTATGTATTAGGCCGAAAGGTACAAATATCACAGTTCTTCTGCAAACAGCACATCACATCTACACCCACTTAACATCCTTTAACATAACTACTGGGAACATTCTCAAACAACTATAAAGCAGAAATTGAAGTCCTCATAGACACTGCAAAATTGGCTATCCAACACAAAAATAACATGCACAAGAAATTGGTGATACTAACTGATGCACTGTCAGTTCTAACAGCTCTAAAACCCCCAGGAACAGTGAGCTAGATGACTTGAGAACAATCCTAGAACAACTGTGCAATAATTTCCAGAGAGGGGTCATCCAGTGGATACCATCACACTGTAATATACACAGTAATGAACGCGCAGACAAATTAGCTAAAGAGGGAGGGAGATTACCACAAGAGAACCATCTTTTCAGCTACGATAAAGCCAAATCCATCATCAAAGGCCAGTACCATGAAAAATGGAAACAAGAGCACCCCAAGTATAACGAGAGGGATGGATACCTCCAACTATCAAGGAGGGATCAAGTCATCATACTTCGCCTACACACTGGTCACAACAGAATGAGAAACCACATGTTCACCAAACTCAAAATAGGAACTACCAGCCTATGCCAATATACCCTTGATAACATGACAACAAAACATGTTCTACAGGATTGCCCCCAATTCACAGACCTGAGAAGGACAATGTGGTCCACACCCACGTCCCAGGAAGATAAACTATAATCTAAGATTATTACTATAAGATGATTACTATAATATAAGACGACAGAATCACTTAAATAGACAGTTGCTTTTATAAGAGAGTCCGGAATCCTAGTCTGAATGAGCCATGATCGTAGAAGAAGACATCCTTTTAAGGGCAGATAACAAAGAAGGTTATTCATTACTTTAGTAGTCATAACGTGAGCCACAGAAAGAGAGATAGAAAGAATGAACCTCACTTAATCTCGAAGCCAGTGTATTATAGCTTGTTTCATAACTCGTGCCCAACTTTTAAAATCGATAGCTTTTTAACCGCTTGTGGTATTATATTCAAAATTTGCATGTAAAGTTATAATGATTAGAACCCAACAGGGAATTAATTTCATTAAAAAAAAACATTTGGGTATTATTGTTGCTTATTTGATTTATATAAATTTATAACGACCCATTGATGTAGTCAAAACTTAATGTTTACAGTATTTTAAACTAAAAATAGCGAGTACAAATCCATACACGGTAGAATTGACGTATTTGCACGCTTTCCCCGTGGTTTGTTTGACACAATTAGACACTTGTAAAAAACACGAGAAATTGTGTGTTCCATTTCCGTTCATTCATAGGTGTAGACGTGGAACAATAACATTTATCATGAGTCTTAAAATGAAATTCTGCAGTTTACAAAACATCGCAATAAAAATGTATGACTATTTTTGCAAAGAGGCTAAACGAGGAAGATTATTTCATTCTTTAGAAAACGCTCAGAATAGGACAAGACACATTTTGGATTTATCTAAATGGTCATTTAATCGTTGGATTCAAGTACGTGACCGTCAATGTTCAAAATATACAAAATCACAAGGAAGAGCAAAAATGTTGGATAATTTCTACAGTGAACTTATTAGAAGTGAAATTCGCAAAATGTTGGGTATGAATGAAACTGTTACAATAAGAAAATTAAAAATTTCGCTGAAAAAGAACAACAGTATTGAAATATCAAAGTCTACATTATGGAGGAATGTGAGAGCTGCAGGCTTTACATTCAGAAAGTATTCCAATGGATGAAACATCATCTGTGAGAATCCACATATAGTAGTCATGAGAAGCAAGTACTTACGTGAAGTAAAAGAGGTGCGCAAGCAAGGTTATGATATTGTGTACTTGGATGAAACATGGATCAATGCTCACCACACTAACCAAAGGGAATGGCAGTCATCAGATGGAAAGATTAAGAGATTAATACCTAGCAGCAAAGGACAGCGCTTGATAATTGCTCATGCAGGTAGTCGACAACATGGACTAATGCAGAATGCAGAGCTCATTTTTCTTTCAAAATCCATAGACAATCGGGATTATCACTCTGAGATGAATGGTCACATATTTAGACATTGGATTGAAAATTCTGTTCTCCCATCACTAGATCGACCATCTTGCCTAATAATGGACAATGCAGCGTACCACAACATTGTTGCACTTGAAGATAAAGTCCCGACGTCATCCAGTACAAAAGATGCTATTAAGATATGGCTCACAAAGGAGCACATACAATTTAATAACATGTACTTAAAACCTGAATTACTATCTCTAGTAAAGCAAAAACAAAGGACAAAGATTTTTCAAATAGATAAGATTATCCAAGAGCACGGTCATATAAGTTTGAGGCTGCCACCTTACCATGCTCATTTAAATCCAATAGAACTAATCTGGGCAAAATTAAAAGGACAAGTGGCAGATGAAAATACAACATTCAAAATATGCGATGTAAAGACTCTTGCTAATCTCGCTTTATTAAATATAGACAAAGATTATTGGGCTAAATGTGAAGACCACGTCTTAAAACAGGAAGAGGAATATTGGAAAAATGATGGTTTGTGGAATGTTCAACCCCAAACAGTTATTAATCTTTTAGACTTGTCTGATTCAGAATGAAAGTATATAGCCCCCACAATGTTGGCCCCTATATTACCTTAAATTAGTTCAACAAACGGTCCTTTTCAGGACCACACAACTATGAAAATTGGACATACAGGTATACCTTGATATTATCGTCCGTCCTCGAACTGAGAAGACAATAATTCTCCTGGTGTTTTTCCTTATTCAGTTATTTCCCCATTACGGCCACGCCTTTACCTAGTGAAAATTAATCATAGACCAGCAACTACGGTAATTTCTATTATTTAGGGGTTCACAATTTACAATTTTGACAAACATCAAAGAAATTCGCCGCTTTAAGAAAACTGCAGCTGCAAGATATTTCTTAAATATACATTTAAAGGGTCTTTTGCATTCTAATAACATTTGGAAAATTTCAACAGGATTTAACAAACGGTTTCTGAGCAATAGCGTTTTGAAGTTGGGCAAGTGATTTGAAACGAGCTATAGCTACCATGCTGTTGATTCTCTTATTGATTAGATTGCTGCATCTAATGATGGACCAATAACAACCTGGCAGAATGTTCCAGAAAAACAAAAAAAATAAGAGTACTGCAGCTGGAGTGGATAATAATAATAAAAAAAAAACATGCATAGATAACAATCTATTAAAATGTACCAGCAAACAGGAAAACTGTGCTTTTGATAGGGGCATTAAAAAAGGGGACAATAAGCAGTCATTCTCAATGTTTCAACTATGCTTCTTTCTTTCTGGCACTCAGCCAATGACTATGACAGGAATATACAGACCTCTTTGTCATCCATCTTTATAAAGACATTAAGTGGGTGTTGTGTTTTATTGTGCCTTTAGGCCCAGCACATCCAACTTCATCATGGCATTGTTGGAGTGCTGAGTTGCCTTCCCTCTTTGATCTCTACTCACTTGGCCAGACTAGACTGGCTGGTCTCTTACTGAAGGTGTCACGGAGGGGGGGGGGGGGGGGGGGGGGGGGGGGGTACAGGTGCTCTACTGGTAAGTTTTAATGCACAAAACCTCATCATCATGTGCCATACCAGTTGGCATAGAAGATCATGTCCTTCCACAATCTTCTATCCACCATACCTATAGTTAATTGCGTATCAGTTCTGTTTTTGACTGTTTTCCATGCCATGACACCAAACTATCAAGTATTTCCTCTCTTTGTCGTCCACGATCTCTCTTTTCCTGTATTTTGCCAGTTGTAACCAAGTATTCCAACTTTCCTCTTCTCATGGTGTGACCAAAAAATGTTAATTGTTTCTTTCTGATGTATCTTAAGAGCTCCCTTTTTGTGTTGGTCTTTTTAGCTGTCCAGGGAACTTTCAACATTCTTCTGAGAAATCCCATCTCTGTGGCATCTAATCCTCTTTTTATTTGTTTGTTTACTGTCCATGATTCGCTTCCATAGGTCAGAATTGGTTCTATGTAGAACCGATGAACTCTCTTTCTCATTTCTATTGACATAGATTAATGCATAAATGACATTTTAATGCATAAAACCTCATTTTATAGTAGAACACCTAATGGGTTATAATGTTGCATGGTGTCAGATATGATTGGTCACGGCAGAAGTCATCAGAGCTGGCTCTTGCCAGTTTCAACAATTCAGGAGATATACTTCGTTGGAGATCTCTAATGACCAACCTTTGGCAGTGCAGTGAGACCACATCTAACATCATTGTTATACTTTGCAAACCCATTTTTTCCCAAACATGAGACATTGTTAAACTATAAAATTTAGTCATAAATAAATAGTAAAAATTGCATATTAAAACTTGGGTTAATCATTCTATCAGATACGACCCACAGACTAACAAATGGCAGAAGGTAGCATCAATGAGTACTAGAAGACTTGGTGTGGGTGTGGCTGTGCTCCAGGGCTTTCTTTATGCTGTTGGGGGCAGTGATGGAACATGCCCTCTCAATACTGGTGAGTTGGAAATTTGTTTTCTGCTTAGAAAAATAATCAAATTTTTTCTTCTAGCATTTCATAGGGAGGAAACGTTAGTGCCATTATTTTTATTTAAATCTAGATTGCAATTGATTCATAAAAATTACCATTCAAAAATTCACATTTTAACAAATCTACATTTTGCCAGGCATGGTTGCTTTTTCCTGCCAAGTACTATCTCAAATGTTCAAACCAGTCATTCGTGATGTGTCTGCGTAATCAGACTTGTTTTTTGTTTTGCAATACAGACAGAGCTATCATATAAATGTAGCGGTTAACAATGTAAATTTTTATTATTTATATTTTCAATTCTGACCTTATAGAAGTGAATCATGGACTGTAAAAGTAAAGTAAAGTACCCTCGTCACGCCAAGTGGCGTATAGGGAAATATGGTGTTAGTGACCCTATATTTTACAGACCTTCAGCACATGATTTTTGGGGTAATGTGGTCAGTATTATGCCCGTGCTGCTTTACTTTCCCAGAAAAAAATCCGGTACCCATTTACGGCTGGGTGAACCCGGAAGCCGTCGGTTGGGATCGAACCCTACCCCTTGTCCGTGGTATCATGGACAGTAAACAAATGAAAAGATATGATTAGAGGCCACAGAGATGGGATTTCTCAGGAGAATGTTGAAAGTTCCCTGGACAGCTAAAAAGACCAATGAAGAAGTTCTCTTAACAAGGATAGTCTGTTCTGTGGGGTATTTACCTATCTACCTTTGAAATTATGTAAAATAGAATAGAATATAGTCTGTTCTGTGGAGTACTTTATCTACCTTTGAAATTATGTAGAATAGAACAGAAGAAAGTCTATTCTGTAGTGTACTTAACTTAACTACCTTAGAAGTGCATAGAAGTGTATTGCTGAAATCAGCATTGTTATCTGAAAACTTTAGCAGCAAAGAATACTGAAGAAATAGTTAGATAAATAACTTCTCGGATGCTGTGATGTCAACTCTAAAGACAAGAAATGGATAGATAGATTCTTTTCCATTGTTCTTCCTCTTCAAAGTTCTTCCTTGGCATTTAAGCCTTGCAATCATGCAGACTTGACTCTTTGTCCTGTTTCATGATGGAGACATAAGAACAATTGAAGACACGTGATGAGCTATCGCATGGTCTGTACTCATCTGTGCTTATTTTTCTCCTAAACCTGCGCCATAGCTGATGCTCGCCGTCTTCAGCAGGCTGGGATAAGTAGATATTATTCAAATAATGTCATCTCAGTGAAGTGCCATTCATGTTGCGTACAAAAACTAATTTGAACCTCTTTTTATTTAATACAATTACAGTGGAGCGGTTTGATCCCCGTAACAACAGATGGACCCCAGTGGCCTCTATGGGAACTCGAAGAAAACACCTTGGAGTTACTGTTTTCCAGAACATGATATATGCCGTAGGAGGCAGAGATGACACCACCGAGCTGAGCAGTGCTGAGAGATACAATCCACAGAAAAATGCATGGGAACCAGTAGTGGCCATGACGTCAAGAAGAAGTGGGGTAAGTTCACAACCATTTGATCTAATTTGAGTCATACAATAAGCTGCAGCAGTATCAATGATTAACAGTGGTTTTTTTTGGTCAAATTTGTCAGCGATACATTTCTAATCTACTTTTTCTGTTGTTTGACTTCAATTATTTTTTGTTTGTTTTTTGAATTATCATGATGTGTCATGCCTGAAGGGATAGATGATTCTGTTCATCCACATATGCCAGTGAATTGTGTTTTTTATCAGTTCTACTGTTGATTTCTCACAATGCCAGACAGTTAGCTCTTCACTGTTTTTTCTTGTTGTCTTTCACTTTCTCCTTTTATGTTTTTCTTTTTACAGTATGTTTTCATTTTCTAATGAAATAATCATTAAACCAAAGCACTTTTTTCTAATGTGTTTATTGGTTGTTTGGTGTGAATATTTTTACCTGCTGCTGTTTGCAGCAGACATACTACCTTCGATAGCAGACTAGGATAAGAAAAATAGCTAAGGGAGTAAAATCTAATGGAAAGAAACCTCGCTGCCTTTTGGGTTAGACTTTTAGTCAAAGACTAATGGAGCATGCCTAATTAGGGCGCATTCTTTAGCTGAAATGACCTAAGTCATGTTGACACAAATTAAGCCCTAATGTGTCGCAAATGAACCCCATCTTCTGAGTGTTTCTGACCTAAATTCAAGACTACTGTCTAAAAGTTTTCATTAGATTTTTCTGCGTTCCCACTGTTAAAACAATTATTGTTTATATAATGCCACAGACGTTGCCGTGCCTGTTTCATCTCACAAATTTACTAAAATAACATTTGCCGCCTAAAAGCGCAGTGTTTATGACTTTCAATTTTACCGGTGCCACAAGCACAAAAAATATATCTCAACTTTGAATGCAAATGTAACCAAATTTAAACAATTAAAAACATTATGGCTTTCATTTTTACTCACAGAAATGATTAAATTGTGTAGATGTATAAACAAATACAGGTTTATAATGTTAATGTGTGAGATTAAATGTTGTGAATTAAGCAGATCATAAGATATTAATATAACTTATAAGCACCAGCATTGCAAGCACAAAAACGTAGACCTACTCCAGATAAAAATTTCACAAAACAGAAACGTTGAAAAAAATTATTACTTTCACTGTTATTCACAGAAATAAGTAACCTGTTCTGCTGTATAAACAAATCTAGATTTAAAACGTTATAATGGGAGATTAACAGTCGTGAATTAAGCTGATTAATTATATCATCCAGGTGTAATTTTTCCAAAAGTGGCAGGTTTAGACAAACATTCCAGTCAGACTTCACAGCAGGGAATTCCATATTTGACATCATGACTGCGTGAAACTGAGGTAGAGGTTTTAAAGAGCAGGCGTTCAGATGTGAGAGACAATCAAACACAAATTGGTGAAAGTTAAAAAAAAAAACCCATCATTCCTGTCAGAACATAATTTTTTAGAATACTCATCCAACATATTGCCAACTGCATAATGAAGGAGGAACAGAAAATGATATCAAAATGAGGATGTCAAAAGCAAGAGGAGCTTTTGTTGCACTGGGAAACATATGGAAGTCCAAAGAAATTAGGTTAAATACAAAATTAAAAATTTTCAACTCCAATATTAAGTCAGTCCTATTATATGGCTGTGAAAAATGGAGAACAATAAAATTGACAATCACGAAGATACAGACTTTCATTAATGGATGCTTACGCAGAATAAAAGGATGGAAATGGCAGGACAAAATCACTAACATAGAATTATGGAAATGTACCAGTCAAATACCAGTGGATAGAGAGATACAGCGAAGACGATGGCATTGGCTCGGACACACACTGCAGAAGCCAACTGAGAGTATTATACAACAGGCCCTTTTTTTTGAATCCCCAAGGGAAAAGACAAAGAGGAAGACCAAGAAATTCTTGAAGATGACAGACAGAAGCAGAGATGAAGATGATGGGGAAGACATGGAATGATCTTAAAAGAATTGCCAAGAAACAGAACGACTTGGAAAGTGTTTGTTGAAGACCTATGCTCTACTGGGAGCTAAAAAAGGTAGAAGAAGAAGAATCCAACATATGATTTTGTTTGTATTTATTTCCTAATTCACTGTTGTTGCCAGTTTAAAATTATGTATTTCTTCTGAACTTACAGTTAAGATCTTTGTTTGCCTCATTAATTACTTAATAAATAACAAATTCTCCCATGTGTTACCGGGGCCTCATTATGTGGGAAGTAAAGAATAGCGACACTGTGACCTTCCAGGCATGTTGTAAGAGGCGACTAAGGGGGTTGATCGATGGCTTGACAAGCTGTCATTGTAAAAAGGTATTGTTATGGAAACAGAACCATAGATTTTAGAAGTAGTGATCTCTACAATATGTGCCATTTTGGCACACAAGGTTTCTGCTTTTGAGATTGTAGTTCTGCCCTATGTGCTGTCTTCGACTCAAAAGGACGATAGATAGATAGATAGAAATAACAAAGTTGAGGATAATCCACATGTCAAAGGAACAGTGGAGCACAACGCTGTGAAGGGTGAAAGCAGCAAAGCATCCTCAGTGGAAAACAACGCAGCATGGTCAGTCAGTGCAGAAATAATTAGTAGATGAACACTTTGTTTGTTGCTAGAACTTTCAGCAGAGCAGATATGGGAATACCCCAACTGCTGTGATACCAGTTGGAACTAAAGACTTTTTCAGCTTATTCGTAAAGCCTCTTACTCTTCAGCTTACATTTTCATCTGCTTAGCTTATCATAGAAAGACTTCATTTCTATGAATTTAACCATGAGCAGGAGGTCATTATAAGCACCAATATGTTCTCTCCTAATTGTGTCTTGGGGTAGGAGTTCAATTCTTAAATATCTGTACAGTTCATATGTCTGAAGAATGTGTTTAGAAATCTTTAGACTGTTTTGACATATGCACTGTGGGGATGTAGTCATTTGCATTATGTATATGTAGGTAGACTTGGTCATATGTTCTTTTTGTCTACCCTATTGATCTGATACTTAAATAGAACATGTTCTATGGTCATTAGATCCTGTATAAAAGTGCTTATGTTATCTTTTCTCAAAACTAAAGCTATCTGTATATGCAGCTTATCTGTCTTGTTCAGGGTGTGAAGATAGTGGTCTGTTCTATACACATGTAAATTTACTTATCTCTTTATATGATTTATATGAAGATAGCAATCTGCACATATGTAAATCAACATTTTATCTGAGTTCATGAGTTAATATGATACTTTGGGGATCTGGAGTCAGGTCAGGTGCAAATTAGGATAAAGTGACTGAAAGGATGGGTCAAAAGTATGTATAGCCAGTGAAATAGAGAAACAAAGCCTGTATACTTTATGTGAAATCTTGAAACCAAAGTCTTTATACTTTATGTGAAATCTTGAAACCAAAGTCTTTTTACTTTATGTGAAATCTTGAAACCAAAGTCTTTATACTTTATGTGAAATCTTGAAACCAAAGTCTTTATACTTTATGTGAAATCTTGAAACCAAAGTCTTTATACTTTATGTGAAATCTTGAAACCAAAGTCTTTATACTTTATGTGAAATCTTGAAACCAAAATAGGAAAGACTTTGCTAGGCTGGCAAGATTGCCTTCTAGGAAAATTCAAGCTGCAAACAACCATTTGCCTTGAAGATAAGCCAAGGAAAACAAGTCTAAGGAAGCAGTCTGAAACAAATACACACTAAGCACAGATATACTGGACCTCAAGGTGCAAAACCAAGTGCACCACAATATGTTGTAAATGAATGATGAAGAATATCCTCCCTTCAGGGAGGACTGAGTGCTATTGTTGACCTTGAGTGCAATGGAGTTGATTCTTTTGATCACTGGTTATTTTATTTTTCACATAGTTTAGTTCAGGTAACAGATCATCTTTATGGGCGACCCCATAGCATGTTCCCCCGTATGATACATGCCCACCACATTCTAGTTAAAGTACTGAAGTTGGTTCCATCTCAGATGCACAGACTGCATAGCACAGGTAAAGACCTGACACCACCCTCCTTAGCTGCCTCTGATTTCTTGCACTGACCATGGTGAGGGCTCCAGTAGCCACATGGTAGCATTCTTCACATGAAGTTATTCAGATTTGAAAACCAAAGTAGAACAGTGATTGGTTAACTGGTCTATTGTGGAAAGGAGGTTAGGTTTCTCTCCCCCCAACCAACTGGTTTCTAGGTTCACTCAAAATTAGGTGGGTTCATGTCATCTTTTGAGTGGATAAACAAAAATATGGCCTGACAGTGCTGACCACATTTACTAAAAAAATGTCCCAGCAGGTCAATAAAAATATAGACACTAACACCATACTGTCTATGTGCTACACTTGAACTAGTATAAACACATAGTTCCTGTATTTTACTGGCAATGCATACACTTGACCCATCCTTTCAGTCACTCCAATCCTAAGTGTGATTAAATGTGTTAGACGAGTGATAAAAAACAGTCTGAGAGATAAGATTAGAAATTAAGAACTGATAAAAAGCTAGGAATAATTCCTGCAACAAAATACATAAAGAAACAACAGATAAAATGGTTTGGTCATGTGATAAGACAGAAATCCCAAAACACCACGCAGTGAACCTTTAATAAACATTACAAGAACCCCAGTCTCAAGGGTCGACCATGAAAAAGATGGAGTGTTACAAACATTAGGAAACTTAACAGTAGCAGAGGCAAACAGAAGAGTACAAGACTGTAAATTGTACCACCTTTCTACACTGAAAGGCAAGTGAGGAAGGGAAGAAGAAGAAGTTGCATGATGGGATTGTTCCTTTCTTGTAATTGAAATTATTGTATTTTATATTATGTCTTAGGTTGGTTTAGCTGTTGTGAATGGACAGTTAATGGCTATTGGAGGTTTTGATGGTACAACATACTTGAAGACTGTGGAGATCTTCGACCCTGATCAGAACTGCTGGAAGATTGTTGGAAGCATGAATTACCGCAGGCTTGGTGGAGGTGTGGGTGTGGTGAAACTTCCACAGAATGATACACATCTGTGGTGATGATTGCTTTCTTTTACAAAAATGCTGTGAACATTGTAGCTGCACATTAATCATTATTTTGTGGGTTCATAGTTTTCATCGTTAACATCCGTGAATTTGCTCCGAGGTTTTACAGAAGTGTTGCTACGATTTATTTATTTTATTCTGGTCAAGTGTGAATGAACAAAATAATTTTGTTACTGATCAGTTAACAGTGCAGGAATATTTGAAAGGATATTCACCAAAGATATAAATAGTAAAGGATTTACCACAATGTATAATGTCACAGGGGAGTGAAGTTTGAAACTTCTTCATGGTATTTGACGCCATTTGAAGATGAGTGAGAGGGGCATCACTATTCCTGACTAATGTTACCTCCCTAAACTCAGCAGTAATGGCTATTTTTTATGGGGAGTGTTTTGCAGGGATTGAATCCACATTTACTTTGTTACAAAGTCAGCACTTTAATTACTGCTCTACGGATGTCATCATAGGTATTGATGTATATTTTTTACACAGGAGAGCATGTGGGTTTCTACCATTCTTTCTGGAGCAAAAGAATAATTGTAACATCAATGAGAGAGATGACAGTTATTGACTTTCTCTACTCAAAAATAGTACAGTCAAGGCGGAGCCTACTATTATACATCCCTACCGTTAATTGCCTGCTGTTTGTACTGTACTAAAGCTTCAAACACATAACTGTAAATTTAGGGCAAAGAGATGCTCATGCCCTAAACCACTGTGTCTTTGCAGTGTTTTCAGTTACAGAAAAACAGTTGCAATTTACATCCTTTTATGTACAGTCTTTTTGGTTTCATCTCGACTATAGAGTATGTATATTAAATAATGAAAGACAAACACATTTGTACAGATACAAGCTGATAAGATTTTGAGACATAAAACCTCTCATTAAATGAAATAGGAGTCATGGTAACTCAGTGGTTAGAGAACTGGACCACTAAGCACAATAAATCAGGTTTGAATCCAATAGAATGTACTTAAGCTCACCCAGACGTAAATGGGTACCAGATATTTCAGACAATGTAGGGTGTCTGTTCTTGACACTGACCAGATTAACCATACAAAATATAGGCATGAACCCCATATTTTTCCTCTTGCAGGAAGCCCATAAATTTTTTTTTAACAGTAAAACAATCTACTGCTTTATACTGTAACATGGTGCCATACTGATAGTAGTAGAAGAGGCAATAAGAACTGGCTCATACCAAAGTCCAATTATTATCAAACATTTAATAATAATTGAAGTTTTGTTCTTTTCTCTGAGATAGAATTATTGCTATACATTTATATACTTTAGTCTGATCAGATATGATTGAGAAAACAATTGTGTAACTGGACATTTCAATTAAGAATGTAAGAAAATGAATTCATTGACATTGTATTGTTCTTATAGATGTATATTGTTTGCTATTTTGTCAGTGAAAAGGATAATTATTAACAAACGTGAATGTACTTCAAGGTCATCTTTTTTCCTCTAAAAATGATAGAATAATAATAACTGAGGACTGCAAGTGATGACATTAGCTCATCTTGTGTAGTTACATGTCTTTTTTGTGTAAAGTTGGGACTGTAGAATATAAATCTGACATCAAGTGTCCCTAACATAGGTGAGACATAAGTGACCTCTATCTTATAGAATGCTACAAATATATTTTATTGTATTCTGGTCATGCTACTAATCTAGTTATTGCATTCTGATTGTGATAAAAAACAACTTGGTACTTTACCATTACATTCTAGAATGCAAGCATTGTTTTTGCAAATAACTTTTTTTCAATTCTGATGTGTAAAGGTAAGGTAAAGTACGAGACTTGAACCAGTGTCTTAGCATGTGAGTTTACTCCCATATGTGCTCGGCCGCCTATCCAGAAATGTTTGGAGATTTCTGTATAGTGTCGCCTCAAGCATCGAAACTTAGGTGTGAGGTGACATTCCTCACCTTCCCAGGGTAATACCCTGGTACCCATTTCTGCCAACGGCTGGGTCGACCAAGGGGGTACTTTTTTTTTTCCAACCACGAGTACAATTCACACTGCTCCCAGCAGGAATCGAACACAGGTTGTCCGAATGTCGGTAGTCCAGTCGGGTGGTTTTCCAAACTAGACTACCAAGACCCCCTTCTGATGTTTATAATTTACTAGTTTATTGATATGATCAATGGATATTTGATACCGCGCATTTAAGCCAGAGGCAGCCCAATTATCAGAGATAGTCACCTTATTGAGTGGGTCTCTTAGCCTCTTTTGTTTTAATTTAGGATTGTAAAAATCAATGTTCTACAGCAAAAGTAGTTTGGTTTTAAAACTTTTGGCCACTCTGCCCTTAAAATCCCATTCTCCCTAGGGGCTTGAACATTACATTGTTGTTCTTGTTAAAGTTAACACCACAGCACTTTGGGTAGACCTGTAGGTGCTCAGCCATTTTCAGCAGATGACGACGTGTCTCCACACTGATGGTTCTAGTAGATTGTTGTTATATTGCACATATAGTTTACCCATGTAGGTTATCATTCCTACTTGTCGGACACATTAAAAACGCACAAAACTGCCACAGACAGAAACTAGTTACTATAACAAAATTGTGTGCTTTATTTTCATTATTCTTTATTTAACTGATGGATGATCAATTACATTTTCTGTTTATTTTATTAGGTTTCTAAAGTTCAGTCAACTTTCACAATATTTACAGCAATAGTGCCTAGTCTATCATTGGTGGCCAAATGGACTGATGGCATTTGTAATTTTCTAACCAGTTAACTCTTCTGTACATTTCGCCACACTGTGCTCCAAGCCAATTTTGGCCACGTACGTTTCGCCGCATAGTGCGCCAGTCTCAATTTGATTAGTGTGAACCGTCAGCAAACCATATTCTTTTTACATGTCTTGTATCATCATGGTAGTGGTGAAATCTAATTCCTAGTTTAATTAACTAAGAATTCATATATAATATGTTATATGCTAGATAAATATCAATATGTAGATTTATTCTTAAAAACATGACAAATTTTGTCTTTAAAATCACTTTCGTTGCATCGATAAAAAGCTTCCGTACTGAAAGAGTTAAACACAGTTAGATTCCCCATACGGTCAAAGAAGTCTTATTTGACTGATATGAAAAAAATACTCTCATTTGTTCATCATGTGAACACTCTGCTGGTGCATGTAGTCTTTATTTACTAGAACTTCAGAAGTTTGGAGAAATGTTTTATTTTTTAAATATATATATAATGTGTTATCTAGTCTAACATGCCTCATATATCATAACCTGCTCCCATGACAAATCTTCTTCTACTCCAGACTTCAGTTTTTTCTATTCAAAAATGGCTTCACAGTGAGGTGAGTTACCTTCATTTAGGAGGTCATCATGGCTGTCCCATACATAATTTATCATGATGGATGTAGAAGAAATATAAGATTTAATTATAATTCACTTTTAAGAGATTGTCACATTTCATTTTTGTACATAGAGCTATCATTATGGTACTCCAACAGTGTCTGTTAGTACTCATATATCTTTTTATTTGGTCACACAAGGGTAATCGTTTTGCAATGCACATTCGTCATCGAGGGATCTGGAGTCAGTTCATAAAGCTGGATTTAATATATTTCTTTTTCTGATTTGTAGGTGATCCTGTTTGACACTGGTAGCACAGAGTGGGGATAAAAATGCTCTGTACAAAATGTTTCCTTGTCCTGATTAGCATGGTTTTGTGTTGTAAGGAAGGGCCTAACTGTACTAATAGTTTGCCTTTTTACACCGAATGTTAACTTCTTTATCCATTTTGTCATCTTTGGATAATGTTATTCCTATATACTTAAACTCTTGATAATGTTTATTTTTACCTGTGCCCTCTTTCATTTATATTTATACTTGACTTAATGTCTTTCTTAATCACATATTTCTTAGGAATCTATGATACATATTTGTGGGTAAGATTCTGGCTCGTGGAGCACGGATTTTATACATATTTTTTGTTGTTGGTGATCTCAGATTCCAAGGATAATCTTGATCTGTTAAACTCTCATTGTTAAATACAAACCTTTCAATCATTAATATCTGTCAACTTAGATGATGACTTCTTTAAACCATTAATATCTGTCAACTTAGATGATGACTTCTTTAAACCATTAATATCTGTCAACTTAGATGATGACTTCTTTAAACCATTAATATCTGTCAACTTAGATGATGACTTCTTTAAACCATTAATATCTGTTATGCTAGATAATGACTTAAAAAAACGTTTTCGGATGCTAAATGTTTTCCTGTTTTTTTACTTTTTATTTTCCTGGTAAATAAATTTTAAAAAGAAAAGAAGAAAACAATGATTAAACTAATCTATGATTATTTTAAAATGTATCTGAAACTCTATAAATTGATTTCTTTTTCATTCTCCATTTTGTTTAGAACTTTCACTGCTGGACTTAAACAGTGTAATAATACCACTTTTTGTGTATGCCTTTTGCTAATTGAAAGTAGACACTGTTAGTCCTCTGTGTATTCAGTAAGTATGTGAATGTTTCAACTTTGTTTAGCTCCATTTTCATTGTTTTTAAATAGCACTATATAAAGATCTTAACATTCAAAGGCCATTGAGAGCTCTGGTTAATTGACAGTTGGTTTGTGACCCAGTTGGCTTTTTCATTTGAATTTCTCAAATTGTCATTGTCTTTATAAGACATAAGTATAAAGAAGTTACACCAATATGCTGTAGCAATGCTGGTAACAGTTGTGGGGTGTAACATACACTCCTACACAGTTTGGGGACAGCTTTTCCAAAAAAAGACATCATCATCATCAAGTACCGTGCCTGCTAGCATAGGTAATCATGTCTCGCCACAACTTTCGATCTCGACAGTTATTTATCATTTCCGTTGTTGACCTTCTGCCACACCATTCTCTTAAGCTGTCTGGTATCTTCTCTTAGCTTCCCTCTTCAAAAAAAGACAAAACAAAATATTTGATGTTTCAACCTACATGCGGTCATCAGAGGACAAGGACAACACAAACTGATATACAACAAAGAAGATATACTGTATTACATGTTCTAAAGTAATAAACTAATACTAACAAGAAGGAAGAAATGAAAGGATAAGAAAATACATAAAGAGAAATAAAGTTTAATATGATATTGAAAGTTTGAGATTTGTTTTCTTTGGTTATCGATTTTGCTGCCTCTGGGCTTTTCTCATAGGTTATGATTTTTTGCTGAATGCACCTGCTGTTGAAGCCACATTACAACGAAAACTTGGGGCTAAGATCTCATTATTGCTTTACATTTCTCTGCCACCTTTTAACTTTTAGGGAAAATGAAGTGTTGCTGTGTAGTGTGTCATCATGCTTCATGTACCTCATGACACCTACTACATGGATCTATTGCTTGGAGTAGAGTTTCCAAAGATGATCAGTTCTTACTCTTTGATCTATTGCTTGGAGTAGAGTTTCCAAAGATGATCAGTTCTTACTCTTTGATCTATTGCTTGGAGTAGAGTTTCCAAAGATGATCATTTCTTACTCTTTGATCTATTGCTTGGAGTAGAGTTTCCAAAGATGATCATTTCTTACTCTTTGATCTATTGCTTGGAGTAGAGTTTCCAAAGATGATCATTTCTTACTCTTTGATCTTTTGCTTGGAGTAGAGTTTCCAAAGATGATCAGTTCTTACTCTTTTGATCTATTGCTTGGATAAAACAAACTGGAGACTTTAAGGAGCCATCTAGCTACTTGTTTTGTAACACTGGCAACAGTAATGTTATGGTTATGGTTAGTCGAAGACCCCGCTATCACTGCAAGCAAATTAAAATCCATAATTGCTCAACCGCCCGTGCCAGTGGAATTATCTGAATTAACATCTCATCGAATATCCAAACAAAGAAAAGTAGCTGCAGTCCCCATCATAGCAGCTACAGCACATGCCAAAAGGCATAAGGCCAAGCGGCACCAAAAGTGAACGCAGCTGAACTGTCCTTTGTCATATGATATCATCATTCATCGTAAGCAATAGGAATATCGAAACACGATCCGGATGAAAACCACAGTTCACAGTGTGCACAAAGCAATTACAGGTGGTATCGTTATTTCATTATAGTACTGGAAAAATACATCCTTTTCCATGAGCAGGTGTATGAAACACTTGCAGGTGCACATATGCAGCAATGAGTTGAAGTGCAGATATCAACACACTGCTGAATCAAAAACCAACAAAACAGCCAATTAACACAACTCAAGGTAATTATAGTTTGTGTACAGTGTTAAAATGTGCTTAACATTGAATGTACACTTGATAGAAGCATTCATTTTCCTCTCTGGCCAAAGTCAGCACATAGAACAGAAGTTATAGTTCTCCATGATTTATAATCTGCTGCTGGTTCTTGTAGTTCTTGGTTGTTTCTTAACCCCATGGTTGAGCCTTCCCTATTAGAAACACATTATAATGGACTTATACCATTTAGGTAATATTTTTTATTAATTAATCCAATATTTTGAACTCTTGATCTCTGTATAGTTGTTTTAGTTCTGGCATCGCATAAAGAATATCTTGGAGTATACGCAAATGTTGACAATGTTTTGCTTTCTATATGTATATTGCTTTGTTGTTCAGCTTGAGTTGTTATCATTTTGTATTTATTTATTAAATCTGGTTGTATCTTCACTTGGGTCATTCTTTTGACAGTAGCTTGATATTTCAATGTAGCATGCTCATGCTGCATGTTGTTTTATGTTTTGATCAAGTATCAAAACCAAGGGATCCTTTGATGTTTTTGATATAATCATTTGCAGGTAATGTCCCTACTGTTTTTCTGTTTCATTTTTTTTTTAACTGCCTCTCATTGTTTTACTTGCAGCCTTTCTTATGCATCTCATTTTGCATGATGTGATTTATATTTGAGTCTTTCAAGGGCTGTCCATGTTTGACATTGGTAGCATAATGTAGCTGTAAACCGTGCATTTGCCAATTTTATCAAAATTTAAAGTACCCGTAATAATTTTCTTCGTTTTGTCAGCTTTTGCATTGTCATGTGATGTGTATAGACGAGATAAGTCCCAATGGTTTCAGACGAACTTCAAAAAGTTTTTCAGGCCTAACTCTCTCAGGTTTAAGGGCCACACCCACCCCGCCGAACACCTCTCCACAAAGTTTCAGGCCTACCCACAATGGATTCAGGCTTACCTCCAAAGGTATCAGTCATACCCACAAAGGTTTCAGGTATATCTCAAAAGGTCTCAGTCATACCCACAAAGGTTTCAGGCATATCTCAAAAGGTCTCAGTCATACTCTAAATGGTTTCAGGTGTATCACAAAAGGTCTCAGTCAAATCCTAAATGGTTTCAGGTGTATCACAAAAGGTCTCAGTCAAACCCTAAATGGTTTCAGGCTTATCTCCATAAGTCCTATTTTTACCCTAGTCTCATTTCTACCCTGAAAGGTTTCAGGCTTATCTCCAAAGGTCTCATTCCTACCCTAAAAAATTTCAGGCTCATTCCCAAAGGTTTCAGTCGTACCCACAAAAGTCTCAGTTCTATCTACACAGATCTCAGTTCTACCCTCAAAGGTTTCAGGCTTCTCTCCAAAGGTCTTAGTTCTATCTCCACAGATCTCAGTCCTGCCCTCAAAGGTTTCATGCTGATCTCCAAAAGTCTCAGTTCTATCTACACAGATCTCAGTTCTACCCTCAAAGGTTTCATGCTGATCTCCAAAAGTCTCAGTTCTATCTCCACAGATCTCAGTCCTGCCCTCAAAGGTTTCATGCTGATCTCCAAAAGTCTCAGTTCTATCTCCACAGATCTCAGCCCTGCCTTCAAAGGTTTCATGCTGATCTCCAAAAGTCTCAGTTCTATCTCCACAGATCTCAGTCCTGCCCTCAAAGGTTTCATGCTTATCTCCAAAGGTCTCAGTTCTACCTCCACATATCTTATGCCTGCCCTCAAAGGTTTCATGCTGATCTCCAAAGGTCTCAGTTCTATCTCCACATAACTCAGCCCAGCCTTCAAAGGTTTCATGCTTATCTCCAAAGGTCTACGTTCTACCTCCACAGATCTCAGTCCTATACTCAAAGGTTTCAGGCTTATCTCCAAAGGTCTCAGTTCTATCTCCACATAACTCAGCCCTGCCTTCAAAGGTTTCATGCTTATCTCCAAAGGTCTACGTTCTACCTCCACAGATCTCAGTCCTATACTCAAAGGTTTCAGGCTTATCTCCAAAGGTCTCAGTTCTATCCCATAAGGTTTCAGACCTGCAACATTTTTGTAAAGGTCTCAGTTTTCTAAGGTTTCAGACCTGCAACATTTTTGTATTCAGTTATGACTGGGTATCCATAATGGATCATTGAAACTGTGAATGTGTCTGACTCAATACTAGATTTAAAGTATTAAAGTTGTACACTGATTTCATAACCTTTTTGTTTGATTTTGTCAGAGAGCAAATGTAGATGTCAGTTCTTGGAAGGTCGGGTTTTTCAAGAGAGTCCCATTAATATGTGTTATTGAAGAAGACAAGTTATGAGCATATATAGGTGCATGTAGAGCTGGTAGTATGGAGGGTAAATACATGAAATAACATAAAACATATTATTACTGTACATTTTAGAAGTGGGTTGATGCGGGACTTATTTTGTTTATAATTTTTTTATTTCTGTCACATGATTAGGGTGCCATTTATCTTAATCCATTGGAGTATAGCACTATTGATTATACATCATTTATATATTTTATGAATGTTTTGATGTCAACAAACATCTGTGTAAATCATGAGATCTTTGAAATTTATAAAATACATCAGTCCATCAAAGATCTTTATGTTTGAGTTCTATCAATCTTAATTAATCTTTCTTTAAAAATTGATCTTAAACAATCTACAATGATAGTGATATCATGAAAGAGCGCCAAAGAAAAACAAAATATCATAAATTCCTGATAAAGGCACATAAATATTAAGAGAACATTCATATTATTGAGGAGCCATGAAAGCTCAGTGGTTAGTGAACTGGACTACAAAGGACAAGAGGTCGGGTTCGATCCTGACCGACAGCTTCCGAGTTTACCCAGCCTTAAATGGGTACCTGATTTTTTTCTGGGAAAGTAAAGCGGCATGGGCGTAATAGCAACCACATTACCCCAAAATCATGTACGGAAGGTCTGTAAAATTTATGGTCAGTAATACCATATTCCTAAAACACCACTTGGCGTGGCGGGGCTCTTTACTTTTTAACAAATTGTTAAGCAAATTCTTGCTACAGGTAAATTCGACCAGTCCTTTCATAGCCTGTACATTTACCATTCTGTCCAAGTCAGATAATCCACACGAATCCACGAAGGTCATTCTCTATTCTGATCTCTCATATAACACTCAATGCTGAGCTTTTCGTCGTATGAGAGACTGACACACCGACCGCCCAGATTACAAACGTCTTAGACGGCCAGTAAATTGTGTGTACGTAAGGGTCCGACCGTTTCCTGTTGTAAAACGACTTTCCGGAATAGAACTTGTTGCTGGATGCAGGAGTTTTATTTATAAAAATAGTGGTTTACTTTCCATTATCATTGAAAGTTAAAAATATTTTTTACGGTGCTATATAAAACCAGTGTTGCTTAATGGTTGCGAATCATGGACAGTAAACAAAGAGAAACACTTAGTAGAATCGGTTGAAATGTTTATTTGTTTTTTAAAGATGCTAAAGATTATGGTTAGTCGAAGGCCCGGTATCACTGCAAACGAATTAAAATCCACACTTGCTCAATCGCCCGTGCCAGTGGAATCATCCGAATTAACATTTAATCTAATATCCAAACAAAAAATTGCAGCCGCAATCCCCATCGTAGCAAACATAGCACAAGTCAAAAGACATAAGGCGTATTAGCACCAAAAGTTAACGTAGCTGAACTGTCTATAGTCATGCGGTATCATCATTCATTGTAAGCAATCTGAACATAGAAACACCAACCGATGAAACACACAGCTCACAGTGTGCACAGAACACTAAACTCATTAGCTCTGGCAGCAAGCCGGACTTGGAATATGAGAAAACTGCAACAAGAAACACTTTTCAGATAATACCTCAACGGTTTCTTGCCGCCTATCCACTATATTGACCGGAAAGGTATTGTGCTTAACTAAAAAATCAAACGAGGGTGTACTAAAAGAGACAGGTGAAGAGAGGCAGATTATAGGACACGCTAGGAAGAGGCAGGTTGGAATACTTAATAACAACAGGGGAAATAGAAAGCCGAAGAGGTAGAGCTGATGTACTCTATGCCGTGTATTGTACCCAGCTTTTTTCTCATTTCTTCATTTCTGATCTTGTCTCTCAGGCTGTTTCCTGTCATTCGTCTAACACATTTAATCTTAATAAGGTTATTTTGCTTGTTGTTCTTGCATATATGATCCATGACTGGCATCGGTAGCACAAAGTTGGCATGAAAATTGTATTGTATTGTGTCCGTTTTGCCTCTAGAATTATTTCCTTGTTGGACAATAGTGGTGATAGCTGTCCAATGATTTGACAAGCTTTGATGCATCTTAAATGTGTTTGTTCATTTGTTTATACATTGCAAGTTATTTCCGTGTCCCACAACAATGGCCAGCACAAGCGGTGATGACAATAGGTTGAGACTTGTGTAGCTGCACTCCTACTGATGATGTATGTCTATCTATCTATCTATCTATCTATCTATTGACCTTTCGAGCCGTTGCCGGCCCATAGGGCGTAGACCAAGATACACCTTCTCATACTCTGAATTTTTGTTCTAGCAGTTTTCTTTTAAAGATATTTTATCAAATCTCGCCATTTGTCTCTGTTCTGTGCAAGCAGCTCTATCTCATTAAGGGAGCCGGACCCTGTTGCTCTTGCCTCTCTCATCAATGTTCTTCTCAGTGTCTCCCTGGGTCTTCCCTTTTTCTCTTACCTGTTGTTTCCCATATGAGGGCCTGCTTTGCTATTCGGTTATTATCTCTTATCATCACATGTCCAACATATGACCATCGTCTTTTCTTTATTATTAAATATGTTAGTGGTTGATTGGCGATTTCTCTAATTTCCTCGTTTGTTTTGAATTCGTTCCACGCTATACCAAGTATTTTCCTTAGACATTTATTTTCCAATGTGTTCAGCTTTGTTTCTATATCTCTTGAAGTTTTCCAGCTTTCACACGCATAAGTAAGGGTTGATAGTACATACGATTTGAATAGCCACAATATGTATATATTGAACAGTCCTCTCTCTCTCTCTCTCTCTCTCTCTCTATATATATATATATATATATATATATATATATATATATATAGGGTGTTAGACAAGGTTGTGTGCTGTCACCAGATTTGTTTAATATTTATAGTGAGATTATTTTAAGATCCATAAGGAGCATGCCTGGAATAACAATTGGAGGTCGTAATATAAATAATTTAAGGTATACTGATGATACAGTCTTAATCACTAAGAGTGAAAATGAGTTACAAGAAATGTTGGACATTATAGTGAAAGAATGCAAAAATAAAGGACATAGCCTTAAGAGCAAAAAGACAGAAGTAATGGTAACAACAAAGAAAAAGACATCACCTCAGTGCAAAATAAAGACAAGTGAAACTATATTAAAACAGGTAAATGAATTTAAATATTTGGGACCTTTGTTAACCTCAGACGGAAGATGTACATAGAGGTGAGATGCAGAATGACTCAGGCAAAAACAGCTTTCCAAAAAATGAGGAAGATACTATGCAATCCATTTTTGACAATAGAAACAAGAAAAAAGAGTTCTTAAATGTTATGTAGAGCCAGTCTTAACATATCATGGACAGTGAATCATGGACAATAGGACAACAAAAAAGAAAATCACTGGAGTCTGTAGAAATGTGGTTTTACAGAAGAATGTTGAGAATACCATGGACAGCTAAGAAGAGTAATGAAAACGTTCTGCAAGAGGTCAAAGCAAAAAGAGAGCTAATTTCCAATATGAGGAAGAAACAATCATCATTTTTTGGCCATGTAATGAGAAGAGAAAACTGGAATATATTGTAACAACTGGAAAAATTGAGGGACGAAGAGACAGGGAAGCAAAGAGAAAAAATACTAGACAGCTTAAGAGAATGGCTTTGCAGAAGGTCAACAACGGAATGATAAATAACTATCAAGATCGAAAGTTGTGGAGAGACATGATCACCTACACAAGCAGGCCCGGTACTTGATGATATATATATATATATATATATATATATATCTATATATGCATGGATATTTCGGGACACCTATGGATTTGCCCTGTGTGCAGGGATGATCATACTAATAACAACAATATATGAAATATGTGTATCATTACCTATCGACAATAAAAACCTGCGTAGTTATAAATGTCAATAAACGACAGCCTGTATAACCGTAAAACAGAACTGTAGAACTTCGCTTGATTTATTCATGCCGGCCAAATGCATATTGAATGCAAATGTTTACAATAATTTCGTATCACAATTAAGTACCGTGTCTCCTAGTGCAGGTGATCATATCTCTCCCCAAGTGGAGGCGGGCTCTGTACGCATGCAATGGGTAGAGTCGTTGCAGAAATCCAAAACACGTAAGGTCACCTTTGTCTATGTCCCTTGACATGCGGGAGTACGGGGAAATGAAAGAGCGGACAGGTTGGCCAGCTGCGCTGTCGTTGAGGACGGGCAACCAATGGATCGGGCGGACATCATCAATGCCCTCAGAGATGTGGGAAGAGCACATGACTTCGACAAACACAGATCCACGTCACTTCTTCGTATGAAAGAGATGGGAGTTAAGATGGGCACAGCCAGAAATGAGAAACTTAGTGGGCGTGTAAGAAGACTTATCAACCAACATAGAACTGAAGTCGTCAGTCGCTGAACACTGAGGGAATTGCTGAGAAGGGGATCTGAGCACCTATGGACATGTTCGGAGTGCAATGGTGATGACCCGCAAATAACTCAATCTCTCCCCAACTATTTACCGCTGCATCTATCATTTCCGTTTTCATTTCGAACCAAACCACTCTTTAAATGCCTTCATCCTTTGCACTTTTCTTTACCTCTTCATTCTTCGATGTTTTCTGCTGTCATTGTATATTAGAATTATTCCTTTTTAGTTAGACACCATAAAAAAAGGTAAAGTAAAGTACCCCCGTCACGCCAAGTGGCGTATAGGGAATATGGTGTTAGTGACTATAAATTTTACAGACCTTCGGGACATGATTTTTTGGGGAATGTGATCGGTATTACGCCCGTGCCGCTTCACTTAACTAGAAAAAAATCCGATACACATTAAAGGCTGGGTGAACCCGGAACCCGTCGGTTGGGATCGAACCCTACCCTTTGTCCTTTGTAATCCAGTTCACTAACCACTGAGCTATCTCGGCTCCCTAGTTAGACACCATGTTATCTAGTATTTTCTCTCTAAAAAGACCTACAAATAAATATCAAAGTTGAAAGAATACACCTGGAGACGGTTCAGAGCTACAACTGGCTGGAACATACTATAACCAGTGATGGAAAATGTACATCCGAAATGAAAAAAAAATGAATAGGTATGGCCTAACAGTAATTTTAATGCCATGAAAAATATACTAACATCAAAACAAATAAACCAAGGCTAAAACTAAGAATAGCAAAATGTTACATCTTCTCAATATGCTTGTATTGTGCAGAAACATGGCCATTAGACCAGAAAACAGAAAAGAAAATTGAAGCCTTTGAAATGTGGATCTATAGAAGAATAGGTAGAATTGGATGGAAGGAAAAGAAAACAAACGATTAAGTCTTAAAACAACTAAAATGAAAGAGAACTACTAAACACTATTAGAACAAGACAAATGAGATTTTTGGGTCATGTTAAAAGACACAACAGCCTAATTAAAATAATATTGGAAGGGAAAATACAAGGTAAAAGAGACAGACCAAGACTAACATGGACGAGTAACATCAAAAGATGGGCAAGTCAACCTATGACAATCTGCACCATCAAAGCAAGAGACAGAGTGGATTGGCGCTCCATGGTAGCCAACCTTCGATGCGGAGACGGCACTCGATGATGATGATGGTCTTTTATCTTCAAGTTTGCAGAGAATGTGTTTCTTGATAGGCTGAAAATTGTATATGTAGTTTTTTTTTTTCGTTGATTGGTAAGAACCAGGTGTTTGTCCATTTTTCAAGTTCACCTAGGGCATCTTGCATCCTGGGTCCAGCCACCGCCATACTTTCCTCACGAGCCCATAACGCCAGATCATCTGCGTATATTGCTGAGTGTATTCTGGGCGGAATGTCCATTACGATATCATTTATGAAAATTAAAAGAGTGTTGGGGACAAGACTCCGCCTTGTGGGACATCTTGTTCGATAGAGACTTTCTTACTTAGTTGACCTTGAACTTGTACTCTGACCGTTCTATCCTGAAGGTATTGAGAGACCCAATTGAATAAACGATCCTGGATGCCAAGTCTAAAAAGCTTGTTCTTTAAACCCTCTCGCCAAATCCTATCAAAAGCATTCTCCATGTCGACCCACACTGCCAGTGTGTGTTTCTTTTCTTGTAGAGCATCCTCTATTTCCGGTGCAATGTAGGTGACCAGGTCTTCAGTTGATCTGTGCTGACGGAAGCCACTTTGTTGTGGTACGATTTGTTGTTTTGTCTCCAAATGCCACATGTCTTCTGTTAACCAGCCTTTCCATGAGTTTACTCAGGCAGCTCAGTAGGCTAATTGGTCTATAGCTACTTGGGTCTAGTGGGTCTTTTCCACGCTTGAGGATGGGCACCATAATAGCTTCTTTCCAAATTGCCGGCACATGATCTCTCTTCCAGCTAGCATTTATTATCCTTAGAAGCTGGCTCTTGACGTTCTGTCCCAGATTTAGGAGCATTTCGTTGGAGATTCCATCTTTACCAGGTGGACTTTTGAGCTTCAATCCTTTGAGGGCAACATCTAATTCATTTGGGGTAAAGATGGTCGTCTGATGCTCTTCTGGTGCTTAAGGCATGTGTTTTGCATTTTGGTTTTCCCGTCTTGCAGCTTTCTGTTTGTCTGTTGGAATGTTTATTCTACTAAAGTTTTTGTAAGTCTCTATCAGTAGATTTGCTGCCCTTTTGCCTGTGATGATGTTCTGTTTGTGTGCTAATGATATTGGAGGTCGGCAGTTGTTTGCTGCATGATGGTGATGATTGTTTCTTTGATAAAACCATTACTTCTGTTTTCTTACTATTCAGACTGAGACCTTTTTTTGTTGCTTTTTTTATTATTATGTCTATCATGTCTTGTAGTTCATTCTCTGTCTCTACTATTACGTCTGTGTCATCCGCATATCATAAATTATTTATGTTGTGACCGTTGACTTCAATTCCTTGTTTGTCTACAATAGATCGCATAATACGCTCGCTGTAAAGTGAATAAAAGATCATCAACTGAAATTATGACATCCATGAACCCCAGAGAGGTGGAGAGAGATGATCGCCTACGCCAACCGGCATGTCATCTGATGATGATGACGTACTACCAGCTCAATATTTTGAAAACCACAGTGCATAGAAACAATACTTTAACTCTCTATTACATGAACTAATTAAAAAATATGTACATCATTGTAACATTTGTGACACGCTAATTTGAATATTCCCAATTAATGTAGACAATTAACTATAATAACGAACATGAGAAGTTAATTTAACCCCGTTAACGGGGCAAATCCCACATAGCGGTAGATATATCGTGTTCTAATTATTAGTGAATGTATAAAACGTATAGATTATCTTTACTCGAAAATTCTCTGCCTATAAAACGATTAATCTGAATTGCGTTTCCGGTAGTTGAACTGAACCAAATACCAGTTTACAATGGTAAGTTTCACATTTGGGTCAACACACTCTCTTAATCTAACTTGTTCTAAAACATATTCAATGTATCTAAACACTTTCAAATAACCCGAAAACAATTTAGTCAGTTAGTCTAAAACACACTCTCTTCACACTTCCATCACGGAAGGTTGTTATTAATTTAGTGGTAAAGATTTCAGAGACAAAATATTTCGTGTTTTTAAATATTAATGTGCACGTTTATATTTATCTAAAATGTAATATATGATATTTGCATTTTTAGATAATTAAACAATGAATTATATTTCACCAATACCAAGAGAATACAAGACATATAAAAATAATGGGTTTGATGATATTTTACGCTTATCTAATTGAGATTGACGCACTGTGCGGCAAAACGTACATGCCAGAAATCGGCACGGCGCATCGAAACGTACGGAAAGTGTTAATCTAAATTGTTTGGAAACATAACCAATGTATCTAAACACATTAAAATAACCTAAAAAAGTTATTTTGTTAGTCTAAAACTCACTCAAGCCAACACTTTAATTTATTGCGAAACGTGTTCATTTAATTCAAAACCCACTCATTCCAAAACCCACTCATTTCAAAACCCACTCGCTCCAAAACCCACTCATTTCAAAACTCACTCACTCCAAAACCCACTCATTCCTAAACCCACTCATTTCAAAACCCACTTATTCCTAAACCCACTCATTTCAAAACCCATTCATTCCTAAACCCACTCATTTCAAAACCCACTCATTTCAAAACCCATTCATTCCTAAACCCACTCATTTCAAAACCCACTCATTTCAAAACCCACTCATTCCTAAACCCACTCATTTCAAAACCCACTCATTCCTAAACCCACTCATTTCAAAACCCATTCATTCCTAAACCCACTCATTTCAAAACCCATTCATTCCTAAACCCACTCATTTCAAAACCCACTCATTCCTAAACCCACTCATTTCAAAACCCATTCATTCCTAAACCCACTCATTTCAAAACCCACTCATTCCTAAACCCACTCATTTCAAAACCCACTCATTCCTAAACCCACTCATTTCAAAACCCACTCATTCCTAAACCCACTCATTTCAAAACCCACTCATTCCTAAACCCACTCATTTCAAAACCCACTCATTCCTAAACCCACTCATTTCAAAACCCATTCATTCCAATTCACACTCAATTCAAATCATTCCGTTAAACCAAACATACTAAATTAATATTTAAAAAAACGCGCTCAGTTAACTCAAAATAAATTAAACGATATCACTCTTAGCCCAATAATGAAATATGCAGATTATAAAACACACATTATTACTTCAAAATACATTAATCTCTTTATAGTACACACATACAATAGCATCACATTCAATTAATATCAACAAAACTCAACTCAAAACACACTAAGCTCAACACACTCTAAAATAATCCAAGGATTGTTCAATTAACTTAAAACACATTATTAATTACCGGAGAAAAAATAATAATAATCACACTAGCCGAAAACACATTATTAATTACCGGAGAAAAAATAATAATAATCACACTAGCCGAAAACACATTATTAATTATGGGAGTAAAAAATCAATAGTCACGCTAGCTGAAAACACATTATTAATTATGGGAGAAAAAAACAATAATCACACTAGTCGAAAACACATTATTAATTATGGAGAAAAAAAACAATAATCACACTAGCTGAAAACACATTATTAATTATGGGAGAAAAACAATAAAACACTAGCCGAAAACACATTATTAATTATGGAAAAAAAAACAATAATCACACTAGCCGAAAACACATTATTAATTATGGGAGAAAAAAAAATAATAATCACACTAGCCGAAAACACATAAAAAAACAATAATCACACAAACCGAAAACACATTATTAATTACTGGAGAAAAAAAAATAATCATCACACTAGCCGAAAACACATTCAGTTGGGGCCTCGGCAGCCGAGTTGGGAAAACCACCCGATTCGGCTACCGAGGTTCGGACAACCCGTGTTTAATTCCCGTTGGAAGCAGTATGAATTGTACTCGTGGATGGAAAAAATACACCCAGCGGTCGACCCACCCGCTGACAGAAATGGGTACCAGTGTAGTACTCTGGGAAGGCGAAGAATGCCGCCTCGCATCGTGAGTTTCGATGCTTGAAGCGACACTATCCAGAAGTCTACGATCATTTCTGGATAGGCGGCCGAGCTTATGTGAGTGGAAACTCGCGTGTTAAGACGCCGATTCAAGTCTCGTACTTACCATTACTTTACATTCAGTTGCAGCATATTCTGTTAAAAAAAAAAAAACATCTTACAGCTAAACAAAACTTCGAATACATTAATTCTTCAGTTCATCCCAGGTTACTAAAAATCCCAGCAAAGAGAAAGATTATCAACACTTACATTCCATCAGTACCATGTAATAATGAAGTGATCCAGTGTATTTAAATCATTTATTCTATGATCGGCTTCCGGTGCGTGACTGTGCTGGCAAAACAATGCAATTTTTTATGGGAGTCAAATTTAAATTATAAATTAATTTCAATGCCCGTAGTAAAAAGAAATGCTGCACTGGTAATAAAAGCATCGAATGGATTCAAGGAGACCATTTGGAGGACCTCGACTTTGCTGATGACATAGTTCTCATCAGCAGTCAGATAAAAACGATGCAGGAAAACACATATGAACTATCATCAATAGCCAGCAAAATTGGGCTTGACATCAATCATGAAAAGACTAAAGTCATGAAAAGCTTAATTCTAACAGACGACAAAATATACATGGAAAACAAACCAGTGGAAGAGATTGATCACTTTATCTATCTTGGAAGTCACATTGATCGAGAAGGGGATACAAGCAAAGAAATTAGAATCAGAATAGCTAAAACCGCAATGTCTTTCAGAAGCCTTGAAAAGTTGTGGAAATCAAAACTCATCAGCACAAACACAAAACTTAGGCTATTCAAATCAAATGTACTATCAACCCTTACGTATGCGTGTGAAAGCTGGAAAACAACAAGAGACATAGAAACAAAGTTGAACGCATTCGAAAATAAATGTCTAAGGAAAATACTTGATATAGCGTGGAACGAATTCAAAACAAACGAGGAAATTAGAGAAATCGCCAATCAACCACTAATATCTTCAGTAATAAAGAAAAGACGATGGTCATATGTTGGACATGTGATGAGAAGAGATAATAACCGAATAGCAAAGCAAGCCCTCATGTGGGAAACAACAGGTAAGAGAAAAAGAGGAAGACCCAGAAAGACGCTGAGAAGAACATTGATGAGAGAGGCAAGAGCAACAGGAATCGACTCCCTCAATGAGATAGAGCTGCTTGCAGAGAACAGAAACAAATGGCGAGATTTGATAAAATATCTTTAAAAGAATTGAAAACTGCTAGAACAGAAATTCAGATAAGAGAAGGAGTATCTTGGTGTACGCCCTATGGGCCGGCTACGGCTCGAAAGGTCAATAGATAGATAGATAGTAAAAAGAAATTCAAGTGTTCTTGTGTGTGATTTCGAACGGATTTATTTGTGATTTATTTCTGACAGTTTGTGCGAGAACCCTGCCAAGAATATATAGAACAACAACAACTTAAATGGTTTGGACACCTGGTCAGAATGAATCCTCACCAATCACCATCAGGACGTTCTTCTCGAGAATGCAAGGATGGAAAAAGACCAAGATGAAGACCCAGAAGAAGATGGATAGATGCAGTGACAGAGACATGTAACAACAAAGGAAAATCACTTATTCAGACAGTTCGAGTAGCTCAATAACGACACATGATATAACCACAATACCTTTTACGTATCAGTGAAAAGAGAAAAAAAGAAGAAGATTCTATGATCAAAAACGTCTTTCTTAGAGAGTTTATTTAAGTATCTGTCGCTCAAATAATCATTGATGACGCCATCTGCAGTTTTCACAAGAAATATCAAACCATTAATGGGTTATATTCATATTGCTATCTAGACATTATAGTTTGAGGCAAAATTGTCCGATTTGAAGATAATGATCTTGGAAGGAGTAAGATGTTCCTGTCTCACTTATGTTTGTCTCCCCTTTAAGCTGTCTCAGAGTTTCTTTGTTTTACTTGAATTATTGTTTAATTTCTTGATTATTGCGACTAGAGGTGTATGCAGATAGTAGTATACAAGGGTCCAACTGTAAGGTATTTGACCCGTAAATTAACAAAGATATATAGTAGGCGCGCGGCGCGCCTAATGTACATGAGAGACAGGGGAGTTAACCGTGACCTCTAGTCCCAGTGACCCCGGAAGTGCGCTGTTTATGTCTGGTGTGTGCTGACTTTGGAGTTCTTGATATACTTGAGCGATAGTGATAGGTTAGTAGATTATACAACATCATTGAAAAACAATCAATATAAAACAAAAGACAAACGATATATTTTATTATTTTATTATCTCAATAGGCGCATAACATACAGTGGATATTATATAACATTACAAACATATTCAGTACAGTGAGTCAATATATAGTACATGGATAACATTTATTTATAGATAGGTAGTTGGGTGTCTGCTTAGCTATGTGGCATCGATGAATCATAAGGGGTGAAACTGTTAGAGATAGCTGGGTAGTCTTAAGTGGTAGTGTAAAGAGTTAAATATCTAGAGGCGTTGTCGAGACGTTATCAGCAGCTACCTTTCTTTTTATATAGAAATAGGAAAGAGCATTTCTTGTTTGACTGTAGGAAAATATGGAATTATTCAAGACTTTGAAACCTACATTTTTCCCACCCTTAGCCTTTTGCGTGGCGAGAACCTCTAAAAACATATCTTTATCTAATTTGTTGTGTTGCTTGCTTAGCCCTTTACAACTGATTTTATCGTAACCCCCACTACAATGGTACGTCTTACTACATAAGCTAACAAGAGCTGTCCCTTCGTACTCTAGTTTAAAAAGCCCGGGCGTTCGTTTGGTGTACGCTTTAATACCCTTACAGTTTATACATTCTGTTTTGCTAGTATGTTCATCGCAGCAATGGGTGTATGGAGGTCGCCTAGTGTGTAATAAGGGCTGTATAGGGGTCGGCTAGTATGTCGTGATGGGTGTACGGAGGTCGTCTAGTGTGTCATATTGGGTGTATAGAGGGCGTTTAGTGTGTCATGATGGTTGTATAGGGGTCGTCTAGTGTGTCATGATGGTTGTATAGGGGTCGTCTTGTGTGTCATGATGGTTGTATAGGGGTCGTCTAGTGTGCCGTGATGGGTGTACGGAGGTCGTCTAGTGTGTCATATTGGGTGTATAGAGGGCGTTTAGTGTGTCATGATGGTTGTATAGGGATCGTCTAGTGTGTCATGATGGTTGTATAGGGGTCGGCTAGTGTGCCGTGATGGGTCAATGGAGGTCGGCTAGTATGTCGTGATGGGTGTACGGAGGTCGTCTAGTGTGTCATATTGGGTGTATAGAGGGCGTTTAGTGTGTCATGTTGGTTGTATAGGGGTCGTCTAGTGTGTCATGATGGTTGTATAGGGGTCGTCTAGTGTGCCATGATGGGTACATGGAGGTCGGCTAGTATGTCGTGATGGGTGTACGGAGGTCGTCTAGTGGGGTATGATGGTTGTATGGAGGTCGTCTAGTGTGTCATATTGGGTGTATAGAGGGCGTTTAGTGTGTCATGATGGTTGTATAGGGGTCGTTTAGTGTATCGTGAGGGGTGTATGGAGGTCGTCTACTGTGTCGTGAGGGGTGTATGGAGGTCATCTGGTGTGGTATGTAGGGTGTATGGAGGTCATCTAGTGTGATATAAGGCTGTATGCCGGGCGTCTAGTGTGACATGAGGGCTGTATACCGGGCGCCTAGTGTGGTATGTGTGGTGTATGGCGGTTGTCTGGTATATCATACTTTAATCAACCAATAAGAAAAATGAAGGAACATTACATTCAACATTACTTATCTTAACTACTTTACATCAATACAGTTGAATAACGTGTTATCGTTAAGTCTTACCATACTTTAAGAGAAAACATTCAAACTTACAGCGTAAAATATAGTCTCAATCATCTACACCGAATATAACCTGTTATCGATAAGCCTTGACATACTTTAAGAGAAAACAAGCCAACTTACGGTGCAAAACTCCGCTAGTGTGAACAGTAACTTTCCTTGAATCAATCAAACTTATAACGCCGTCTAGTTTAAATATAACCTGGTAAGAAATGAATAAATTAGCCAATCAGCGAGTGACTATGCCATCATCGCTTGATATCGGGATTAACCAATCAGAGAAGAGTATTAACATAGGAGGCGGGGCGAAGAAATGGCTGACAGGTGGATTAACCAATCAGAAAAGCGCGTTAGCCCAAGCGTAGGTAGTGGCTGTCGAGTCAGCAGTGGGGGAAAAATGCGGGGTGGTGGGTTACTTGAACTCGTTTTGACCCCTGAGGCAATTCCAGAAGAGTTCTATGACCTCATTTTGACCGCTGAAGGCTTTAATACCAAGGTTTCCCACTTCAACGAACGACATACATCATTAAAGGTGATTACTTCAGCTCTTAGACTTTGGAGTTCCATATCTTTATCACTTCAACGAATGACAGACAACAGTAAAGATGATCATTTCTGGTAAGAAAACTTAGTTCCAAACCCTAAAATTTTGGTTCATACTCACAAAGTTGAACACAAACTCTACAAATTTAGGCCCAAAGTTGTAATTGTTAGACACGACAGTCGTAAATGTTATATGCAAAGTCCAAAAGTTTGTCAAAAAGATAACCTAAACTCAAAATAGTTAGACACAAAGCCCAACAATTTATATGCAAAGTCTAAAAAAGTTACTCTAAAAGACAACTAATGTAATACTTAACCCCAAAATTTCGTCACATAACCAAACAGTTGAACACGAACTCTACAAATTTAGTCCCAAAGTCGTAATTGTTAGACACGAAAGTCGTAAATGTTATATTCAAATCCAAAAGTTTGTTAAAAAGACAACCCAAACTCAAAATAGTTAGATGCAAAGCTCAAAAATGTATATGCAAAATCCAAAAAGTTACTCCAAAAGACAACTAATGTAACACTTAACCCCAAAATTTCGTCTCATAACCAAACAGTTGAACTCAAAACCATAAAAATTTAGTCCCAAAGTGATACTAGTTCGACACAAAAGTCGTAAATATTATATACAAAGTCTAAAAGTTTGTCAAAAAGACAACCCAAACTCAGAATAGTTAGACACAAAACCCAACAATTTATAGGCAAAGTCCTAAAAGTTACTCCAAAAGACAACTAATGTAACACTTAACCCCAAAATTTCGTCTCATAACCAAACAGTTGAACTCAAAACCATAAAAATTTAGTCCCAAAGTGATACTAGTTCGACACAAAAGTCGTAAATATTATATACAAAGTCTAAAAGTTTGTCAAAAAGACAACCCAAACTCAGAATAGTTAGACACAAAACCCAACAATTTATAGGCAAAGTCCAAAAAGTTACTCCAAAAGACAACTAATGTAACACTTAACCCCAAAATTTCGTCTCATAACCAAACAGTTGAACTCAAAACCCTAAAAATTTAGTCCCAAAGTGATACTAGTTCGACACAAAAGTCGTAAATGTTATATACAAAGGCCAAAACTTTGTCAAAAAGACAACCCAAACTCAGAATAGTTAGACACGAAAGTCATAAATGTTATATGCAAAGTCCAAAATTTTGTCAAAAAGACAACCCAAACTCAGAATATTTAGACACAAAAGACCAAATAGTTACATTCAAAGTCCAAAAGTTTGTCAAAAAGACAACCCAAACTCAAAAGTTTGTCAAAAAGACAACCCAAACTCAAAATAGTTAGACATGAAAGGTCAAAAAGGTATACTCAAAGTCCAAAATGTTACTTCAAAAGACAACTAATATAACAACAAGCCCCAAAACTTCGTCTCATAACCAAAAAGTTGAACTCAAAACCCTAAAAAGTGTCCACTTATCAACCAAAGTCTTAAATACAGCTGAGAAAACCCTAATAAATAGTTACAATTTACTAAAAATGTTGCCCTTGATGATAGTTGCGACTGTGTCTAAATCATTATTGAAAATATTCATAGAACTCTAGTAAAAACCAAGCACACTAAAACACCACATTGAAAGAATGAACTTAAAGTTCACGCCCCTGTCACAACTCTGCTAAGAAAAGTACTGCGAAGCATGAAAGTTATGTCCCCTGCTATAACTCTACTAAACGAAAGTATTACCAAACACGTAGGTTACACTCCTACCATAACCCACTAAGAAAAACAAGATTTTGCTTAAAATACCACATTTATGATTGTTACGCCCCTTGTCCCTTTATGAGGGGACGCCCATGAAACTGTTAGAAATAGTAAATTTAACCTAGTGGCATACCCCAGATGTTATATTAGACATCCCCGTATCAAAAATTTAATTAAAACTCACTTTTAGGGTTGTTACGCCCCTTGACCCTTTATGAGGGGACGCCCATGAAACTGTTAAAAATAGTAAATTTAACATCTAGACATACCACAAACTTTATATTAACCATCTCCGTATCAAGAATTTACATAAAAACAACGTTTGAAATTACTACCCCTGTACCCATTTTTGGCGGTTACGCCCATGAAACTGTTAAAAATAGTAAATTTAACCTCTAGACATACCCCAAACTTTATATTAAGCATCCCATATCAAGAATTTACATAAAAACCACTTTTGAAATTACTATCCCTGTACCCATTTTTGATGGTTACGCCCATGAAACTGTTAAAAATAGTCAATTTAACATCTAGACATACCACAAACTTTATATTAAGCATCTCCGTATCAAGAATTTACATAAAAACAACTTTTGAAATTACTACCCCTGTACCAATTTTTGGCGGTTACGCCCATGAAATCGATAAAAAATTGAAATTTAACACCTAGACATACCCCAAACTTCATTTTAGTCGTCCCTGTATCAAGAATTTACATAAAAACAACTTTTGAAATTACTACCCCTGTACCCATTTTTGACGGTTACGCCCATGAAACTGTTAGAAATAGTAAATTTACACTCTAGGGTTACTCCAAACTTTACATTAAACATCCCCGTAGCAAGAATTTACATAAAAACAACTTTTGAAATTTCTACCCCAGTACCCATTTTTGGCGGTTACGCCCATGAAACTGTTAAAAATAGTCAATATAACACCTAGACATATCCCAAACTTTATATTAAGCATCCCCATATCAAGAAGTTACATAAAAACAACTTTTAAATTACTACCCCTGTACCCATTTTTGGCGGTTACGCCCATGAAATCGATAAAAAAATTGAAGTTTAACCTATTGGCATACATCAAACATAATATGTGACACGCCCATGTATCAAATTTGCCTAAAAAATCAACCAAAAATTAGTAGTATATATCTAGTGATTGACCGGGTAGACTCTCATATAAGAAAAAATGAAGACTCTCATATAAGGAAAAAATGTGCTTCCATCTGCAGGTAGACTATTTATATAAGAAAAAACAACCCGGCTGCAGCGATTTGGCTGCAGATGGAAGCACTTTCCACGGTCCTATCACTGAATATATACTACTAATTTTTGGTTGATTTTTTAGGCAAATTTGATACATGGGCGTGTCACATATTATGTTTGATGTATGCCAATAGGTTAAACTTCAATTTTTTTATCGATTTCATGGGCGTAACCGCCAAAAATGGGTACAGGGGTAGTAATTTAAAAGTTGTTTTTATGTAACTTCTTGATATGGGGATGCTTAATATAAAGTTTGGGATATGTCTAGTTGTTATATTGACTATTTTTAACAGTTTCATGGGCGTAACCGCCAAAAATGGGTACTGGGGTAGTAATTTCAAAAGTTGTTTTTATGTAAATTCTTGCTACGGGGATGTTTAATGTAAAGTTTGGAGTAACCCTAGAGTGTAAATTTACTATTTCTAACAGTTTCATGGGCGTAACCGTCAAAAATGGGTACAGGGGTAGTAATTTCAAAAGTTGTTTTTATGTAAATTCTTGATACAGGGACGACTAAAATGAAGTTTGGGGTATGTCTAGGTGTTAAATTTCAATTTTTTATCGATTTCATGGGCGTAACCGCCAAAAATGGGTACTGGGGTAGTAATTTCAAAAGTTGTTTTTATGTAAATTCTTGATATGGGGATGCTTAATATAAAGTTTGGGGTATGTCTAGGTGTTAAATTTCAATTTTTTATCGATTTCATGGGCGTAACCGCCAAAAATTGGTACAGGGGTAGTAATTTCAAAAGTTGTTTTTATGTAAATTCTTGATACGGAGATGCTTAATATAAAGTTTGTGGTATGTCTAGATGTTAAATTGACTATTTTTAACAGTTTCATGGGCGTAACCATCAAAAATGGGTACAGGGATAGTAATTTCAAAAGTGGTTTTTATGTAAATTCTTGATATGGGATGCTTAATATAAAGTTTGGGGTATGTCTAGAGGTTAAATTTACTATTTTTAACAGTTTCATGGGCGTAACCGCCAAAAATGGGTACAGGGGTAGTAATTTCAAACGTTGTTTTTATGTAAATTCTTGATACGGAGATGGTTAATATAAAGTTTAGGGTATGTCTAGCTGTTAAATTTACTATTTTTAACAGTTTCATGGGCGTCCCCTCATAAAGGGTCAAGGGGCGTAACAACCCTAAAAGTGAGTTTTAATTAAATTTTTGATACGGGGATGTCTAATATAACATCTGGGGTATGCCACTAGGTTAAATTTACTATTTCTAACAGTTTCATGGGCGTCCCCTCATAAAGGGACAAGGGGCGTAACAATCATAAATGTGGTATTTTAAGCAAAATCTTGTTTTTCTTAGTGGGTTATGGTAGGAGTGTAACCTACGTGTTTGGTAATACTTTCGTTTAGTAGAGTTATAGCAGGGGACATAACTTTCATGCTTCGCAGTACTTTTCTTAGCAGAGTTGTGACAGGGGCGTGAACTTTAAGTTCATTCTTTCAATGTGGTGTTTTAGTGTGCTTGGTTTTTACTAGAGTTCTATGAATATTTTCAATAATGATTTAGACACAGTCGCAACTATCATCAAGGGCAACATTTTTAGTAAATTGTAATTATTTATTAGGGTTTTCTCAGCTGTATTTAAGACTTTGGTTGATAAGTGGACACTTTTTAGGGTTTTGAGTTCAACTTTTTGGTTATGAGACGAAGTTTTGGGGCTTGTTGTTATATTAGTTGTCTTTTGAAGTAACATTTTGGACTTTGAGTATACCTTTTTGACCTTTCATGTCTAACTATTTTGAGTTTGGGTTGTCTTTTTGACAAACTTTTGAGTTTGGGTTGTCTTTTTGACAAACTTTTGGACTTTGAATGTAACTATTTGGTCTTTTGTGTCTAAATATTCTGAGTTTGGGTTGTCTTTTTGACAAAATTTTGGACTTTGCATATAACATTTATGACTTTCGTGTCTAACTATTCTGAGTTTGGGTTGTCTTTTTGACAAAGTTTTGGCCTTTGTATATAACATTTACGACTTTTGTGTCGAACTAGTATCACTTTGGGACTAAATTTTTAGGGTTTTGAGTTCAACTGTTTGGTTATGAGACGAAATTTTGGGGTTAAGTGTTACATTAGTTGTCTTTTGGAGTAACTTTTTGGACTTTGCCTATAAATTGTTGGGTTTTGTGTCTAACTATTCTGAGTTTGGGTTGTCTTTTTGACAAACTTTTAGACTTTGTATATAATATTTACGACTTTTGTGTCGAACTAGTATCACTTTGGGACTAAATTTTTATGGTTTTGAGTTCAACTGTTTGGTTATGAGACGAAATTTTGGGGTTAAGTGTTACATTAGTTGTCTTTTGGAGTAACTTTTTGGACTTTGCCTATAAATTGTTGGGTTTTGTGTCTAACTATTTTGAGTTTGGGTTGTCTTTTTAACAAACTTTTGGATTTGAATATAACATTTACGACTTTCGTGTCTAACAATTACGACTTTGGGACTAAATTTGTAGAGTTCGTGTTCAACTTTGTGCATATGAGCCGAAATTTTGGGGTTAAGTGTTACATTAGTTGTCTTTTGGAGTAACTTTTTGGATTTTGCATATACATTTTTGAGCTTTGCATCTAACTATTTTGAGTTTGGGTTGTCTTTTTAACAAACTTTTGGATTTGAATATGACATTTACGACTTTCGTGTCTAACAATTACGACTTTGGGACTAAATTTGTAGAGTTCGTGTTCAACTGTTTGGTTATGTGACGAAATTTTGGGGTTAAGTATTACATTAGTTGTCTTTTAGAGTAACTTTTTTAGACTTTGCATATAAATTGTTGGGCTTTGTGTCTAACTATTTTGAGTTTAGGTTATCTTTTTGACAAACTTTTGGACTTTGCATATAACATTTACGACTGTCGTGTCTAACAATTACAACTTTGGGCCTAAATTTGTAGAGTTTGTGTTCAACTTTGTGAGTATGAACCAAAATTTTAGGGTTTGGAACTAAGTTTTCTTACCTGAAATGATCATCTTTACTGTTGTCTGTCATTCGTTGAAGTGATAAAGATATGGAACTCCAAAGTCTAAGAGCTGAAGTAATCACCTTTAATGATGTATGTCGTTCGTTGAAGTGGGAAACCTTGGTATTAAAGCCTTCAGCGGTCAAAATGAGGTCATAGAACTCTTCTGGAATTGCCTCAGGGGTCAAAACGAGTTCAAGTAACCCACCACCCCGCATTTTTCCCCCACTGCTGACCCGACAGCCACTACCTACGCTTGGGCTAACGCGCTTTTCTGATTGGTTAATCCACCTGTCAGCCATTTCTTCGCCCCGCCTCCTATGTTAATACTCTTCTCTGATTGGTTAATCCCGATATCAAGCGATGATGGCATAGTCACTCGCTGATTGGCTAATTTATTCATTTCTTACCAGGTTATATTTAAACTAGACGGCGTTATAAGTTTGATTGATTCAAGGAAAGTTACTGTTCACACTAGCGGAGTTTTGCACCGTAAGTTGGCTTGTTTTCTCCTAAAGTATGTTAAGGCTTATCGATAACAGGTTATATTCGGTGTAGATGATTGAGACTATATTTTACGCTGTAAGTTTGAATGTTTTCTCTTAAAGTATGGTAAGACTTAACGATAACACGTTATTCAACTGTATTGATGTAAAGTAGTTAAGATAAGTAATGTTGAATGTAATGTTCCTTCATTTTTCTTATTGGTTGATTAAAGTATGATATACCAGACAACCGCCATACACCACACATACCACACTAGGCGCCCGTATACAGCCCTCATGTCACACTAGACGCCCGGCATACAGCCTTATATCACACTAGATGACCTCCATACACCCTACATACCACACCAGATGACCTCCATACACCCCTCACGACACAGTAGACGACCTCCATACACCCCTCACGATACACTAAACGACCCCTATACAACCATCATGACACACTAAACGCCCTCTATACACCCAATATGACACACTAGACGACCTCCATACAACCATCATACCCCACTAGACGACCTCCGTACACCCATCACGACATACTAGCCGACCTCCATGTACCCATCATGGCACACTAGACGACCCCTATACAACCATCATGACACACTAGACGACCCCTATACAACCAACATGACACACTAAACGCCCTCTATACACCCAATATGACACACTAGACGACCTCCGTACATCCATCACGACATACTAGCCGACCTCCATTGACCCATCACAGCACACTAGCCGACCCCTATACAACCATCATGACACACTAGACGATCCCTATACAACCATCATGACACACTAAACGCCCTCTATACACCCAATATGACACACTAGACGACCTCCGTACACCCATCACGGCACACTAGACGACCCTATACAACCATCATGACACACAAGACGACCCCTATACAACCATCATGACACACTAGACGACCCCTATACAACCATCATGACACACTAAACGCCCTCTATACACCCAATATGACACACTAGACGACCTCCGTACACCCATCACGACATACTAGCCGACCCCTATACAGCCCTTATTACACACTAGGCGACCTCCATACACCCATTGCTGCGATGAACATACTAGCAAAACAGAATGTATAAACTGTAAGGGTATTAAAGCGTACACCAAACGAACGCCCGGGCTTTTTAAACTAGAGTACGAAGGGACAGCTCTTGTTAGCTTATGTAGTAAGACGTACCATTGTAGTGGGGGTTACGATAAAATCAGTTGTAAAGGGCTAAGCAAGCAACACAACAAATTAGATAAAGATATGTTTTTAGAGGTTCTCGCCACGCAAAAGACTAAGGGTGGGAAAAATGTAGGTTTCAAAGTCTTGAATAATTCCATATTTTCCTACAGTCAAACAAGAAATGCTCTTTCCTATTTCTATATAAAAAGAAAGGTAGCTGCTGATAACGTCTCGACAACGCCTCTAGATATTTAACTCTTTACACTACCACTTAAGACTACCCAGCTATCTCTAACAGTTTCACCCCTTATGATTCATCGATGCCACATAGCTAAGCAGACACCCAACTACCTATCTATAAATAAATGTTATCCATGTACTATATATTGACTCACTGTACTGAATATGTTTGTAATGTTATATAATATCCACTGTATGTTATGCGCCTATTGAGATAATAAAAGAATAAAATATATCTTTTGTCTTTTGTTTTATATTGATTGTTTTTCAATGATGTTGTATAATCTACTAACCTATCACTATCGCTCAAGTATATCAAGAACTCCAAAGTCAGCACACACCAGACATAAACAGCGCACTTCCGGGTCACTGGGACTAGAGGTCACGGTTAACTCCCCCTGTCTCTCATGTACATTAGGCGCGCCGCGCGCCTACTATATATCTTTGTTAATTTACGGGTCAAATACCTTACAGTTGGACCCTTGTATACTACTGCAGATGTCTTGTTTATATTATTGAAGAGTTTTGATTGAAATGACTGGTTTGAATTATTGACTGATATAAAGTGTTGATAGTTTGATGTGTACAAGTACTGTTTATTTGATTCGTAGATTATAATTGCATTGCTGGTTGCTCTGGGAATCCAGTGTGGTAAGGTTTTTTGTTAGTTTTCGTTTTAGTTTTTAGTTCCAACGCTATCTCGACTTTGTTCACACAAGAGAGACATGAAGGAAGAAAGATAAGAATGAAAGGAAGAAAGATAAGAATGAAAGAAATTAAGCTAAGAAAGAAAGAAAAAAAGAAAGAAAGAAAGAAAAAAAAAAAGAAAGAAAGAAAAGAGAGAAAGAAAGAAAGATGTTGAATCTACGGAAAGTTGATGTTGATATGCCACGTTGGTGTTGACACGACTTGTTAGCACAGACACTCAAGAAGTGACGTTAGACAATGAAGTAAAAAAAAGTAAAGTACCCCCGTCACGCCAAGTGGCGTATTGGGAAATATGGTGTTAGTGACCCTATATTTTACAGACCTTCAACACATGATTTTTGGGGTAATGTGGTCAGTATTACGCTCGTGCTGCTTTACTTTCCCAGAAAAAAATCTGGTACCCATTTAAGGCTGGGTGAACCCGGAAGCCGTCGGTTGGGATCGAACCCTACCCCTTGTCCGTGGTAGTCCAGTTCACTAACCACTGAGCTATCGCGGTTCCCTAGACAATGAAGTACGTGGTTTAAAAGACTTGGAATTGATTTGACAGTTTGCACTGACTTTCCTGTTTTCCTGGCACCTGCTTCTTGCAAAGACAGAGCTTCACAATTCAACTGGTACTGCTATTCAAGGTCTTCTATATCAATTAAATCGGGACTGCGGCAATTCTCACCTCGTTAACCAACCAATAGCTATGTGCAACCTGCTACTGGTCAGTCCAAGTGGTGTAATTAAGTCTTTTATTTCTTGTCGTGGTGATAATTTTTAAAGTTGTAAATTATATATATATATATATATATATATATATATATATATATATGGGAACCGCGATAGCTCAGTGGTTAGTGAACTGGACTACCACGGACAAGGGGTAGGGTTCGATCCCAACCGACGGCTTCCGGGTTCACCCAGCCTTAAATGGTTACCGAATTTTTTTTCTGGGAAAGTAAAGCAGCACGGGCGTAATACTGACCACATTACCCCAAAAATCATGTGCTGAAGGTCTGTAAAATATAGGGTCACTAGCACCATATTTCCCTATACGTCACTTGGCGTGACGGGGGTACTTTACTTTACTTTACTTATATATATATATGTATATATATATATATATATATATATATATATATATATATATATATATATATATATATATATATATATATATATATATATATATATATATATATATATATATATATATACAATTAAAATAAAGACCTCGGACAGTTCAGAGCTACAGCTAACTTGGACATACCATGAACCAGTGATGGAAATTGTAAAATTGAAATAAACAAAAGAGTAGGAATAGAAAACAGTGTAATTTTAATGCCATGATAAATATACTAACAAGACGAATAACACCAGGGTTCAAATTAAATAGCAGAGGGACTGGTTGGTCTCGAGGCAAAACGCCGGCCTCGAGACAGAGAGGTTGTGGGTTCAAATCCCGGCTGCACCAGTTGGGATTTGTATTTATGGTTTCTCTCTGCGGCAACTAGCCCTTGTCTCAGCAATGAGGCCCGGCTTGAAAGGTTACTTACTCATGGACGGAGAAATATGCATGTGCCCCTGTTACAGTACACGGGTACTTGGGAAAAAAACTGATTAACGCACAAAATTCAGTTCCTAGTCACTAGGGTCTTCGTCAGAGGTAAAAGCTGGCGAACGTCAGCTATGACAACCTGCCCAATCAAAGCAAGAAACAAAGCGTAATAGTAAAGGTGAAAGGTCAAGTACGAGACTTGAACCGGCGTCTTAGCACGTGAATTTCCACCCATATGTGCTCGGCCGCCTATCCAGAAATGTTCGGATATTTCTGGATAGTGTCGCCTCAAACATCGAAACTCAGATGCGAAGCAACATTCCTCACCTTCCCAGGGTAATACCCTGGTACCCATTTCTGCCAACGGCTGGGTCGACCGTGGGGGTATTTTTTTTTCCAACTACGAGTAGAATTCACACTGCTCCCAGTGGGAATCGGTCACGGGTTGTCTGAACGTCGGTAGTCCAGTCGGAGTGCTACATGGTAGCCAAACTTCGATGCGGAGACGGGACTTACTGATCATGATGATGATATTTTAAAATTACATATAACATATAACAAATTACATATTTTAAAAATACATATAACATATAACAAATTACATATTTTAAAAATACATATAACATATAACATATAACAAATTACATATTTTAAAAATACATATAACATATAACAAATTACATATTTAAAAAAAACATATAACAAATTACATATTTTAAAAATACATATAACATATAACAAATTACATATTTTAGAATTACATATAACATATAACAAATTACATATTTTAAAATTACATATAACATATAACAAATTACATATTTTAAAAATACATATTTTAAAAGAATGGCAAAAAACAGAACGGATTGGAAAGTATTTGTTGAAGACCTATGCTCCACAGGGAGCTGAAAGATAGAATAATAATAAGTACCCTTCAGCTTTTCCAGAAAATGTAGCTGTTACTATAGCTTTATATTATCTTAGCTTCCAGCACATCGTGTCAGCTTGGTTGGAGAGAATACAGAGGATACTGTTACTCCTTCAACGAAGAAGTTCTTACTTGGTTTGAAGCTGCGGTAACTAATTAATGTTATCACCAATTCTTGTAATTATTATTGTCTTCATTTCGTCTAAAAACTGTATTATAGTCATCATTTCTTCTAAAAACTATATTATAGTCATCATTTCTTCTAAAAACTGTATTATAGTCTTCATTTCTTCTGAAAGCTGTATTATAGTCATCATTTCTTCTAAAAGCTGTATTATAGTCATCATTTCTTCTAACTACTGTGTTGTAGTTATCATTTCTTCTAACTACTGTATTGTAGTCATCCTTTCTTCTAACTACTGTATTGTAGTCTTATTTCTTCTAAAATCTATATTATAATCATTTCTTTTTTTTCTAAACCTGTATTGTAGGGATAATTTCTTCTAAAAACTGTATTATAGTCAACACTTCTAAAAACTGTATAGTAGTCATCCTTTCTTCTAACTGCTGTATTGTAGTCATCATTTCTTCTAACTACTGTATTGTAGTCATCCTTTCTTCTAACTGCTGTATTGTAGTCATCCTTTCTTCTAACTACTGTATTGTAGTCATCCTTTCTTCTAACTACTGTATTGTAGTCATCCTTTCTTCTAACTACTGTATTGTAGTCATCCTTTCTTCTAACTACTGTATTGTAGTCATCCTTTCTTCTAACTACTGTATTGTAGTCATCCTTTCTTCTAACTACTGTATTGTAGTCATCCTTTCTTCTAACTACTGTATTGTAGTCATCCTTTCTTCTAACTACTGTATTGTAGTCATCCTTTCTTCTAACTACTGTATTGTAGTCATCCTTTCTTCTAACTACTGTATTGTAGTCATCCTTTCTTCTAACTACTGTATTGTAGTCATCATTTCATCTAAACCTGTATTATAGTCATTACTTCTAAAAACTGTATTTTGGTCATTACTTCTTGTATTTGGTTTATTTATATTTAAATAAAAAACAATAAATGTTGTAGTCATTAATTATTTTTGGTAATTAATGAAGCAATTCAATTTTTGTAATTATTGAAGCAATTTATATTTTGAGTTCTTGAAGCAATTTAGTTTTTGTAGTAGTAATCATTTTTTGTAATTAACATATTCATCATGAAAAGACGATTAGAGACAACAGAGATGGGATTTCTCAGAAGAATTTTGACAATTCCCTGGACAACTAAAAGAAGCCAAAGAAGAAAGTCTGAAAGAGGCCAACGCGAACGGAAGCTTCTAAAAAACATCAGAAACAGCCAACATTTTTCCGGGTAATCATGAGACGAGGAAAGTTGACATAATTGGTTACAACTGGTAAAATACAGAGAAAGAGAGATCACAGACGACAAAGAGAGAATATATTACTGAGCTTGGTGTCGAGATATGGAAAACAGTCAATAGCAGAATAGATACGATGCACTGTGGACAAAAAATTGTGGAAGGACATGATCACCTGTGGCACACGATGATAACAAAATGGAGAGAGAATGTAGATTAATTTGTTTTTGTGATTCGCTCCCAAGGTTCTATGTACTCGCTTCATTCAAGATGACAAAGTACATTTGGACATACATTTTCTAGGAAGCCGCGACAGCTCAGTAGTTAGTAAGAAAGAAGATATTAGATAGCTTGTTGTCGCGCCATGGAAACCAATCAACAGATTGGTGCGAATTGATGCGATGCACTGTGGATAGAAAGTTGAACGCATTCGAAAATAAATGTCCAAGGAAAATACTTGGTATAGCGTGGAACGAATTCAAAACAAACGAGGAAATTAGAGAAATCGCCAATCAACCACTAATATCTTCAATAATAAAGAAAAGACGATGGTCATATGTTGGACATGTGATGAGAAGAGATAATAACCGAATAGCAAAGCAAGCCCTCATATGGGAAACCATAGGTAAGAGAAAAAGAGGAAGACCCAGTGAGACACTGAGAAGAACATTGATGAGAGAGGCAAGAGCAGCAGGAATCGGCTCCCTCAATGAGATAGAACTGCTTGCACAGAACAGAGACAGATGGCGAGATTTGATAAAATATCTTTAAAAGAAAACTGCCAGAACAAAAAATTCAAATAGGAGAAGGTGTATCTTGGTCTACGCCCTATGGGCCGGTTACGGCTCGAAAGGTCAATAGATAGATAGACTGTAGATAGAAGATTGTAGATTGTACGCCAACCGGTGGGGTACATGATGATGATGATATTCATCTAATCCTTTATTACTCTGGACATGTTTTAAAACTGGAATTAGTGTCATAATAATCTTGATTAACTATCCCTGTTTTCTTATTGTAGATCGTCACGACTGAATGGTTAAAACACACGATCGAAATGAGCTATGATCTAATCGTTACGATTCTTTGTTCTAAGGCTATGGTTCTAAAAGTGTGCCTGCTCAGTGGTTAGAGAACATCAAAAGACAACACCCACACAGGCTTAATATTTGTTAGTACTTAAACTGTAAGCAGGCAACGCGTAGAGTCGTTTCAGACATAACAAAATACGTAAGACACCTTTGTATACGTCCCTGGATATGCGGAAGTACAGGAAAATTAAAGAGCGGACAGGTTAGCTAGCTGCGCTATCCTTGAGGACAGTCAACCAATAGATCGGGCTGACCTCATCAATACCCTCCGAGATGTGGGAAGGGCACAGGATGTCGACAACCGTAAGTCCACGTCACTCCTTCGGATGAAAGAGATGGCAGTTAAAATGGGCACAGCCAGAAACGAGAAACTTAGTGGCCGTGTAAGAAGACTTATCAATCAACACAGAACTGGAGTCGTCAGTCGCTGGAGACTGAGACATGATGAGGAGGTGATCTGAGCACCTATGGACATGTTCGGAGTGCAATGATGATGCTCCGTAAATAACTCAATAGGTCAATAGTACATAAACTAGTTAATACAGGACAGTGTTAATTCTGTCATAATTTATCTACATGTCATCATCATCATCATCACGTACCATGCCTGCTGGCATAGGTGATCATGTCTTTTCACAACTTTCGATCACGACAGTTATTTATCATTTCTGTTGTTGACCTTCTGCCAAGCAATTCTCGTAAGCTGTCTGGTATCTTTTCTCTTTGCTTCACTCTATCTCTTCGTCCCTCAATTTTCCCAGTTGTTACAATATAGTCCAGCTGTTCTCATCTCATTACATGGCCAAAAAATGATGATTGTTTCTTCCTAATATTGGAAATTAGCTCTCTTTTTGCTTTGGCCTCCTTCAGAACGTTTTCATTACTCTTCTTAGCTGTCCATGGTATTCTCAACATTCTTAATTGCCACGAGGGTCTAGCCGGTTTCTTATGAGCAGAAAACGAGGTCTCGGTTGGCAAATCTTTGGGAACCATTGTTCTAAAGACATTTTTAAAGAAAAATCTATATAAAATGTATGTTGCCGCTTAAATTATATATGATACGGCTACAAACCAACGTTTCGACATATAAAAACTTCATTATTAGACCTAGAAAGGAAGAAGAAGACGACATGTTACGTGGATAACATGGATTGGAGTCGATGTTGTATTAATTACTAAATAGCTACGCCTCCCTAAATAGACGCGCCTCCCAGCACCTTGTCAGCGACCCACAGCTGATGGCTTGCGCCAGGATCGGTGAACCAAAACCATCCAGACCCTGCTCCACCTCTCCGTGGTGCCCCCAGTAACAGACTAACCTGTCTAGTCTGGCCAAGCGTGCAGGGATCGAAGAGGGAAGACAACCCGGTACTCAAAAATGTCGTGCTGAAGTCGGATGTGTTGGGCCGAAAGGCGCAAATATAACAGTTATACTGCAAACCACAACACAACGCAGACACGTCCACTACGTCCTTGTAAGGGCGAATGATGAAGAGGAATATTTTAGTCTACCACGATACTCTAGATTACTTTAGTCATCGGGCGAACGCAACCAACCAACCAACTAACCAACCAACCAACCAACCAACCAACCAACCAACCAACCAACCAACCAACCAACCAACCAACCAACCAAATAGTTACTATTAAAGTTGATTAAATGAAAATGTTTCCTTAACAACAGGCAACGTGCCTCTACTACAACTCCCGATTGGTTCAAGTCGATAGCCAGGCTAAGAATGATTGGTTGGCGACCCAGATGGCTTCTTTAAACTGTAAGTTATCAACTTATGTCGTTGTTATAAAAATAGTCCGAATATAAGAGCTGCTTGAGGTTATGTCAAACGTTAGTTACACTGTCAGTAGTTATATTGCAATAACATAATTATAACGATAACAATAACAACTTTCACCAGAATGTCTGGAATCAACTGAACTGATCATGCGGTCTTTTTTCTCCATTACTATGGCACCCTATACATCTCCATCAGGCTTCATAAACAGAACAAATGCAAAAAAATATAGTTCTTTTTAAGTGTAGATTACGTTTAGTTTCTCTCTCTCTCTCTCTCTGCGATCAAGACTCAATCAGAGTAGGATTCCAGACTGTCTCATGAAGTCAGCTATCTGTTTAAGCGATTCGATTGAATACCTGTTAAAACGTTGCACTTGTCCTGCGACAGTGGTCCAGTGCATCCGATTTCAGCCAGCATTTTATTCAGGTTTGCTTTCTTTAGTCTTTGATTGTCCCCAACTTCCTGCAAGGCAGCAGATGATCTTTTGGGATTTTCTGTAGGGGGATACCTTTAGTTTAAATAGGTGTTTATCTTCGTTAAGAAAAAAAGAGACTAACATCTGAGTGTGATGGGATACTAAAAGTAAGTAAAGTAAAAAGTAAAAGTAAAGTACGAGACTTGAACCGGCGTCTACTAAAAGTAAGTATACTAAACAAGCATCGGTTAGCATGACTGAGGCCACTAGATGATGAAATCTTATATTTTTGTTCTGCATCGTGACCTACTTCGTCTTCCATCAATGTTTCAATTGGCATTTCACTTCTTCATGACTTCCGGTCAATATGGCGGATAGGCGGCAGGACCCATTGAGACTCAGTCTGAAAGGTGTTCCTTATTGCAGTTTACTTATATTCCAAGTTCGGCTTGCTGCCGGAGTTACTGAGTTTAGTGCTCTGTACATACCGTGAGTTGTAATTTTTATCCTGATTGTGTTTCGATATTCCGATTGCTTACAACGAATGATGATATCTTATGGCGAATGACGGTTCAGCTGCGTTCGCATTTAGTGCAGTTTCGCTTCATGTCTTTTGGCGTGTGCTTTACCTGCTGTGATGGGACCGCTGGTCAAAGCAGTCGCCACGAGATGTGAGACTCAGAATTTTTATTTCTCCCTCGATAGAAAAAATCCTTTCTGTCTATCGCTGTTTTCGAATATCGTACGCTGGCTTTTCAGCCACTGAAACGGTGGTTTTAGCCGCACGGCCACGCGCACCTCCCTCGCTAGTTTGTCAGAGCGAAATCGAATTTAATCAATATCTCTTTGATTACATCTATGCAACTGTGTCTACGTTTTATTTTACTTTATATACAACCTGCTGTATATATCTCGATCTATAGGTTTGTTAGGTTTCAAATTATTGCTGCTTTTTTTCTATTATAATTTCCTAATGTGGTTTCATACTGTGAGTTTCACCTTGTTATTACCACACTTCTCCAGCAAGCCACCTGTTCTCTTTTGTCATTTTCAGCAGTAGAGTGTGCTCTGTCGTTATCAATATCTTACTGTCTAGAGTGTACCTGGGAGCCGCGATAGCTGAGTGGTTTGTGAACTGGACTACAAAGGACAAGAGGTAGGGTTCGATCACAACCGACGGCTTCCAGTTCACACAGCCTTCAATGGGTACCGGATTTTCTTCTGGGAAAGTAAAGCAGCACGGGCGTAATAACGACCACATTACCCCAAAAATTATGTGCCGAAGGTCTGTAAAGTTTATGGTCACTAACACCATATTCCCTATACGCTACTTGGCGTGACGGGGGTACTTTACTTACTTTATTTAGAGTGCACCCAACTCGCTCTATTAGCACAACATTGTATCTATTTTGACCATTCGAGCCGTAGCAAGCCCGTAGGGCATAGACCCAGATACTATTTCTCTAATCTAAATTTTTATTCTAGCAGTTTTCAATCCTTCTAAGGATATTTTATCAAATCTCGCCATTTGTCTCTGTTCTGTTAAAGCAACGCTATCTCATTGAGGGAGCCGATTCCTGCTGCTCTTGCCTCTCTGATCAATGTTCTTCTCAGTGTCTCTCTGGGTCGGCTTCATTTCCTTTTACCTGTTGTTCCTTTGATACTGAACTTTATTTTGTATCCTGTTATTTGAGTTATTTGCGGGTCATCATCATTGCAATCCGAACATGTCCAGCGACTGACGACTCCAGTTCTATGTTGGTTGATAAGTCTTCTTACACGTCCACTAAGTTTCTCATTTCTGGCTGTGCCTATCTTAACTCCCATTTCCATCATCCGAAGAAGTGACGTGGATCTGTGTTTGTCGAAGTCATGTGCATCTTTGAGGGCATTGATGATGTCTGTCCGATCTATTGGTTGCCCGACCTCAACGACAGCGCAGCTAGTCAACCTGTCCGCTCTTTCATTTCCCCCTACTCCCAACCGACGGCTTCCGGGTTCACCCAGCCTTACATGGGTAACAGATTTTTTTCTGGGAAAGTAAAGCGGCACGGGAGTAATACCGACCACATTACCCCAAAAATCATGTGCCGAACGAAGGTCTGTAAAATTGATGGTCACTAACACCATATTCTCTATTAGTCACTTGGCGTGAAAGGGGTTCTTTACTTTACTTTTTTAAAAATGAAGGTCAAACCAATATATCAAGATTAATTTATAGCTTGTTTGATTTATCGATTGGATTGTTCTCAGTTGCTAAATTAATCCAGTTCTCATTTATTATTTGTCATAATAAAATAATGTATACATTTTCAAAGCTTGGTATCGTCTTAATTTGTAATCCACAGTCGATGCTATTTATATTGGAGGTTCGTCAAACTACCATAAAGGAATATGGGAATGGGTTCCAAGTCTCAAGCCTATTAAAAATTACACGAATTGGGCAAACCAAGAACCCAATTATCGTATGTAAAATGTTTACGATTGCACTGTTGCCTTATCAAAGATATTAACAATTTATTTCAACATCCTAATGTGCCATACCCAAAGCCGTAGATCATCATCCCCACTACATTGTCAAGTCGCCTGTTGCAGTTTCCGTTGTATTTTCAGGTTCAATTTTACTATTACAATTTCCTTTTCTGGTTTTCTATTTTAATTCCGATTGTACGTTCCAATTCTGTTTTCATATTGTAGGCTTTATTTGACAATTACATGCCATTTTTCTCAATTCTAGAACTTAAAACTCTTTACATTTCAAAGAATAAATTGTCTAGTCTTTTTTCTGTCCTTGACATCCTACTTTATAGTATTGTATCTCGTCGCCTTGCTATGCCTCTCTTCCCCAATTATTTTTTCGGATGTTACAGTATTTTGAAGTCAATCACTCCTTATGGCATGATCTCATAGAGGCCAACACAAAATGGGAACTTAAAAAAAAACATAAGAAAGAAACAAATTGCCGAGGACATCATGTGAAGAGGAAAACTGGAATACTTGATTACAATTGGTAAAGTACAGGGAATAGATATAGCTGACAGCAAAGAGAGAATATATTACTTAGCTTAGTGTCGTATCATTGAAAACAGTCAACAACAGAGTAGATACGATGAACTGTGGACAGAAAATTATGGAAGGACATGATCTCCTATGGCACATAATGATAATAACATGGAGAGAGAATGTAAATTAATCTGGTTTTTTTTTTCTCTGTGATGCGCTTCCAAGGTTCTGTGTGACTTCACTGAAGACGACAAAGTACATACTGACATGCATTTTCTCGGGAGCCGCAATAGCTCAGTGGTTAGTGAACTGGACTATAAAGGACAATAGGTAGAATTCGATCCCAACCGACGGCTTCCAAGTTTACCTAGACTTCAATGGGTACCTGATTTTTTCTTTCTCTTTCTTTTTCTGAAGTCTTCTTATACGGCCACTAAGTTTCTCATTTCTGGCTGTGCCCATCTTAACTCCCGTTTCCATCATCCGAAGAAGTGACGTGGATCTGTGTTTGTCAAAGTCATGTGCTCTTCCCACATCTCGGAGGGCATTGATGATGTTACAAAGATATGCTCAGTTAATCAATCACAATAACATATTCATTCTCATTCATAGCGATTATATTTTAATTATGTAGAGCCAGTCTTAACATATGGATGTGAATCATGGACAATAGGACAAAAGACAAGACAATCACTGGAGACTGTAGAAATGTGGTTTTACAGAAGAATATTGAGAATACCACGGACAGCTAAGAAAAATAATGAAATCGTTCTAAAAGAGGTCAATGCTAAAGGATAGCTAATTTCCAATATTAGGAAGAAACAATCATCATTTTTGGCCATGTAATGAGAAGAGAACAACTGGAATATATTGTAACAACTGGGAAAATTGAGAGACAACGAGATAGAGGGAAGCAAAGAGAAAAGACACCTGACAGCTTAAGAGAATGGCTTGGCAGAAGGTCAACAACAGAAATGATAAATCATTGACGTGATCGAAAGTTGTGGAGAGACATGATCACCTACGCCAGCAGGCCTGGTACTTGATGATGATGATGTTTTTACTGTATTGGGTCACTACGATATTAAACTAATTTTTGGATCTCCTTGAGATGCCCGGGGCTTGCTCCGTTATCGTTACGGGTCGACCCTGGTATTGCAGTTCTTCCGGGACTGGCTCAATATTTTTGGTAGCGGCGATATCTCAGTGGTTAGTGAACTGAACTACTAAGAACAATAGGCTGGTTCGAACCTAAACTACGGCTTCCAGGTTCACCCAGCCTTAAATGGGTGACGGAATTAAAAAAAAAAAAAAATCATGTGCCGAAGGGCAGTAAAAATTATGGTCACCAACACCATATTCCCTAAACGCCACTTGGCGTAACGGGACTCCCTACCTTTTTTTAAATATACGTTTGTATGTGTTATTTAAGTACCTATCAAATGTATGTGTTATTTAAGTACCTATCAAATGTATGTGTTATTTAAGTACCTATCAAATGTATGTGTTATTTAAGTACCTATCAAATGTATGTGTTATTTAAGTACCTATCAAATGTATGTGTTATTTAAGTACCTATCAAATGTATGTGTTATTTAAGTACTGATCAAATGTATGTGTTATTTAAGTACCTATCAAATGTATGTGTTATTTAAGTGCCTATCAAATGTATGTGTTATTTAAGTGCCTATCAAATGTATGTGTTATTTAAGTACCTATCAAATGTATGTGTTATTTAAGTACTGATCAAATGTATGTGTTATTTAAGTGCCTATCAAATGTATGTGTTATTTAAGTACCTATCAAATGCATGTGTTATTTAAGTACCTATCAAATGCATGTGTTATTTAAGTGCCTATCAAATGCATGTGTTATTTAAGTACCTATCAAATGTATGTGTTATTTAAGTACCTATCAAATGTATGTGTTATTTAAGTACTGATGAAATGTATGTGTTATTTAAGTGCCTATCAAATGTATGTGTTATTTAAGTACCTATCAAATGTATGTGTTATTTAAGTACCTATCAAATGTATGTGTTATTTAAGTACCTATCAAATGTATGTGTTATTTAAGTACCTATCAAATGTATGTGTTATTTAAGTACTGATAAAATGTATGTGTTTTGGTAGCTGATATCGAAAGATGCCTTGAAATCAGAAGAGACATGGAATACAAATGGAATGATATGCGATGTCTTGCCGGCAGGAAATTTGTTTGTGAGAAAAAGTAAGTCCAATAAGCTGTTGTTTGTCATGACGATCTTGAACAGAAGTTCTAATTCTTTTGCTTCTTCTTCTACCTTTCAGCTCCCTGTGGAGCTTAGGTCTTCAACAAACACTTTCTAAGTCGATCTGTGTCTTGCCATTCTTTTAAGATCATTCCATGTCTTTCCCAGCATCTTCATCTCTGCTTCTATCTGTCTTCATCAAGAATTCTTTGGTCTTCCTCTTTGTTTTTCCCCTGGGCATTCCAAAAAAGGGCCTGTTGTGTAATACTCTCAGTTGGCTTCCGTAGTGTATGTCCTATCCAGCGCCATCGTCTTCGCTGCATCTCTTTATCCACTGGTATTTGACTGGTACATTTACATAATTCTATGTTAGTGATTTTGTCCTGACATTTCCATCCATTTATTCTGCGTAAGCATCCATTAATGAAAGTCTGTATTTTCATGATTGTCAATTTTGTTCTCCATGTTTCACAGCCATATAATAGGACCGACTTAACGAAGTTCTAATTGCTGCAGACTAAATGTAAGCATACGTCTTAAGGAAACGTCTTATCTTAACTCTGTCATTGGTTGCCGTCTCCACATCGAAGGTTGGCTACCATGGAGCACCATTTTACTGTCTCTTATCTTTATGGTGCATGTTATCGTACATTCATCTGTCCAGCTTCTGATGTCCACTTTAGTTTTGGTTTCCCTCTGCCTCGTCCACCTTGTATCTTCCCTTACTAGATTATATTACTTATCCCAATATTTTCTGTTTTTTGAAAAGTGTGGTAAGTAGTTATTTCTTTTATCTCAGTTCACTAATGACTTGGACAATGTCAATAAACAACTTCATATATTTTCCAATAAAGTGAGATCTCGGTCAGTTCCTGCCCAAATTAACGCAGAGAAAGACATCTAAAGATATTCTGACAAATTTTTGTAAAGACAAAAGAACTGTTTCTATAATTTGCCCTTTAATTAATATATTTTTCTCTTCTTTATTTTCGATTTTCAAATGATAAGAGCTCTTTTACACTTGAAGATCATTTACAGTCAAAACATAATGATTTGATTAAGCTTGTCCTAGCCCTCAACGATGTAACATTTTTATTGATCTTATTGTATTTGTTAAAGCGTCACTTTGAACACTGCAAAAATGGATTGCATAGTATCTTCCTCATTTTTTGGATAATAAAGATTCCCTAGTATAGCCGTGATATAGTTCAGGTAGCGGAAGCTTTTACTAATAAATAGACCTCAATGTATATGGAGGTTTAACCTACTACAACCGTACAACATTCTTACAAAGTGTATGAGAACTAAGTGGGCCATTTCAGCAATTAGCTCCCACTTGGCAACAAGGAATGACTAATCAGATGACGTTTTATTATTTTTTGTATTGAAACATTGAAATTAGTGCCGATCTTCATCATCATGTGCCATACCTGTTGGCGTAGGCGATCATGTCCTTCCACAATCTTCTATCTACAGTGCATCGTATCAGGTATATTGTTGGCTGTTTCCATGTCATGAAACCAAGCTATCCAGTATTTTCCCTCTTTGTCGTCCGCGATCTCTCTTTCCTTTTATTTTGCCAGTTGTAACCAAGTATTCCAACTTTCATCTTCTCATGATGTTCCCGAAAAATGTTGATTATTTCTTTCTGATGTTTTTTAGGAGCTCCCTTTTTGTGTTGGCATCTTTGGGAACTTCCTCATTGATCTTTATAGCTGTCCAGGGAACTTTCAACATTCTTCTGAGAAATCCCATCTCTGTGGCCTCTAATCGTCTTTTTATTTGTTTGTCAACTGTCCTTGATTCGCTTCCATAGGTCAGATTTGGTTCTATATAGCACCGATGAACTCTCTTTCTCATTTCTATTGACATAGATTTGTTGCATAAGATATTTTTCATTTTCTGAAATGCTATTTTGGCCTGAACTATTCTGCTTTTGATTTCCGTTGTGCATCTTCCATCCGTTGTTATTATTATGCCCACGTATTTGTCACGTTGCACTTGTTTCAGATCTGTCCTGTTTATTTTTATGCTGCATGCTGGTGATAATTATTGCTTCGACATGACCATTACTTCTGTTTTCTTACTATTCAGACTGAGACCTTTCTTGTTGCTTTCTTCTACTATTATGTCTATCATTTCTTGTAGTTCATTCTCTGTCTCTGATATTAAGACTGTGTCATCCGTATATCGCAAATTATTTATGTTGTGACTGTTGACTTCAATTCCTTTTTTGTCTACTATTGATCTCATAATATGTTCGCTGTAAAGTGAAAACAAATCCGGCGACAGAACACAGCCTTGTCTGACTCCTTGTTTTATAAGTTGAAATAGTTCCGATGTGGCGGAGATTTAATGAACGTGCCGACTGTAAGAAACTTTGCGCTGTGTCTTTATATGCACATAATAAAAACTTTTGAAAAAAACAACAACTATGAGATGTTTTAATTAACAGTAAAACTATGTTCCTTTTCATCACTTAATTGAATAACTAAGATATTATTATGCAATTAGTATAATGTGATACTGTAATAGAACTTCAGTTAAGCGATTCTCAAATGGGGTTCCGAAAAAAACAGAGGATGTACTGACGTTCTATTCACATTAAAACAGCTTGCAGAAAAAACAACAGAACACAATCAAAATTTATACATAGCTTTCATTGACCAGTTGTCAATGTTCTTCTCGGTGTCTCTCAGGGTCGGCCTCTTTTCCTTTTACCTGTTATTTCCCACCTGAGGGCTTGCTTTGCTATTCGGTTTTGATCTCTTCCCATCACAAGTCCAGCATATGAAGATCGTCTTTTCTTTATTACTGAAGATATTAGTGGTTGATTGGCGATTTCTCTAATTTCCTCGTTTGTTTTGAATTCGTTCCACGCTATACCAAGTATTTTCCTTAGACATCTATTTTCAAATGCGTTCAACTTTTTTTTACGTCTCTTGTTGTTTTCCAGCTTTCACACACATACGTAAGGGTTGATATTACATTTCATTTGAATCGTCTAAGCTTACCCCTTTACTACCAGACTTTATACAAAAAAGTACAACTGGGTAAAAAAAAAAGTAAAGTACCCCCGTCACGCCAAGTGGCGGCGTATAGGGAATATGGTGTTAGTGACCATAAATTTTACAGACCTTCGGCACATGATTTTTGGGGTAATGTGGTCGGTATTACGCCCGTGCGGCTTTACTTTCCCAGAAAAAAAATCCGGTACCCATTTAAGGCTGTACAACTGGGTACCGGATCAAAAATAAGGCAAATAACAAGTATTCTTTAGAGCAACATTCCTTTGGACCTTATGCACCTCATCATCATCGAGTGCCTTCTCCGCAACGAAGGTTGGCTACCATGGATCGCCATTCTTCTCTGCTTCTTGCTTTGATGGTGCAGGCTGTCATAGATTGACTTGTCCATCTTTTGATGTTACTCGTCCATGTTAGTCTTGGTCTGCCTCTGCCTCTTCTAGCTTGTATTTTTCCTTCCAATATTACTTTTAGTAGGCTGTTGTGTCCATTAACATGCCCCAAAAATTTCATTTGTCTTGTCTTAATTGTATTTAGTAGTTCTCTTTTTATTTTCAGTTTTTTTTAAAACTTCATCGTTTGTTATCTTTTTTTCCCATCTGGTTCAATCTTATCATTTCATTACGCACCTACATGCTCAATTTATTTGGTTTTGTTGTTATTGCTGTTGTTGTTGTTGCGTTCGCCAGCTTTCAACTCTGACGAAGTCCCTAGAGACTAGGAACTGAATTTTGCGTGTTAATCCATTTTTCCCTGGCAGCCGTGTGCACAAGGGTCCCTCGCCGCACAGGCAGATAACTCCGAATTTATTTAATATTATTGAATATAAATGAATGAGACAGTTCAATATGTAAACGTGTGTATGATGGTTAAAAAAATAAGTAAATGAAAAAAAAAAATTCATAGTAATATTTAATTGCAAATCTTTAGATGTTTTTTGCCCTTTTATATGTTACAAAGGTCTTTGTCTAACAAAGTTATATCAAACGAAAAAAACTATATAACAATGACCAAATATGTTTAGTAATTTTTATCTTTATTTTCTTTCTTATTTATTACATTATTATTTCTTACTTATTATTCCAATTAGTTCAGTTGTATTCAGTACAGTTCAAGCAGGGTACCAAATCATGAAGCCATTGTTGACAAAATACAAGTCACGCCATCAAAATCACTATTTACCACATTTTCTCGAGTACAAGGAAAGAAACTCAAAGAATAAAACATATAGAAGGGAAATAATCGAAAAATCATGTCTATAATATTTTGTTGCATCCCTTAATAAGTGAAAAATATTATTTTAAAGTATTAACGCGTGTTCTCGTCTTATGTACATTTAAAAAAAAGTAAAGTGCCACCGTCTCTTCAAGTGGCTTATAGGGAATATGGTGTTGGTGACCATAACTTTTACAGACCTTCGGCACATGATTTTTGGGGTAATGTGGTCGGTATTACGCCTGTGCCGCTTTAATTTCCCAGAAAAAAATCCGGTACCCATTAAAGGCAGGGTGAACCTGGAAGCCGTCGGTTGGGATCGAACCCTACCTCTTGTCATTTGTAGTCCAGTTCACTAACGGCTGAGCTATCGCGGCTCCCGTCTTATGTACATACTTCAAATATTTTCATGGACGAATATACTCGTCGTTGAGAGGGAAATTAACAATGACACAATACTCCACACACTTGTAACGACAGTCACCTCCTATGTTTTCTATTCTATCTATTGACCTTTCGAGCCGGGCGTAGACCAAGATACTCCCTCTCTTATCTAAATTTTTGTTCTAGCAGTTTTCAATTATTTTAAAGATATTTTATCAAATCTCGCCATTTGTCTCTGTTCTGTGCAAGCAGCTCTATCTCAGTGAGGGAGGCGATTCCTTCTGCTCTTGCCTCTCTCATCAATGCTCTTCTCAGTGTCTCTCTGGGTCTTCCTCTTTTCCTCTTACCTGTTGTTTCCCACATGAGGGCTTGCTTTGCTATTCGGTTATTATCTCTTCTCATCACATGTCCAACATATGACCATCGCCTGTTCTTGATTACTGAAGATATTAGTGGTTGATTGGCGATTCTATTTCTATTCTAGAAGGGGCATATATGGATACCAGGAAACAGGAACAAGGCAAAGGTGCTAGCATCCATACGGAGTCTTTTGGAGTCATCACTTTAAGACAGGAAGACTGTGATATCTCGTTGTCTGTTAAATTTAAAGCGTCATTATGATTTGTACTTTATTTGATGAAAACTTGGTTAGGTTAGTTATTAATATTTATATTGTCGTGATTTTTATCAATTATTTTTAAGCAGCTTAAAAGTGTTCACAGTTGCTGGTATTTCAATTATAATTTAGATGAATTCTCTATCTCTTGATGACGTTCGTGAGTCAAAAACATAGAAAATAACGTAAGGCACCATTGATATAAGATACATCTGAAGTGACATTGTTTCCAGTTTGAAATTAACGTCACGTATTATTGAGATAAAACTGACCTATCAGCTTGAAATGCGAGAATCTTGATCTGAATTCTTCCATCGCCGCTAGGCGTCGCATAAGATTCATTGTGAAATTCGTCATCATCTAACTTCTGTGCGAGATGTTCAATTTAATTCAATTAGTCTAGCTCTGCTACCTTTGCTTCTTTTATCAATGTTCTTTTCAGTGTCTCTCTAGACTTTCATCTTTGTATGTACCTTGATGTTTTTCGCATGTCAAATCTTAAGAGTTTCTTTTGAAATTCTTTTGTTGATCCTTCTCAACACATGCCAGACGTATAGTCATTTTCTTCTCTTAATTGCAGATGAGACAGTTGCTTGCTTGGCCATTCCTCTTATTTCAACATTAGTCTTGAATTCATTCCATTGTACACAGAGTATACTTCTTAGATATTTTCTTTGAAAGCGTTATTTTTTTTTATCAAACTCTTTTGTCTTTTTCCTTAGCTTTCATATATGTAGGTAAGGATTGATAATATGTTTTAGTTGAATTCAAGACTAAAGGTGTTAATTACTTTCAATTTTGTTTATCATCTTGATCTTGTAGAAAATTGCAAATTATATCTTTCTCTCCCTCTATTAAATTAGTAAGTGCATCTTTAGATGGTATATTTAAGTAAGTATATTTATATGTTATACGTCATTAATTAACATTAAATTAGTAAGTGCATCTTTAGATGGTATATTTAAGTAAGTATATTTATATGTTATACGTCATTAATTAACATTAAATTAGTAAATGAATCTTTAGATGGTATATTTAAGTAAGTATATTTATATGTTATACGTCATTAATTAACATTAAATTAGTAAATGAATCTTTAGATGGTATATTTAAGTAAGTATATTTATACGTCATTAATTAACATTAAACCAAAATTGAAAAAAAAACCACAAATTACTTTTAAGAAAGTATTTGGCTCTTCAATAATTTGTGCAGACAAATAGTATCCTAGATGAGATTGTCCTCATGATGTTTTTGAGATGAAATAAAAGAAACTTAGAAAGTGTGGAGTTCCTTTAAATTGTCTTTGTTTATATGTAATTTTAATGTGAGCAGTTATTTAACGTTAGTGCCATCACGCCGACGCTACAGTCCTTGAGCGAGCGGCTGCGTTCATTAAACTGAATCATACGTTATGGGTGCATCCATTGTTGACAATATTGTGTGTGCTGCGTCATAATGATGGACGATCGTATGTCCCAAACCCGGATCCCTAAGATCGTAACGAAGGACAGGATGATAAAGATTACGTTGCAGTTCGTGAATCTGCAGTCCTGGTGCGACTCCCAGATCTCAATGTCCATAGGTGCTCAGATCCCCTCCTCAGCAAGTCCCGCATTGTCCAGGGACTGACGACTCCAGTTCTGTGTTGGTTGATTAGTCTTCTTACACGGCCACTAAGTTTCTCGTTTCTGGCTGTGCCCATCTTAACTCTCATCTCTTTCATCCATCCCAGATCTCCATGTTAGTCAGGAGGGGTGTTGCCTAAATGTAGGAGTGATATGAGGAAGTCGTGGATTGACTTGTGAACCAGTTTATCTTTCCACGTTTCGAGTTTTCCTGGGGAGAAGATCTGAACACTTATGGATAGTTGTCTCATGTAAAGAAAAAAAAAAGTATAGTACCCCCGCCAAGCCAAATGGCGTATAGGGAATATGGTATTAGTGACCATAAATTTTACAGACCTTCGGCACATGATTTTTTGGGGTAATGTGGTCGGTATTACGCCCGTGACTCTTTACTTTCCCAGAAAAAAAAATCCGGTACCCATATAAGACTGGGTGAACCCGGAAGCCGTCGGTTGGGATCGGACCCTACCCCTTGTCCTTTGTAGTCCAGTTCACTAACCACTGAGCTATCGCGGCTTCTCTAACACTTAAGTAACAGTTAATTAACTGAGCATCCGTATCATTATCTGATAAATATTAGATTAACAACACTGACTCTAGCTTCCCTACACTATGTCATTGGACTAACTGGTTATGACGATGATTGATGGTAGTGATGTTGATGGATGGTAGTAATGATGATGTATGGTAGTAATGATGATGGATGATAGTAATGGCGATATGTGGTAGTAATGATGGAGGTTGGTAATTATGATGATAGTAATGATGAATGATGGTAGTAATTATGGTGTATGGTAATTATGATGGTAGTAATGATGAATGATGGTAGTAATGATGGTGGATGGTAATTATGATGTTGGATGATAGTGACGATAGTGGATAGTAGTTATGATTGTGGATGTTAGTAATCATAATGGATGGTAGTTATGATGTTTGATGTTATTAATGATAATGAATGGTAGTTATGATGGTGGATGTTAGTAATGATAAAGGATGGTAGTAATGATGGCGGATGGTAGTTATGATGGTGTATGGTAGTAATGATAATGAATGGTTGTTATGATGATGGATGGTTGTTATGATGATGGATGGTAGTAATGATGATGGGTGGTTTTTAAGATGATGGGTGATAGTAATAATAATGGATGGTAGTTATGATGGTGGATGGTAGTAATGATAGTGGATGGCATGTTGGACCCGCCATGTTGTCCGGACATATCCATTTCAATCCAGCCGTTGCCTGGCCAAGCTCTGTGGCTGACCAAGCACTGAACCTCAGGGAAGTGACTTATTTCCCTTGTTTGAGAGTCTAGCATATTATCGCCATCTATTTAGATTTATATCCTTATATATTTTTGTGTTATGAATTGTTGTTCCTGCTGAAGGCCTTTTGGCCGAAACGTCGTTCTACTTTTGTTTTGTTTCTCACCTTGGGAATGCTGTTACCATACCACTTTTTCCTTGTTTTTAAATTTTCTTTAATATCATTAGCTTTACATTAGCTTCTCATTTCTATGCATCTTGATGCCTTTATCCAGAAACTAACCAGTATCTAAGTTTAAGTATGAATTAAAGAGAAAGACTAACCAGTATCCAAGTATAAGCAATACTTTCCCGTGTGTTACCGGGGCCTCATTATCAAGGAAGTAAAGAATAGTGACACTGTGACCTTCCAGGCATGTCGTAAGAGGCGACTAAGGAGATTGATCGATGGCTTGACAAGCTGTCATTGTAAAAAGTATTGTTATGGAAACAGCGCCATATATTTTAGAGCAGTGATCTCTGCAATATGTGCCACTTTGGCACGCAAGGTTTCTTTTTCTGAGATTGTGGTTCTGCCCTATGTGCCGTCTTCGGCTCGAAAGGACAATATTTAATCATCATCATTATCACCACCACAATTATCATTAGCAAGACTTTTGCTTTAAATCTCTCTTAGGTCTCTTCCTTCTCCAATACTAAATTCACAACCAATGATTGGCTTTGCTTAATTAAAGTGACACTATTAGAAATGAGAGCCGCAATGGCTCAGTGGTTAGTGAACTGGACTACAAAGGACAAGAGGTAGGGTTCAATCCCAACCGACGGCTTCCGGGTTTACCCAGCTTTAATGGGTACCGGATTTTTTTCTGGGAAAGCAAAGCGACACGGGCGTAATACCGATCACATTACCCCAAAAATCATGTGCTGAAGGTCTATAAAATTTATGGTCACTAACACCATTTTCCCTATACGCCACTTGGCGTGACGAAGGCACTTTACTTTTTCACTTTATTAGAAATGAGGTCAGGTGACAAAAACCACGATTTATTAACTTCTCTCTCTGCCATAAAGTCTCAATCAGAGTAGGATTCCAGACTCTCTTATGAAGTTCAACTGTCTGTTTAAGCGATTCAATTGCCCCATATTAACTTGACATTGTTTCTATTTGGTGACCTTAAGTATTTGGTGAGGGGCTGAATAAATATATTTGTGGGAATATTTCCAAGCTGTTATTTGGTTCAAAGCCCAGACACCCCATCAAGGCCAGCTCCTTGTCGTGGGGATGGGGCTTAACAGTCACCAGGGACTGAAAACCAAGACTGGCCAGGCCTTCCTACACCCGTGCAAGACCACAGTCTGCTCTAGCAATTTTAAGTGCTGAAGTCGGAGGCAACCAGCCAAAAGGCGCACTACAAAAATCAGGATGCCACGCACTCACGCCAATGGGAAGCATGCCTATAACTGCAAATCGATATGGCACTCGCCCTGTGATGGACACTCAGGCAGGTGCAGCGCCGGGCCCTCAGCCTCGAAAGGGCCCAACCTATATTACTGGATGTCCTTCTCAATCGCTCTGTGGAGTCAGGGGGCGAGAGAATAGAGTTACTGGCCAACCCAAAATAAGACCACTCAAAATAATGCACTGGAATGCTGAAGGCATCAACAGCAAAAGAGATGGGTACAGTAAAAAGATAGAATTAGAAAATATCCTGCATGAAGAACAAGTAAGCATATGCTGTTTGCAGGAAACCCATCTAAACAACGACATAGCCTTGAAGATTAGGGGATACCAGTGCTACCGATCTAACAGGAAAAACAGACAAAAGGGCGGAATACTGACTCTTGTAAGGAACAACATTAATGCATGTCAGATTGAAGTGTATATGGATGGGGCGGAATATCAAATACTGCACCTCAGGACAGGAAATACAGACTTCCATCTACTAAACTACTACTGTCCGAGTGACCGCCCACTAGCACTAGACACAATTACATTAAAAGAAAGAATAATTGTATGTGGAGACTTTAACAGCCATTCACAGAGCTGGGGCTATGAAGATATGGACAAGAGAGGTGAAGAACTTGAAAATTGGCAGGATGACAATGGGCTTATACTATTAAACCAGGCAACAGATCCACCAACATTCTATTCCAGATCATGGCATACCACATCTACACCAGACCTTGCTTTCCATTCACCAGACCTGGATTGGAATATCACACGTATTGTTGGGAAACAACTTGGAGGCAGCGACCACCGACCTGTCTTTTTAGTGGTGCAAAATGAGGCCGTCAGGGAGAGCAGCACTCTCTCCAGATGGAATTACAAAAAGGCAGACTGGAAAATGTATCAACATTACACCAGTGTACTGACTAAAGATCTAAATACAGACAGAGACATCAACAAAATAGTTGATGAATTCAGTAGACTAATAATACAAGCTGCCAGTGAAACAATACCCAGAGGGGCACGGAAACACTACAAACCATACTGGAGTAGTGAACTAGAGCAACTGCACAATGACATGGAAACATCTCGAAAACAAGCAGAAAATAACCCCTGCCAGGAACACCACAATAACTATCAGCATGCTAAAGCCAAATTTCAATGGGCTAAACTACAAGCCAGACGGAGAAGTTGGAAAGAGAAAACAGAGTACATGAATCTAGAACGAGACACAAGAAAAGTGTGGAAGCTTGTAAAACAGCTGAATGATGAGGGTACAGAAGGGAACACAAAAATTACACTGAAGAAGGATGGAAACATTCTAACAGGTAAACATGCAGCAAATCACTTTGCAGACTCCTTTGCAAATGACAACAATATTGAAATTAGCCTAGAGAAACGTCAAGAGACCCGTCTAAAACAACAAAATGCAAGACAAGAAGAGACTGCACATGAAGTCATGGAAATACCCATTACACAAAGAGAGCTAGAGCTGGCAATATCCAAATTAAAAATGAAAAAGTCACCAGGTAGTGATGGAGTGTCTAATGAAATGATTAAGAACTTGGGAACTGCAGCTAAAGCAAAACTACTGCAGATCTACAACATTTGCTGGATCACAGGTAAAGTGCCACAGGCATGGAGAGAAGCAATTATGATACCATTACTAAAGCCAGGAAAAGATGGTTCAATGACATCCAGCTATAGACCAATCAGCCTTACAAGCTGTTTGTGTAAAACAATGGAACGTATAATCAATCTCAGACTGCAGTGGTACCTGGAAAGTGAAAATCTCCTTGTCCCACAACAAGCAGGCTTTAGACAGTGTTACTCTACCGAAGATCAGGCAACCTATCTTTCCCAGGAAATTGAGGATGCGTTTCAAGAAAAGAAACTGGTACTAGCAGCATGGATAGACCTAAAGAAAGCATTTGATAAGGTATGGAAGGAAGGGCTTTTGAAGAAACTGAGAAATTATGGAGTAAATGGCAGGATGTACAAATGGGTCAAAGCATACCTGCATAACAGGAGAGCCAGAGTGCAACTGGATGGTCTTAAGAGTAAGAAGGTCTTACTGCGCCAGGGCGTTCCACAGGGAGGGGTACTATCTCCAACACTTTTTCTGATCTACATCAATGACCTAGTTACTGAACTACCACATGGTATCAAAGTGGCAATGTATGCAGATGACTTGGTAATGTGGTGCACAGAGGAGTATGCAACAGTGGCCTCCAAATTGTTACAAAGAGCTATGAATGCACTGAATTCATGGACAAATAGATGGTGTATCAGCATCAATACAGACAAATGCAGTACTACACTTTTCACTCTTTCCCCAAAACAAAAAGCAGGAGCCATCTATATAAACAATGAGCCTGTGAAAGAAGACATACAGGCTACGTATCTCGGAGTTACATTTGATAACAAACTATCTTGGAAACAGCAGATAAATAAGGCAACCCAAAAAGCAAGGAGAAAATTGGCTATTCTAAGAAAGCTGTGTGGAACTACGTGGGGTGCGAGTGGGAAAATACTCAGTAAAGTTTACCAACAGAGTATACGCCCACATTTAGAATATGGATCATCTGCATGGTGTTCAGCATCAAACACCACACTTCAAGAACTGGATAAAGTACAAAACCAGGCACTTAGGGTCATCACAGGAGCAATGAAATCAACACCAATATTAGAGATGGAGAAATTGTGGAGGATACCAGCACTGAGAGAACGGAGGGACACAAAGGTGCTGATACAGGCAGAAAAATTTGCTTGCATGCCGAGACATCCAATGAAGGACCGATTCCAAAATCTTGCATTGGGACGACTTAAGAGAAGCAGTTTTATCCACCAAGCCAAGCGTATTAGTAGACAAACACCAGACATGCCAAGAGCTGTTAACCCCCTACTGCCCATACCAGAACAGACTCCCTGGACAGAGGAATCTGGATTATCAGTTCAAATACGGACAGAAGTGAAAGGAATAGTTGATAAAGAGGAACAGAATAGTCTACAGCGAAAAACAATAACTCTCAGTTTCCTGGATGAAGAATACCCACAAGACCTATGGATTCGTGTGTATACAGATGGATCAGCACAGAATGCAGTAAAAAAATGGGGGAGCAGGTGCATATATAGAATACCCAAATAACACTAGGGATATGAATAAAATAGCAACAGGGAAATATTGTCACAATTATGATGCAGAAATACAAGCAATAAAGTTAGCAATAGAAAAACTGCTGAACATTAATCTTAGCCCGCAGCCTGTAGTGTTTTTGACAGATGCAAGATCAGTACTCCAGGCACTACAATCCAGAAAATTACCACATCTGCAGACCTTATTGACTGAACTCTGCAAGCACCACAGGGTTGCCCTGCAGTGGATCCCATCTCACTGTGGAATACCAGGAAATGAGAAAGCAGATCAGTTGGCAAAGGAAGGTTCAACAGGCACACAACTAGATACACCTGTTACATACCATCATAAGAAACAGATAATCAAATCAATCAGAGGACCACAAGCCCCAAATCAGGATGCCTTTTATAATATGAATAGATATGAACAAGTTATCATTATACGTCTCAGAACAGGACACAATCGACTCCATAGTCACATGTATACAAAATTCAAGATCGGCACCTCAACTACTTGTACATGTGGACAGGCGCCCCAGACTGCTGAACACATACTTCAAGACTGCACTGAATATAGTAGACTGAGGAAAATCCATTGGCCCATAGATACAACACTACAGACAAAACTATATGGGCCACTGCAAGAATTACAAAAGACAGTAACATTTATACAGGAAACGACATTGCAGATATAGACAATGCTTCAGGCGAACGAAAGATAGATAGATAGATAGCCCAGACATATTGCCGTCCTGACTTTCTTATTTATTAAGAGTCCGCAATCGTGGAGTTTATAGTTAGATATTGAACCCTTCAAAAAGTAATATGCCTTCTTGCTTTGTACGAAACAATTTCAAGATTGCGTACAATTTAAACCTAGACATATCTGCCTCCTTGAGAGATGGACATCATTATCCAGCATCTTGTGTCTATTTGAACAGTTTTACATCATTAATTTTTTATTATTTGGTATACAAAAATGAGGAAGATACTATGCAATCCATTTTTGACAATGGAAACAAGAAAAAGAGTTTTTAAATGTTATGTAGAGCCAGTTTTAACATATGGATGTGAATCATGGACAATAGGACAACGGACAAGAAAATCACTGGAGTTTGTAGAAATGTGGTTTTACAGAAGAATGTTGAGAATACCATGGACAGCTAAGAAGAGTAATGAAATGTTCTGAAAGAGGTCAAAGCAAAAAGAGAACTAATTTCCAATATTAGGAAGAAACAATCATCATTTTTTGGCCATGTAATGAGAAGAGAACAACTGGAATATATTGTAACAAGTGGAAAAATTGAGGGACGAAGAGATAGAAGAAAGCAAAGAGAAAAAATACCAGACAGCTTAAGAGAATGACTTGGCAGAAGGTCAACAACAGAAATGATAAATAACTGTCGAGATCGAAAGTTGTAGAGAGACATGATCACCTACGCCAGTAGGCCCGGTACTATATTATGATGATTTTTGGTATTTATTTGTTTGTGCAATCTTCCTTTTGTGTCGTATTAATTTTATTTTTAATTCAGTTATGGACCAATTAAATCGTCGCTAACTACTAGAGGTATCGGTCGACAGCAGGCTGAGAAGCGCTGATTTACTTTAGACTTTCAACCCTACACTGTCATAATGGTTAGTATTTATCCATTTTGCATTATCTTCACAAAGACTGACAGGGCCTGCGTAATCGAAACATTGACACGTTTATAAAGGAATCCATTTTATTATGTAAAAGAGAATCCAAGCTTGGATATCGTCTCATTAACTATGTTTGTGGGTCAGAATAAGCACACTCTGTTAAATGATTTCCAAAGACCGTGCAATAGATGAGCAAGTACAATGTTTGCGTCTTTTATTGATGTATGGTTGGTAACAGTGGCTTCCCTTCTTTCTTCATTTCCTGTGAGACCACGGGTAGCACAGAGGGTTGGGGGGGGGGGGGGGGGAGAAACACATTCTCAAAACATGAAAAGATGCAGCAAAAAAGTAACAAAATAAATCACAGTCTAATTGTTTATTTTATTTCTTCGAAAACACAAGAACCATTTTCTAACTTTTCATTTTATTTCACATGATAAATTTTTACTATCAATGGTTTTAAGAAATTAACGGCTTTTTAATCTTTTATTTTATTTTGAAAATAAAGAGTTGAATATAAAGAACAATATTTGCTTAAAACAATTTTATAAATAATTTTTTGAGTTAGTTAGATTATTTTAATTGAATGTCAAATCTGAAAATAAATGTATACTAGCTTCACATAGAATAATGTTCATGCTATAAATGAAATATAACAGATATTCTGTGAGCTTATCGGCCCAGAGGTCACGTCGGTGTCCCAAACATTAACCCTTCCGGATAACTCTTACGCAATCTAAAATACGAACACACAAAATAATAAGACATTTATATTATTTTAAAAACACATGTATATAAACATAACAGCAATATATTTCTTTGTTATCACGTGACTTAGTTTAATATCTTAATTTCATTTCTGAGGTAACTAGACATTGTATTATCAAGACAACTCGTCTACTCATTTCAACAATATAATTGTCAATTACCTGGTCAACGATGCATTCCAAGCGACAAGGACAAGATCAATTTTAACTTGCAATCATGTTTCTGGTAGGAAGTTGAACATGTCTTATTCTTCTTTCTTTCCTCGTTTGCCTTTCAGCGTCGAGGGGAGATATAATTTGCGGTCTTTTGCTCTTCTGTTCGCCTCTGCTGCTGTTATGCTTCCTAGTGCTTCTAATATTCCATAGATCCATATTTTTCGTGGTCGTCCATTGGGCCTGGTGTTCTCGTAACGTTTATTGAGGTCTCGTTGTTTTGTGTTTTGATCACTCTGCCTTGTCACGTAGCCAAACAATTGTATCTGTTGTTTCTTTGTATATTCTATGGCGGGAGTTATTCCTAGCTTTGTTCTCAATACTTCATTTCTGATCTTATCTTTCAAGCTGTTTCCTGTCATTCGTCTAACACATTTTTATCTCTGTAGTGGTTATTTTTTCCCTTGTTCTTGCATCTAGGGACCAAGACTGGCATTGGTAGCACACCGTTGGGACGAAGATTGTATTGTAAAGTGCCAGTTTTGGCTCTAAAGTTATTTTCTTGTTGGACAATGGTGGTGATAGCTGTCCAATGATTTGACAAGCTTTGATGCATCTTGAGTCTATCTCTGCCTGTTTGTGAATTATCGTTTGTCACTAAACTGCCTAGGTATTTAAATTCCTCTACACACACACATATATATATATATATGCGATCAGGACTCAATCAGAGTAGAACTCCAGACTTTCACACGAAGACAGCTGTTTGTTTAAGCCTGTTAGATCCACTCCGATTGAATACCTGTTAAAACGTTGCATTGTGTTCTAAACAACATATATAAGTTGCCTGCCTTCTATAGTTATGCTGATGTTAAGTTTGTTGAACCTGTCACGCCAGAAAGTGCTACATTTTTCCGACCTTTGAAACATTGAATCTTATACTGTTAAAAAAAAAAAAAAAACAACTAAAAGTTAAAGACGAGCGAAGGATGTTATTCTCAATGCATCTAGAACCACAACTACTTCAGCTACATAAGGATTATATCTAAAATGCTACTTTAAGAAAAGAACCAACAACTGTGTTAATAACAGTGTGTGTGTGTGACTTACCTATATTCACAGATGAATCTATTTTTGGCGCCACAGGGAATGTTGTTCCATTGGAATCCTGCATCTTTTCTTATTTCAATACATTTCTCATCCTTTACTGATATTAAAAGAAAATGTAGATAAGTGACACAGCAGTTTCATATAGAGTAAAACACATCGTTCTGGTGTTAATAACAATTTATTATTAGGAACCTGAAAGAAAGACTTTAGCGAATCAATTCAGAGGAATAGGTATGTTTACAGCACTCGGAAAAAATGTCAAAGCTGAGTGGCAGTGTTCTCTAGCGTTTGGCTTTTCGTGGCGAGGCGCTGTGCCACTGAGTACGGGTTTGATCCTGCTTAGGTCCATATATTGTTCTTTGTTTTTTTCTCTGTTGTTGATTATTTGTCATTTTTTCCGAGTGTAAACATACCTCTTCCTCTGAATTGATTTTTTTATTATCGCCTCGGTAGTTTCCATCTATAATAATATTCACTTATTATTATCTGTCTCCAAGAAGACTTTGTTTGATTCATTTCCTTCTATACCTAGTCGTGTTTATAGAGAGATATAAAGTTTTGTTACTCGCCAGTTGGCGGCTTCAGCCATTGCCAATTGATGGTATTATAACGTTTCTTTGATGTTGTCTGTCCATCTTACTCTGGGTCTGCCACTTGCTCTTCTTCTTTCTTCTCTTTCAAAATATTTGCTTGGTACGATGAGGAATCGTACTAACTAACAGAGTCTTAGCGAGCAAATTTTTACTGATGCCCAAACACAATGAAAGTGCCTAACACATATCAGAGAGAAACATTCAACTTTTTTGTTTTTAGATAATACAGAAAGACAGCATTTGGAGTCCAGCACAGTCAAGTCAAAATAGGTGGAAAGAGAGGTAAGGAACAACATATAGAGATTTGAATGACCGGCTTGTCATCGTGAAACAGAATGGAATCCGAATGTAGTTAACAAGGAAGTGAATGCCCTTATTTGTGAAAGCTGCAGTGATACGAGCATGCTTGTCTTCAAATGAGGTTCTGTGGTACGCCTTTAACGAAGTTTGTTGGCTTTCACTACCCGTTCCAGTGACATAATGATTCCCGAGGATAGCAGCTCATACACAACAGTGAGAAGTAGTTTGACGATGGGAATAATGCCAGTGATGAAAACTTGTAATTTGTTTGAGATTCAAGTGTATTCGATGTTTGTATGTGCTGTGTGACTCAATGACGCGGATAAACAGAGTAGAGACAGGCGTAATTCATTGACAATGACAAGTATCGATACAGAGACCAAAACTTGATGTATCACTTTCATGTATGTCCCGGGCCATGCTTGTGTTGAGGGCAACAACAGAGCAAACAGACAGGCCGCTTCATCAGTATTAGCTGATGTGCGGCCACTAGATCGGGAAGACATTATTAACAACCTACGAGAGATGGCTCAAACAAAGACCTTATACATAAGTACGGAAACACGTCTATCTAGACTGTGTGAACTGGGAGTGAGGACCCATGTTGCCAGAACAGAGCGAAATTCTGGACGAAAGAGTGGCTCTGTTAACCAACATCGAACTAACACAATTAGTCGCTATGTGATGGACATTTTGATGATGATGATGATGATGCGGTCGCCCGATGATTTGAGGTATTCTAGCGGATACGAACCGTAGACTTCCTCCTCGTCATCCGCCCTTAAAAGGACGTTAAGTGGACGTAGTTACGTTGTGTTGAAGTTTGCAGTGTAACACTGTGATATTTGCGCCTTTCGGCCCAACACATCCGACTTCAGCCGACATTTTTGAGTACCGGGTTTGTCTTCCCTCTTCGATCCCTGCTCGCTTGGCCAGACTAGACAGGTTAGTCTGTTTCTGGAGGCACCGCGGAGAGGTGTAGCAGGGTCTGGATGGTTCTGGTTCACCGATCCTGGCGCAAGCCATCAGTTATGAGTCACTGACGACTTCCAGCTCTGGTGCTGGGTGGGGCGCGCCTTCGCCTCCATGGACATTTTGAGGGGAATATAAGAGCATCTACGGAAGTGTCCGGAGCGCTGTGATGATGGTTATTATTTAGCATAAGATAAAATAGAAGTGGAACTTTCTGTCAATGTGGCGGATAGGCGACAGGGACCATTGATGCACTGTCTGAAAAGTGTTCCTTGTTGCAGTTTCCTCATATTCCAAGTCCGGCCTGTTGCCGGAGCAACTCTGTTCACACCGTGAGCTGTGCTTTTCATCGGGATGGTGTTTCTATATTCAGATTTCTTACGATGAATAATGATATCGTATGACGAAGGACAGTTCTGCTGCGTTCACTTTCGGTGCCGCTTGGCCTTATGTCTTTTGACGTGTGTTGAGTTTGTTATGATGGGGACTGTAGCTGCCTTTCTTTGTTTGGATAATTGATGATACGTTAATTCGGATGATTCCTCTGGCACGGGCGGTTGAGCAATTATGGATTTTAACTTTTGCAGTGATACCGGTGCCTACTCTTTGTAGTGGCCAATTCTTGGCAGTAACCAAGGCATTGAAATGGTTAGAGTCACAAGACTACATCCACGCATGTATACTGAGTGATTCGATGAGCATGATAAAAAAAAAGTGGAGGCGGGCTTTGTACGCATGCAAAGGGTAGAGTCGTTGCAGAAATCCAAAATACGTAAGGTCACCCTTGTCTATGTCCCTGGACATGCGGGAGTACGGGGAAATGAGAGAGCGGGCAGGTTGGCTAGCTGCGCTGTCGTTGAGGACGGGCAACCGACGGATCGGGCGGACATCATCAATGCACTCCGAGATGTGGGAAGAGCACAGGACTTCGACAAACACAGATCAACGTCACTTCTTCGGATGATGGAAATGGGAGTTAAGATGGGCACAGCCAGAAATGAGAAACTTGGTGGCCGTGTAAGAAGACTTATCAACCAACATAGAACTGGAGTCGTCAGTCGCTGGACACTGAGGGAATTGCTGAGGAGGGGATCTGAACACCTATGGACATGTTCGGAGTGCAATGATGATGACCCGCAAATAACTCAATAACTCAATAACCGGTGCCTTCGAATAACTATAACTATATGATAGCAAGTCTCACATGTGTGGATACTTGAAATGTTTCTTGTCACAAACATCCGTCACTAAATTGTCACACATTACTTCAGTCATAAATTTAGCACCATTCGTGTGATATGAATTAGAACTACTTATGTTAAAAACTAGTTTTAAGCATGAGTGGGATGTGCTAGACTAGTGACACTATTTTAATAGGTAACGAGCTGGACACAGTGTATGCAGGGAATGACTTGCACTTTTTTCAACTGCCTACCAGTCTCACAGTAGTAGTACAATTATTCTCATGTTCCTACTCTATAAAATACAGCGAAATGTCCACGATTAGAACTAAAATGTCACTCTTAGTTTGCGGCAAACAGCTGTGATTGCTTTCATTTCCCGACACGAATTACCTGCTGGTTGGGCTCAAATTTGAAGGGATAAATCGATAAGTTTGCAGCAAAGAGAACGAATTACCTGCTGGTTGGGCTCAAATTTGAAGGGATAAATCGATAAGTTTGCAGCAAAGAGAACGAATTACCTGCTGGTTGGGCTCAAATCTGAAGGGATAAATCGATAAGTTTACAGCAAAGAGAACGAATTACCTGCTGGTTGGGCTCAAATTTGAAGGGATAAATCGATAAGTTTGCAGCAAAGAGAACGAATTACCTGCTGGTTGGGCTCAAATCTGAAGGGATAAATCGATAAGTTTACAGCAAAGAGAACGAATTACCTGCTGGTTGGGCTCATATCTGAAGGGATAAATCGATAAGTTTACAGCAAAGAGAACGAATTACCTGCTGGTTGGGCTCAAATCTGAAGGGATAAATCGATAAGTTTACAGCAAAGAGAACGAATTACCTGCTGGTTGGGCTCAAGTCTGAAGGGATAAATCGATAAGTTTACAGCAAAGAGAACGTCCTGCCTTGAGCCACTGTTCTCTGCAATGTGTTTCAGTCACAGAAAAAACCCCCCAGTGAAATCTACTTTCCTGTCAATTGTTTTTCACAGTTCTTATTCATTATTGCACATTTATATAAATACTTTGTTGCTAATAGCATAACGCATGAACCCTTGTTTAATAATTACAGATCTTCTCGTCCTGGCATATAATTTGATCAAATTTAAAAAGAAGAAATTTTCAGAGCTTATTTCTCCTATTTGTTATTTACTAGAATTTTTTTTTAATGAAACAATCATTTATCGAAGCCAAGTAAAATACACACACACACACACACACACAAACAAGCAAAAAACAAGCAAAAAACGGTACATTTGTTACATACGATAATTGGGTTCCCCACTTCTCCAGTTGGAGTAGGACTCTAATGATTTTCTACTTGGTACCCATTCCCAGATTGATTGATGATATCTTGATGAACCACCGATCCAGGCTCTGTCGACTGTAAAGTAACATTAAAATTCATCATCATCATCATTATCATCGTGTGCCATACCAGGTGGTGTAGGCTATTATAAAGTAAAATAAAGAGCCCCGTCACGCCAAGTGGCACATAAGGAATATGGTGTTAGTGACTATAATTTTTACAGACCTTCAGCACATGATTTTTGGGTAATGTGGTCGGTATTACGCCCGCGCCGCGTTACTTTCCCAGAAAAAAACTCCAGTACTCATTTAATGCTGGGTGATCCGGTGCCGTCGGTTGGGCTCGAACCCTACCTCTTGTCCTTTGTTGTCCAGTTCACTAACCACTGAGCTATCGCGGCTTGTAGGCTATCATGTCCTTCCACAATTTCTTATCCACAATGCATCGTGCCAATTCTGTTGTTGACTATTTTCCGCGCCATGACACCTTCTCTCTTTGTTGTCCGCGATCTCTCTTTCCCTGCATTTTGCCAATTGTAACTAACTATTTCAAGTTTCGTCTTCTTATGATGTGCCCGAAAAATGTCCGTTGTTTCATTTTGATCTTAGGAGCTCCATTTTAGGGTTGACCTCTTTGAGATTTATTAATCCACAATTTGATTGATAAAAAGAAAGCGTTTGACAGCATACATAAGTTATCTTTGTGGAAACATTACGGAATACCACCAAAAATTACAAACAGGAGGAAGGAATGAGTGAATGTTTTATGAATTGAATCAGGAGTTAAACAGGGATGCATACTATCACCATTGCTATTTGAAATTACCTTCGATTACAAAATAAGTAAATGTTGCAAAGGTAATAATGGCATTAAATGGTATGACGTGAATTACAAGGAAGATCTAAATTTTGAAAATGATATCATGCTCCTGAGTGACGTTATCAACAACATTCAAAATATCAGTTACCTTATCATCCATGGTAAATATAAACAGGACTTCAAATCAACAGGGACAAAACCAAAAATAATTTAAAATAACAATTCTCCAGTGGGATGGTCAGGCATTAGAAACAGTAAAAAAAAAAAAAACCAGTAAAGAGCCCCCGTAACGTCAAGTGGCGTATAGGAAATATGGTGTTAGTGACTATAAATTTTACAGCCCTTCAGCACTTGATTTTTGGGGTAATGTGGTCGGTATTACGCCCTTGCTGCTTTACTTTCCCAGAAAAAAAAAAATCCGGTACCCATTTAAGACTGGGTGAACCCGGAAGCCGTCGGTTGGGATCGAACCCTACCTCTTGTCCTTTGTAGTCCAGTTCACTAACCACTGAGCTATCGCGGCTCCTTTAACTGCAAAAGATAATACAATTACTTCAAGCCCTCGCTAACCCCCCTCGTTACCCTCCTCTCTTCCCCCAACCAAGGGTTCGAAGAACACAGTTTTAATTAACGCTATTTAGGACAAGACAAAAGAAACTTACTATTGTCAAGAGTCAATTGGCTTCCTAGGAAGGCGTTCAGTTTCTCATTATCCACTTGAACTAAATCGGCTTCGTAGTACAGACATGCTGACTGTTAAAAGAGTGTGTCAGTTACAAACAACATTAATTGCACACAAACGCATTAATTAGATGGCTTTCTTTTATACTTAATACAAAAATTGACCGCTCATGATAATAAATTCTTCTTTTCTCTTTTCACTGATACCTAAAAGGTATCGTAGTTATATCATTTGTCGTTCTTGAGCTGCTCGAACTGTCTGAATTAGTGATTTTCCTTTATTGTTACATGTCTCTGTCACTGCATCTATCCATCTTCTCTGTTCTCTTCTCACTGATACATAAAATGTTTCGTGGTTTATATCATTTGTCGTTCTTGAGCTGCTCGAACTGTCTGAATTAGTGATTTTCCTTTATTGTTACATGTCTCTGTTACTGCATCTATCCATCTTCTCTGTTCTCTTTTCACTGATACATAAAATGTGTCGTGGTTTATATCATTTGTCGTTCTTGAGCTGCTCGAACTGTCTGAATTAGTGATTTTCCTTTGTTGTTACATGTCTCTATCACTGCATCTATCCATCTTCTTTTCACTGATACCTAAAAGGTGTCGTGGTTTATATCATTTGTCGTTCTTGAGCTGCTCGAACTGTCTGAATTAGTGATTTTCCTTTGTTGTTACATGTCTCTATCACTGCATCTATCCATCTTCTTCTCACTGATACATAAAATGTTTCGTGGTTTATATCATGTGTCGTTCTTGAGCTGCTCGAACTGTCTGAATTAGTGATTTCTTTATTGTTACATGTCTCTGTTATTGCATCTATTCAACTTCTTCTGGGTCTTCCTCTTGGTCTTTTTCCATGCATTCTCGAGAAGAACGCCCTTGATGGTGATTGGTGAGGATTCATTCTGACCAGGTGGCCAAACCATTTAGGTTGTTGTTGTTCTATATATTCTTGGCAAGGTTTTATTCCTACCATTTTCTTATGGTTTCATTTGGTTTTCTATCTCTTCTTGTGTTTAATAATAATAATAAATTAACCGACAAATACCTTTACGTGTTGGATGCTAATTATAATATAAAAGCTACTTCATCATCAGTGCCGTCTGCGCATCGAAGGTTGGCTACGATGGAGCGCCATTCCGCTCTGTCTCTTGATATAATGGTGCAGGTTGTCACAAGCTGACTTGTCCTTATTTTGATGTTACTCGTTCATGTTAGTCTTGATCTGCCTCTATTACCCGTTATTTTCCCTTCCAAGATTACTTTTAGTAGGCTGTTGTGTCTTTTAACATACCTCAAAAACTGTCAATTTTCTTGTTCTAATTTCTTGTTCTACAGCTACTTACCAACTATAAAATCATTTAACACTAAAACGGATATTCATCGACGCCATTTTAAATTTTAGATTCTCTTTATCGCGAGATTATTATTTAACTTCGAAAAGATAAACCTCCACACACACACCCCCCCACACACACACATCTCATTTACACACACACACACACACACACACACACATAATGTATGCACTTGTTCGATCTCAATTGAAGATACTCTGACGACTAAACCAAACAAACATTTCATAAATTAAAGCTAAAGAAAAGTTCATGGACTGTTAATTACCGTGCGACTTCCTCCGGTCAATATGGCCGATAGGCGGAAAGGACCATTCAGGCTCAGTGTGAAAAGTGTTCCTTGTAGTTTCCTCATATTCCAAGTCCGGCTTGTTGCCGGAGTTGCTGAGTTTAGTGGTCTGTGCACACCGTGAGCTGTGTACTTCATCCGGATCGTGTTTCGATGTTCCGATTGCTTACGATGAATGATGATATCGTACGGCGAATGACAGTTCAGTTGCGTTCACTTTCGGTGCTGCTTATCCTTATGCCTTTTGGCGTGTGCTTTTGGCTGTTATGATGGGGATTGCAGCTGCCTTTCTTTGTTTGGATCATTCAATGAGATGAGTTTTAATTTGAATGATTCCACTGGCACGGACGGTTGAGCAATTTTGGAATTTAATTGGTTTGCAGTGATACCGAAGCCTTCGACTAACCATAACCATAAATTACCATGACGTATGCACTTCACATATTCTCGAGAAAATGAAGAAAAAAAATCTCCACTATGTTTACTGAGTATCCATGGCACCTAACATCACATGTGTACAACACGTGATCAACTTCTACACACGTTTCATTTTCCGAACTACAATCAGTGCTGTTGTTGACGAATTCAAAGAATGTGTATTCATTAAAATTGTATGTGGAGCTTGTACCAAGACCCTCAAAATGATTCTTCAAACATTTGCCGAATGTTCTTTTAGGTCAAGCACAGTCAACTATAAATTTACAAAGACCCGAAGGTAGAAAATAAAACCGGAAAACTTTCCATCTAGCGTGACTTTATCAACTATAGGAGCTATTGATTCATGACTTCACTTTATCAGCTATAAGAGCTATTGATTCATGACTTCACTTTATCAACTATAGGAGCTATTGATTCATGACTTCACTTTATCAGCTATAGGAGCTATTGACTGCTGACTTCACTTTATCAACTATAGGGGCTATTGATTCATGACTTCACTTTATCAACTATAGGAGCTATTGACTGCTGACTTCACTTTATCAACTATAGGAGCTATTGATTCATGACTTCACTTTATCAGCTATAGGAGCTATTGACTGCTAACTTCACTTTATCAACTATAGGGGCTATTGATTCATGACTTCACTTTATCAACTATAGGAGCTATTGATTCATGACTTCACTTTATCAACTATAGGGGCTATTAATTCATGACTTCACTTTATCAACTATAGGAGCTATTGACTGCTGACTTCACTTTATCAATTATAGGAGCTATTGATTCATGACTTCACTTTATCAACTATAGGGGCTATTGATTCATGACTTCACTTTATCAACTATAGGAGCTATGGACTGCTGACTTCACTTTATCAACTATAGGAGCTATTGATTCATGACTTCACTTTATCAACTATAGGAGCTATTGACTGCTGACTTCACTTTATCAACTATAGGAGTTATTGACTGCTGACTTCACTTTATCAACTATAGGAGCTATTGACGGATGCCTTCACTTTATCAACTAGATGAGCTATTGACTGCTGACTTCAGTTTATCAACTATATGGGCTTTTGACGGAAGACTTCACTTTATCAATTATAGGGGCTATTGACGGATGACTTCACTATATCAAATATAGGAGCTATTGACGGATGACTTCCCTTTATCAAATATAGGGGCTACTGACAGATGACTTCACTTTATCAACTATAGGAGCTATTGACTGATGACTTTAACTTTATCAACTATGAGAGCTATTGACGGTTGACTTCACTTCATCAACTATAGGAGCTATTGACTGCTGACTTCACTTTATCAACTATGGGAGCTATTGACTGATGACTTAACTTTATCAACTATAGGAGCTATTGAAGGCTGACTTCACTTAACCAGCAACCACCCCTGCTCGCAAAGCTGAAAACGCTACGTTAATTGAAGGTTTTCCGGGAATTCCCTATCAACCAAAAGTCCAAAATAAATATATAGTTTGCTGTGGTTAGACATAGGTTTCTCACTGATTGACACGTTCCATGACTGGTCAAGTATCTGGTCATGATGACGAACGCTCAGGACGTACTATCACCAAAAAAAAAAAAAAACGTTAAAAAATGTAACTTGAGTTATTGAGTTATTGAGTTTTTGCGGGTCATCATCATTGCACTCCGAACATGTCCATAAGTGCTCAGATCCCCTTCTCAGCAAGTCCCGCAGTGTCCAGCGACTGACGACTCCAGTTCTGTGTTGGTTGATATGTCTTCTTACACGCCCACTAAGTTTCTCGTTTCTGGCTGTGCTCATCTTAACTCCCATCTCTTTCATCCGAAGGAGTGACGTGGATTTGTGGTTGTCGAGGTCCTGTGCTCTTTCCACATCTCGAAGGGCATTGATTATGTCCGCCCGATCCATTGGTTGCCCGTCCTCAACGACAGCGCAGCTGGCCAACCTGTCCGCTCTTTCATTTCCCCGTACTCCAGCATGTCCAGGGACATAGACAAAGGTGACCTTACGTATTTTTGACCTCTGCAATGACTCTACCCATTGCATGCGTACAGAACCCGCCTCCACTTTTTTTATCATGCTCATCGAAAAACTCAGCATACAGATGTAACTTAAGTAAAGGTTCTCTCCACGCCCTGCTGGTATGGGGACTGTACATATATATATACATATGGTGTTAGTGGCCATATTTATTCTTCTATTACGAAGGCAAAGTTTTAGGTGATGTGGTCGGTATCACGCCAGGCCGCCTTTACTTCCAAGAAAATCTTTGGTACCCATCTTAGAGGCTGGGTGAACCCCGGAGCATAGTTGGGTCGGAAATAAATCCGCTACTTCTAGGGATCGAAACCTGATCTTTATGATCAGAAAGTGAGTACACTAACCACTCAGCCACAGAGGCTCCCTATAGAAGATGTGGAAACGAAGACATTATGTTCTGTTCCACGAGGGCCATAGACGAACCATCCATGAGCGCTTTGTCATATCACAGTTAGAATCAGTTTTGTAATCTGTTATGAGTAATTTATAGCTAGGTTGTTTAATTAATGTAAAAGTAAAGTAACAAAGCATGCCGAGTTATAGGCCAAGTATCAACACTATTGGATAACAAAGCAATAAGTACGGAAGCAAAAAGGGCAATTGACAAATCAATTTTTCTACCAGCTCTGTGCTATCAGTGCCGGAATTGGACGCTGGACTCTAGAACAATAAGAAAGATAACGACCACCGAAATGAAATGTGTCAGAAGAATGACAGGAAACAGCTTAAGGGACAGAGTAAGAAACACCGACCTGAGGAAGAAACTCGAAATTGAACCAGCCATCGAATACATAAAGAAACAACAGATTAATTGGTTTGGTCACATAACAAGACAGAAAGAACAAAGAGTGAATTAAAGAGCCATAAACAAACGCTACGAAAACGCCAGAGTAAGAGGAAGACTGATAAAGAGATGGGTAAAGGGAATACTAGAGTCACTAGGAGGGATAACACCAGAAGAGGCCAAAAGAAGAGCAAAGAATCGCAGATTGCATCTCCCCTCGGCGCCAACGGCCTAGGAGGAAGGATAGAAGTAGAAGAAGAAGAGGAAAGAGAAGAAAGGTAAAGTACGAGACTTGAATCGCCGTCTTAGCACGCGAGTTTCCACCCATATGTGCTCGGCCGCCTATCCAGAAATGTTCGGAGACTTCTGGATAATGTCGCTTCAAGTATCGAAACTCACGATGTGAGGCGGTATTCCTCACCTTCCCAGAGTGCTACCCTGGTACCAATTTCTGCCAGCGGCTGGGTCGACTGCGGTGATATTTTTTTTTCCAACCACGAATACAACTCACACTGCTTCCAGCGGGAATCGAACACGGGTTGTCAGAACGTCGTTAGTCCAGTCGCTTCTTTTTCACAGTAAGTAAAAGTAAAGTACCCCCGTCACGCCAAGTGGCGTATAGGGAAATATGGTGTTAGTGACCCTATATTTTACAGACCTTCAGCACATGATTTTTGGGGTAATGTGGTCGGTATTACGCCCGTGCTGCTTTTACTTTCCCAGAAAAAATCCGGTACCCATTTAAGGCTGGGTGAACCCGGAGCCGTCGGTTGGGATCGAACCCTACCCCTTGTCCGTAGTAGTCCAGTTCACTAACCACTGAGCTATCGCGGCTCCTACTAATTTTTAGGGAATTAGTAAAACCCAGGTGTCCTCGCCAGGATTACGAACCCGGCTGTTGCCGTGGTAAGCCAACCGCCTATCCATTGCGCTAACCGGACACCCTTCTTTTTCATAGTGCTTATCACAAATAGGCTACCGAAGTCCCCTAGGTTGATTAATAACTTGAGAGAAAGCTGGCAACATTAAAACAAAGAAAAGAAAATTGTCTTAAATATGAAGAAAACGTGTGGCCACAGACAATGCAGGAATTGTTGCCAATACCAGATACCTACCGCAGCCTCAAGCCAAGTTAGGATTTCTTCGCTGAAGGAATAACAATATCCATTAAACTCTCTCCAACCAAGATCGCACGATTCACTATAATGGGCGTCACTGGAAACTAAAATATAATAAAATTAGTTCAATATTTTGATGACAATATTATAACAGAAAAAGACCTTTGAAGATTACAAGAAGTGTCGATATTTTTTATTTTTTGCGTTCGCCAGTTTTTACCTCTGATGAAGTCCCTAGAGACTAGGAACTGATTTTTGCGTGTTAATCCGTTTTTTCCTGACAGCCGTGTGCACAGGGGTCCCTCGCCACACAGTCAGATAACTCCATCTTCGAAGGTACTCATATTTTATCCGTCCATGAGTAATTGACGTTTCAAGCCGGGCCTCGTTGCTGAGACCAGGGGTGGTTGCCACAGAGAGAAATCGTAAATAAAAATCCCAACTGGTGCAGCCGGGATTTGAACCCACAACCTCTCTGTCTCGAGGCCGGCGTTTTGCCTCGAGACCAACCAGTCCCCTGAAGGTATCGATATCATGTTGTGCTCCTATTTCTGTTTGTCCTTACCTTTCATCATTATCATTAAACTTCATCAACATCGAAGGTTTGCTACCACGGGGCACCATTTTACTCTATCTCTTGTCCTAAGGTTGCACCTTGTCATAGGTTCACCAGTCCATCTTTTTATGTCATCAGTTCACTTTAGTCTTGCTCTGTCTCAGCCTCATCGACCTAGTACATTCCCTTCCAAGATGTATTTTAGTAGGGTATTGTGTATCTTCACACGTCCATATTCATTTGTTTTTTCGAATTACGTTAAGTCGTTCTTTTCTTCCCTTACTCTGCGACAGAGCTATCACAGCGGCAGAGGACAATGTAACATACACACAACAGTGCTCTGAGGACAATGTGACATACACACAACAGTGCTCTGAGGACAATGTGACATACACACAGCAGTGCTCTGAGGACAATGTGACATACACACAACAGTGCTCTGAGGACAATGTGACATACACACAACAGTGCTCTGAGGACAATGTGACATACACACAACAGTGCTCTGAGGACAATGTGACATACACACAACAGTGCTCAGAGGACAATGTGACATACACACAACAGTGCTCTGAGGACAATGTGACATACACACAACAGTGCTAAGAGGACAATGTGACATACACACACCGGTGCTCAGAGAACAATGTAACATACACACAACAGTGCTCAGAGGACAATGTAACATACACACAACAGTGCTCAGAGGACAATGTAACATACACACAACAGTGCTCAGAGGACAATGTAACATACACACAACAGTGCTCAGAGGACAATGTAACATACACACAACAGTGCTCAGAGGACAATGTAACATACACACAACAGTGCTCAGAGGACAATGTAACATACACACAACAGTGCTCAGAGGACAATGTGACATACACACAACGGTGCTCAGAGGACAATGTAACATACACACAACAGTGCTAAGAGGACAATGTGACATACACACACCGGTGCTCAGAGAACAATGTAACATACACACAACAGTGCTCAGAGGACAATGTAACATACACACAACAGTGCTCAGAGGACAATGTAACATACACACAACAGTGCTCAGAGGACAATGTAACATACACACAACAGTGCTCAGAGGACAATGTAACATACACACAACAGTGCTCAGAGGACAATGTAACATACACACAACAGTGCTCAGAGCCAAAATAATGGAGAAACAATCGCGATCATACAAAACGCCAGATTAAGAGGAAGACCGAGAAAGAGATGGATACAGAGAATACTAGAGTCATTAGGAGGGATAACACCAGAAGAGACCAACAGAAGAGCAAAGAATCGCAGATTGTATCTCCCCTCGACGCCAACGGCAATGGAGGAAGGATATAAGAGGAAGAAGTTCTTTTCTTCATTTCCAGCAGATATAAGACTTCAATATTTGTCTTCTTTTTCTTCCACCCAATTCTCCCCATTTTGATTTAGATCCACATTTCAAAGGCTTCCATTTGATTCTCTGTTGTCTTATTTAATGTCCATGTTTCTTAACTAGACAGTATTGTTGAGTAGATTACTACTTGTATCTTCCATACCGTTACTGTTACGATTATATGATGCGGATAAAGCACAAAACAGACGTAAAATTGTGTTGTGTTGGTTAGAGCATGCTCTACATCTGTACCTATAGACCTTGGTCAGGTGAACATATAGACGAAAACTAGCTACAATGCGTTACTATTCTATCTGTCTGTCTGTCTATCTGTCGGTCTGAATAATTGCCTGTCTGTCTGTCAGTTTGTCTGTTTATCTGTCTGTCGGTCTGTCTGAATAATTGCCTGTCTGTCTGTCTATCTGTCTGTCTGTCTGTCTGAATAATTGTCTGTCTAACTGTCTGTCTATTTGTCTGTCTATCTGTCTGAATAATTGCCTGTCTATATGTCTGTTTAACTGTCTGTCTGTCTGAATAAATGCCTGCCTATCTTTCTGAATAATTGCCTGCCTGCCTGCATGTCTGTTTATTTCTTTATTACTTTCAACCCCTTTAACAAACATACACACTTGTTCATAAACACAAAACAGCAAAGAAGGAAAGCAAAAAAGAACAGAAATAATACATACCACCAAACATTGCTATAGTAAATAGCAAAAGAGTTTCGATCTGTGAGGGAAAATGTAAACAATCGTTATTGACGTTTGATAATGCCGTAACAATAATATTACCGTTTAATACTTAACATGTATTATTTTCATATTAAAAAAATGTAAAGTAACCCCCTCACGCCAAGTGGCGGCGTATATGGAATATGGTGTTAGTGACTATAAATTCTACAGACCTTCGGCACATGCTTTTTGGGGTTATGTGGTCGGTATTACGCCCGTGCCGCTTTACTTTCCCAGAAAAAAACATCCGGTACTCATTTAAGGCTGGGTGAACCCGGAAGCCGTCGGTTGGGATCGAACCCTACCCCTTGTCCTTTGTAGTCCAGTTCACTAACCACTGAGCTATCGCGGCTCCATTATTTTCATATACAATTAAATTATTCGAATAATTATAATAACATGACCTGGCACAATGATAACACGAGCCTCCATTTGGTGTTTGCAGAGTTCGTCTTTGATGCACAAGCAGCCAGTTACGGCCTGAGCTAGACGCGCGTATTTTCAAGATTCGATATCACTGTGGATAGGACAGTCGCTAAAGCTTTAAGGAACGCGATTTAGAGTGCTTCAATGACTTTCTTGATTTCCCGGATTCTTTTCGGAAAGATAAATGTTTACCACACTGTACGTAGTGCGATCATAAAAAAAAGTAAAAGAGCCCCCGTCACGCCAAGTGGCGTATAGGGAAAATGGTGTTAGTCGCCATACATTTTATAGACCTTCAGCACATAATTTTTGGTGCAATGTGGTCGGTATTACGTCCGTGCCGCTTTACTTTCCCATAAAATATCCGGTACCCATTTAAGACTGGGTGAACCCGGAAGCTGTCGGTTGGGATCGAACCCTACCTCTTGTCCTTTGTAGTCTAGTTCACTAACAACTAGGCTATCGCGGCTACCAGTGTGATCATGAGCAACTCGTATTTTCTAAGGTTAGTTTAGTTTTTAGTCGACCTGTTATGCTTCTTACACATCAAATCAGTCAATAGTTGCTTAGATTTTCTTCGGGGTAAAACCCTCAACGTGTAGTGGTTAACGTTTCCTGTGTTGTGTTGGCTGACAGGTCTTCTTTGACTTCTTGGTGTAGCGCTTTCGTCTGTCATCTCCCTCGCAGACATGCTTTATCTTGGTGTAGCGCTTTCGTCTGTCATCTCCCTCGTAGACATGCTATATCTTGGTGTAGCGCTTTCGTCTGTCATCTCCCTCGTAGACATGCTTTATCTTGGTGTAGCGCTTTCGTCTGTCATCTCCCTCGTAGACATGCTTTATCTTGGTGTAGCGCTTTCGTCTGTCATCTCCCTCGTAGACATGCTTTATCTTGGTGTAGCGCTTTCGTCTGTCATCTCCCTCGTAGACATGCTATATCTTGGTGTAGCGCTTTCGTCTGTCATCTCCCTCGTAGACATGATTTATCTTGGTGTAGCGCTTTCGTCTGTCATCTCCCTCGTAGACATGCTATATCTTGGTGTAGCGCTTTCGTCTGTCATCTCCATCGTAGACATGCTATATCTTGGTGTAGCGCTTTCGTCTGTCATCTCCCTCGTAGACATGCTATATCTTGGTGTAGCGCTTTCGTCTGTCATCTCCATCGTAGACATGCTATATCTTGGTGTAGCGCTTTCGTCTGTCATCTCCCTCGTAGACATGCTATATCTTGGTGTAGCGCTTTCGTCTGTCATCTCCATCGTAGACATGCTATATCTTGGTGTAGCGCTTACGTCTGTCATCTCCCTCGTAGACATGCTATTCGTGAGTCTGTTCACAGCTACTGATTCAGGTCATTTTGTGCGTTGTTCGTTCATCGTTCATGAGGACACACTTCTTTTTTAAGCGTTCACCTGTTAAATATTCGTGGATGGGTTATGTTGCTAATTTACGCTATAGCCGCAATACCTGCGCCCTTTTGGCCCGGCATATACGTCTTTAGCATGAGGGCATTCATAATGTCAACCCAGTCCACTGCCCTTAATATTCAACATAAATCAAACTAGCACGCCTATCAGTGTATACCACACCCTACTACTGGCTCCTTGCTTCCAGCTTTACCGCAGCACTACAATTAGTTGCCTGTCTCCTATCAGAATGCTCATTACATCTGACATGGCGCTTGTTGATGATTTGCCTTCAATGTTTGACTGAAAGACAGGGGGAAGATAGAAGGCATGGAGCAGGGGGTGCTTATCTCTTATGGACTAGACAGAGACACATTTTAAAGTTGTGCCAAGAACGATTCCATGGTGGTACCGTGAACTCTCTCGCAGATTTACAAATTGCGTCAAAAGTTTGGGAGATTTTTTTTTATTGACCTCAAAGTCAATGTTTACTGATCTGAAGAATGTTTTACCAAAGTAGATTTAAACTGTTGACTGCGTGAATTTGTCTTTTCTTGACTTTGATGTCCTGGGATGATCTAGTGCTACATTCTGAGGGCAGACCGAATATGACTTTTGGGTATCATGCCAATGATGATAAAGGAACACATCTTTTGTACATGACATGACTTTCGATCAATATGGCGGATAGGCGGCAGGAATCATCGAGGCTCAGTCCGAAAAGTGCTCCTTGTTGCAGTTTCCTCATATTCCATGTTCGGTTTGCTACCAGAGCTTGTGAGTTTAGTGCTCTGCGCACACTGTGGGCTGTGTTTTTCATCCAGATCGTGTTTCGATATTCCGACTGCTTACGATGATGATGTCGTATCATAGTTCAGCTGCGTTCACTGTAGGTGCTGCTTGGTCTTATGTCTTTTGGCGTGTGCTGTAGCTGCTATGATGGGGACTGCAGCCGCCTTTCCTTATTTAGATCCTTCAATGAGATAAATTTTAATTCCAATGATTCCACTTGCACGGGCGGTTGAGCAATTATGGATTTTAATCTGTCTGCGGAGATACCGGGCCTTTGACTAACCATAACCATACGGTTTGAAGTGATGAAGATCATAAACACAATATAATTTAAAGAGAATTGTTGCCCCTTCTGTAATGATAAGGCCATGGTAACAGAACACTGAAGACTGAACAGCATTCAATCATTGTTGTTTGGGGACAATCTCAGCTATGTACACCAATCATGAAACAACAGAAAAACGTAATTTAGAAAAGTCTATGACCAAGCATCCAGACTTGTTTAAGAACACCATCATCAGCATGCAAGCCTGTTCGACAGCAGTGGAGGAAGGAGGGGGGTTGATGGGGGAGGGAGGGAGAAGTCTACAGTCGTTTTTGACGACACAGTTGACATGTAGGTCTCACATGTCTCCGTCTTACTCAACAAGTAAAGGCACCACAAAAAATACAAAAAAACGTACCTGTCTAAGGATAAATTAAATTAACAAATAACATCTTATATATAACTATCGATCCATATACAATGTTTGTAAAGACTTCACAAACTTACCATTTTGCTAAAGGCTTGGATTGCTCACGTCAGTTACAAACGACTACAAAGTAGGAACCCTGCTCTGACAAAGTTACAGAAATGTATAACCAATAACTATGGCCACTTTTATTTATTGTAATATTTAAATCAAGATAGTGAACATTAAACCATTACGTTAAGTGTTAAAATAAAGTAACCCGCTTGCCAATTCGTTTAATTTGGATGCATGTTTTAGCTAATTACCTTTTCCTCACTGAAGCATGTCGACAATCATATAGATCTAATATTTAATTACCGCCAGAATGGACGAGTTTCTATTTCTACAGCAGAGATAATCCAAAAAACAGAAACGAAAATCGCTACAACTGGCAATGTCCCCGGTCTGAGCCATCAGATATGTCTCCTGGCGACCCCATGGCAACCGACAACAATTTAAATAATGGTCGTTATACTTTGCAGCTTCAAGCCTTATTGTTCATATCTTAAGTTTTTCCTGGCGTGTAGTATCAGGTGCTTTGGTTCATACCAATACAGCATAAGTTAAATAATAAGGCTCACTATCGTCACCAGTTCTATTTAACGTGTACACAATAACGATCACGGAACAACTGGATGGGAGGGGAAGAACTATGACTTCTGCTGATGATATTCTGGTATATCGACAGGGAGAAGACAGAAGTGAAATCGCCTCCACAATGTAAGACGAACTCGGTCACATCTCTTCCTGGTGTGGGGTTTCAGGTGCATTGGTTAATCCTAGTAAAGCATCAGTTGCATGATTCTCCCATCACAATCATATCGCTAACACGGAAGCATTGATTGAGGCTGATGAGTTGACCAGGGACAGAGTGATGACATACCTGGAGTTAAGTTTGATCGCAGCCTGTATTTTCGGGACCACGTCGACCATGTGATAATAAAATCCTGCAAAGGATTAGCCGCCTTGATGGCCATGGCAACTGCCAACATCAAGCAGAGGCTACTTACTCTTTTGTTCCAGGGACTAGTCCTCGCACCAATCGAGTATGCCCTAGCGATTTTTACTGTCAATTCGATGTAAATTGACAGGCTGGAAAAAAATACAGAATGAAGCTATGCGCATTGTCTGGGAGTGTATGAGGGACACTCCCTGCGTAGCAATGAGGTATCTTCTTGACTTTCCAACCATGGATGATATGATCAAGATCTGGAGGGCACGAGCATACCTGAAGATTAATGCAGATAAAGAACATTCATTACACTAAGCGGTCGACACAGGGAAAGTTGACAATCTAAAAAGAAGCAAATCATGGGTGGGCCGATCAGAAGATGTCATCAAACAAGGTTCAATAAGTTTGTGGGCTTACCATTATGAACATTGACAATGAGTGGATATGTTGCCCACCTCATTCAGGGGACATTCTCGTGTATTGTCACACTCGACAGGAAAAGTAGGGAACAGAAACTCAGTCGTGGTCAATGAGGTTGTCAACGGTCTCATCTGGGATAACATCGATGAGAAAGATGCAGTCATCTATTCAGACGGATCTGTAAGACGACACCAAAGAAGTGCATTGGCATTTACAGCACGCTCGGCAGGCAGAATGGTCAAGGAGGACAGTGGTACATACGTCATGACCAGGAGTAGCATGGCGATTGAGGTGATGGCAGTGACAAGGGCATTCACCTGGTTAGAGTTACAAGACTACACCCACGCCTGAATACTAAGTGATTCAATGCGCATGATAAGAAAAGTGTAGGCAGGCTCTGACGTATGCAATGGGTAGAGTCATCGCAGAAGTCAAAAATGCGTAAGGTTACCTTTGTATACGTCCCAGGACATGCGAGAGTACGGGGAAAGGAAGGAACGGACAGGTTGGCTAGCTGTGCTGTTGAAGACGGTCAACCAATGGACCGGGTGGACATCATCAATGCCTTCCGTGACGTGGGAAGGCCACAAGACTTCGACAACCATGAGCCCATGTCACTCCTTCGAATGAAAGAGATGGGAGTTAAGATGGGCACAGCCAGAAAAGAGAAACTTAGTGGGCGTATAAGAAGACTTATCAACCAACACAGACCTGGGGTCGTCAGTCGCTGGACACTGCGGGACTTGTTGAGGACACCTATGGACATGTTCGGAGTACAATGATGATGACCAGCAAATAACTCAATAACTCAAAAACAATCAGCAACCAGGATGCATCAGACAATCAAAGTTTCGCTGACGTTGAGGCATTCCGATATCCGTTCCACCACCCGTCCCAGCATTTCTCGAAACGTATACAGACTGATTGTTCCTATGAGGTGTTGATTATAGATTGTTCCTATGAGGTGTTGATTATAGATTCATCAACTTTACCCACTAAGCTCTTCGGGTCGACCAGATCCCTTTTCCTTTAGACTTCTCAATCCCCTCCTCTTATCTAAAGGAGTGAAGAATAGACTTGGCGACCTCATCTCTGTCGAGAGTATGGTCAAACTCAGAGTCAGGGCTGCTAACGAGCTTATCGGCTATTGCCAATACAGCAGCGTGCTCTGGGCAGTACACCCATGTTAACGTGTTCATTTTGGAGTCTTCCAAGAGCTGCGGCCTTGCACTCCTGCGGCAGACACTGTCTGTTAAACTTTTGTAGCCAACTTTGAGAATCACTTACAAAATCACTGTGGATACACCAATTACTGTTTCATTCTCTGTGAGAAGGCAGTCGCGCAATACATGACCAATGCTTCATAATAGATCGGCCAAAAAGGCAGTCGTTGCAGCCTTGCAGTAGGAATATTGAACATCTAGCATTTTTAATATCTGTCGATTTTTGTTGAGATAGTTGTAACGCGCTGTTCCATATGGTTCAGTGACGTATTCGCACATAAGCTCCTTCTTTTTAAACCGTTTGTTCTTCTCATCCTCTCTTACATCGAGAGCTGCCCTAAATCACAACACTTTAAAGTTGTCCAGTTTCGGCAGTGTGCTTTATCAGCATTTTACTCTAACCAACATTTCATTTGCGATGAAGCCTTTGCTGCTGTAATCTCTCTAGATCTACAATAAATGAGAAACAAATAAGATGGAGACCTTTGATGTATATGTCCCGCATCAGTAATGGTAGATGAGAACAGATTATTGAATCAAAAATCAAAGTTGCACATTAAAGGCTGTTGAGAGTATAACAAAAATCTGCTAGGTAAGGCCTGTAGCGAATTAAACGTGGTACATATGAAAAAATACATTCAAATTAAACTGTGATAGACATCACAAAAGTAGAAACATTTGTGAATAAAAACGAAGTACTGCATTTATTATTCACTTTATTTTATTAACTTTGGGATAGTTGAAGCGCCTGCGACCTGCGATAGCAACAGAACGGTCGGATTTCGTCAGCTGATGAAGATCATGTCTCGACTTCCTAGTCGGGTTGCAGTCCGCTACAAAACAGGCTGGCTAGAGAGCCGTGTTCCCAATAGTGGTGGCTCTTACTATAGTCCGTTCATAAATTCATAATCACACCTGAATTAGTTTTGCGTGATTACCGCTTGTTATTTTGGTTTCAAAATTTCCATGCAATCTTAGAATATTGATGACGCAAAGATTTTGGTATTTTTTATTCCACAAACACAACAGATTTTGCACATCAGCGAATTCCTTTGGTCTTTTATGACGATATCACACAAGTTGATTCAAATTTTAGAGTTTACAGTAATCGTGTTAAATTGTCCAGTTTAGTGCAATTCTTGTCAGAGGCGTATCTACATAGTGCTTAATTGTGGGTGTTGTTCGTTATGTGTATTTGCAAACATCAATTCAATTGGTTACAATTAGTCTTGTCCTTCGGTCACCATTAGACCCCAGGACGTCCTAACTGCAGCTGGAATTGAATTCATCTTAATTTTAATCATTCCGAATCTGACGATTCCAAGAGGTTGATAATCATTACTGGCTGGACAAATAGTAATCCGTCTCGTTTCCAGTACTTATCTTCCACCCGCTGTACATGTTCAACACACTTCTTCCAGAACGGAATGTCTATTTTTGAGAGGGACTCGCGTGTCAGAACTTCAACATCACACATTTTAAACGTCCTGTTCTGTTCTGCAACTTGTCCTTTGACGTGAGCCCAGACAAGTTCGATTGGATTAAGGTGCGCATGATATGCAGGGAGTCGAAGAGAGGTGTGGCCGTATTTCTCAATGATTTTATCAGCATGGTACACCTTTTTCTTATTCGTATTCTTCACAAGTTGTAACAATTCGTGTTTTAAATATGTGTCGTCAAATTTTACATTTTCATTCGCAAGCCATGTCCTAATTTGCTCTTTTGTATTTGATGCAGTAGGCACTTTGTCTTCCTCTGATACGACATTGTGGTATGATGCATTATCCATGACTATGCATGAAGGTCTCTCCAGGACTAGTAAAAGATCGTTCTCCAACCAGTGCCTGAAAATGTTTCCATTCATTTCAGTATTGTAGTCCCTACCGTCGGTACTTTTTGATTGGAAAATAAGTCCCGCATCATGGACAAGGCCGTTTTCAGTACTTCCAGCATGCGTTAATATAATGTGCTGGCCTTTGCTGCTCGGAATTGTTCTTTTGAGTTTGCCATTTACTGACTGCCATTCTTTAGCATAGGTGTGGTGTGCGTTGACCCATGATTCGTCCAAATATACAATATCATACCGTTCACTCCTCCGCTCACGGATCTCACAATATAAATGCCAAATAAAAAGTAACCTTTTGCATAGTTATAAATTTGCATTTCAAACTCATTGTAATTTAGATATAAATGTTGGTATTTAAAGTCAACAAATTGTCTACTTAGTCTTCACAAAATTAATAAAGATACGCCTTCCCTTCGGTAATTAATGCCCAGGCCGTGGTGCGTCATGTCGTTCAATAACAATTCAGTTTTGTGCACGGGATTTTCCTGAAGTTAGTGTTTCTGCAATAGCCAAAGTATTTTACGTGAACGACCGCACCAAATTAATGTATATATCCTAAAATGGTGTCAAATTTCACAGGGTGAATTTTATATAGCCTAAAGAAGAAAACTTTAAAACTAGATCAAATTTCTCAGAGCAAAAAATATTTCTATAACGTCACCAATATTCTAAGATTACATGCAAAAGTTGAAAGTAAAATAACAAACGGTTGTCACGCAAAACTAATTCAGGTGTGATTATGAATTTCTGAACGGACTATAATTTAGAATGTCTTGTATTGAGCATGTAATCAAAACAGACTGGCTAACAGAAGCTGTATAGCCGTGTTCCATGCAGTAGTGACTCTTACTTATATTAGAAGACTTAGTATTGAGCCTACGATAGAATAGGCGGGCTAACAGAAGCTAGGATAACCGCGTTCCCTGTAGAGGTGGCTCTTATTGATATAGAAGACCTAGTAGTGAGCTTGGCTTTTATCAATTCGTGGCATTAGTACAAGAACAACGGTTACTTCAGAAAGTGTTTCAACTTTAATTAATGCAATACATGTTTATGATTATACCTTGAAACGTTGTAATAAATACATTTGGCAAGAAATGGCTTTAGTAGTATATAGTTCATTCTCTTCTTAGAATTCAGTCGTTTTCAGGGTGTGGCCGTGTGTCATCGATTTCCAGGAAAAACGCGATATCTACGTCTTTCCGTTCAACCACTACTGTTTTCGGGAGCCGCGATAGCTCAGTGGTTAGTGAACTGGACTACAAAGAACAAGAGTTATGGTTCGATCCCAACCGACGGTTTCCCGGTTCACCCAGCCTTAAATGGGTACCGGATTTTTTTTTCTAGGAAAGTAAAACGGCACGGGCGTAATACTGACCACATTACACCAAAAATCATGTGCTGAAGGTCTGTAAAATGTATAGTCACTAACGCCATATTCCCTTTACGCCACTTGGCGTGAGGGGGGTACTTTACTTTGCTTTACTTTACTTTACTTTACTTTACTTTACTTTACTTTACTTTTATTTTACTTTACTTTTTTACTTTACTTTGCTTTACTTTACTTTACTTTACTTTACTTTACTTTACTTTACTTTACTTTACTTTACTTTACTTACTTTACTTTACTTTACTTTACTATACGTTACGTTACTTTACTTTATTTTATTTTACCTTACTTTACTTTACTTTACTTTTTTACTTTACTTTACTTTACTTTACTTTTTTTACTTTACTTTACTTTACTTTACTTTTTTACTTTACTTTACTTTACTTTACTTTTTTACTTTACTTTACTTTATTTTACTTTACTTTTTGACTTTACTTTACGTTACGTTACTTTACTTTACTTTATTTTACCTTACTTTACTTTACTTTACTTTACTTCTTTTTACTTTACTTTACTTTTTTACTTTACTTTACTTTACTTTACTTTACTTTACTTTACTTTACTTTACTTTACTTTACTTTACTTTACTTTACTTTACTTACTTTACTTTACTTACGTTACGTTACTTTACTTTACTTTACTTTTTTTACTTACTTACTTTACTTTACTTTACTTTACTTTACTTTACTTTACTTACTTTACTTTTTTACTTTACTTTACTTTACTTTTTTACTTTTTTACTTTACTTTACTTTACTTACTTTACTTTACTTTACTTTACTTTACTTTACTTTACTTTACTTTACTTTACTTTACTTTACGTTACTTTACTTTACTTTACGTTACGTTACTTTACTTAACTTACTTTACTTTACTTTACTTTACTTTACTTTACTTTACTTTACTTTACTTTACTTTACTTTACTTTACTTTTACTTTACTTTACTACTGTTTTCAGCACAGGAATATTTACTGAACAATCTTTCCCACTTAGCTGCCATTTTGGTCTACTTTATCAATTTTTAACTGCCACATTAATTAACCTGCACACATGACCTCCTGTTTCTCCGCCGAATCCCGAGAGGGTTAGACATCTATTACGCTACTCAAAGATCAGGGGAGGTTAAAACTACGAAGACGTCAGGATTTTCAGAGGCCGATATATTACTTCTTGACGACTGTTTCTTCCTAGCAGTAATGGTAACAACAAAGAAAAAGACATCACCTCAATACAAAATAAAGACAAGTGGAACAATATTAAAGCATGTAAATGAATTTAAATAAATTGGGAACTTTGTTAACCTCAGACGGAAGATGTACAAAAGAGGTGAGATGCAGAATGGCTCTGGCAAAAGCAGCTTTCCAGGAAATGAGGAAGATACTATGCAATCCATTTTTGACAATAGAAACAAGAAAAAAGAGTTCTTAAATGTTATGTAGAGTCAGTCTTAACATATGGATGTGAATCATGGACAATAGAACAACAACAAAAAAGAAAATCACTGGAGTCTGTAGAAATGTGGTTTTACAGAAGAATGTTGAGAATACCATGGACAGCTAAGAAGAGTAATGAAAACGTTCTGAAAGAGGTCAAAGCAAAAAGAGAGCTAATTTCCACTTTGAGGAAGAAACAATCGTCTTCACAACAAATTTTTTGGCCATGTAATGAGAAGAGAAAACTGGAATATTTTGTAACAACTGGAAAAAATTGAGGGATGAAAAGACAGAGGAATACAAAAAGAAAAAAAAAATAATCAGACAGCTTAAGAGAATGACTTGGCAGAAAGTCAACAACAGAAATGATAAATGACTGTCGAGATCGAAAATTGTGGAGAGACATGATCACCTACGCCAGCAGGCCCGGTACTTGATGATGATGGTTTCCTCCTAAACACAGTGGTCTGCACATTTTTGTCGGCCAACGAAGCCTAACTTTTAACCACAAATCACCGTGGCAGTAGGTTACATCATCAATGATAAAATAATGCATTCTTTGTGTTATGTGAATAGAACCAATTCAGACCTATGGAAGCGAATCACGGACAGTAGACAAACAAATGAAAAGACGATTAGATGCCACAGAGATGGGATTTCTTAGAAAAATGTTGAAAGTTCCCTGGACAGTTAAAAAGACCAACGAGGAAATTTTCAGAGGCCAACACAAAAAGGCAGCTCTGAAAAAAAAACATCACAAGAAAACAATCGGCATTTTTTTGTCGGGCACATCATGAGAAGAGGAAAGTTGGAATACTTGTTTACAACTGGCAAAATAAAAGGAGAGCGAGATCACGGACAACAAAGAGAGAAAATACTGGATAGCTTGGTGTCATGACAGGGCAAACAGTCAACTACAGAACTGATACGATGCACTGTAGATAGAAGATTGTGGAAGGACAGGACAATCTACGCCAACCGGTAGGGCACATGATGTTGACGAATAGTTTTTGTATTATACCTGATGAAAGCTTTTTCTGAAACGTAATTTGTCTTGTCCTTCTGTTAACCCAGCTTCTCAATACCATTTTATGTTTATTGTGTTAGTTTTCTGCAGCTTTTCTCGCGACACGTCATAGTTGTTAATATTTGTTAAATATTTGATATATCTGCTTATCTCTACATATAAAGAACCGCTACTTATTGTTTTTACCTTGTCATTGCTCTCCGTTATTCGTCTTACTTTAATTAGCTTGGATTTGTGTGCTGTGCATAGTTAGATTGGGAGCCGCGACAGCTCAGTGGTTAGTGAACTGGGCTACAAAGGACAAGAGGTAGGGTTCGATCCCGGGTTCAGCCCGCCTTTAATGGCGGATTTTTTTCTTGGAAAGTAAATCTGCACGGGTGTAATCAACATCAAGTACTGAGGCCTGTTGGCGTAGGTGATCATGCCTCTCCACAACTTTCGATCTCCACAGTTATTTATCATTTCTGTTGTTGACCTTCTGCCAAGCCATTCTGTTAAGCTGTGTGGTATTTGTTTCTTTTTACTTCCCTCTATCTCTTCGTCCCACAATTTTCCCAGCTGCTACAATATATTCCAGTTGTTCTTTTCTCATTACATGGCCAAAAAATGATGATTGTTTCTACCTAATATTGGAAATTAGTTTTCTTTTTGCTTTGACCTCTTTTCCTGAACATTTCTATTACTCTCTTAGCTACAAGCGTAATACCGACTACATTACCCCAAAAATCAAGTTCCGAAGGTCTGTAAAAATTATGATCACTAACACTATATTCCTTATACGCTACGTGGCATGACGGAGGTACTTTACCTTTTTTTATACATGTAGTTAGATTTCTATACCCGATGAAGGCTGTTGCTGAAACGTTGTAGTTTGTCTTCTCCTCCTGTTAGTCTAGCTTTTCAATAACATGATAAATTAATGCTTTGAAAACAAATTAAATAGATTAATGCCATTTTTTAACTATAGAAGGCATACAACTAAAACAAGTAGATGAATTCAAATACCTAGGAAGTCTAATGACAAACGATAATTCTCAAACAGCAGAGATAGAATCAAGATGCAACAAAGCTTGTGAAATCATTTGATAGTTATAACCACTATTGTCCAACAAGGAAATGACTCTAGATGCAAAACGAGCACTATACAATACAATCTTCATCCCATCGTTGTGCTACCAATGCCAGTCCTGGACCCTAGATGCAAGAACAATAAGAAAAATAACCTCTACTGAGATGAAATGTGTTAGACGAATGACAGGAAACAGTCTGAGAGATAAGATCAGAAATTAAAAACTAAGAAAACAGCTAGGAATAGCCCCTGCCATAGAATACATAAAGAAACAACAGATAAAATGGCTTGGCCACGTTTGGCAGAAAGATCAAAACACAACACAACGAGCCCTCAATAAACGTTTTGAGAACACCAGACCTAAGGGTCGACCACGAAAAAGATTGGTCGATAGAATATTAGAAGCACTAGGAAACATAACAGCAGCAGAGGCGAACAGAGGAGCAAAGGACCGCAAATTATATCTCCCCTCGACGCTGAAAGGCAGATGAGGAAGGAAAGAGGAAGAAGAGAAAGAAGAAGTTCTTCTGTTTAAGTGTTGCAAAACTCCTGGCCACGTGTTCCGTTATTGCAATAGGAATTTTCCTTATTTTTTTTCAGAGAATAGTCGTAAAAAACACGATAGTGTAGTAATAAAAAGAGAAATAGATTGTATTTTATTTATTGTGTTTTGTGTGTTGAAATTGAAAGCTCTCAATTGCTTTTAATTATTTAGGAAAAGTTGTGCTCTTTTCCCCAAATTCAAGAAAAAAATCTGCAATGAATTTATGTGTTTTTGTTTATGTGTAAAATGCATCATATGTTGCACATTTAATGTTAACGTTTGGCCTAACTGTGATCCTTTATCGTTTCAACTATATTCTGAATATAATCTTCACAAATGTAATTGTTCCAGTAATGTTTATCAGAGATATATATTTATTTTTTCCAAATTATGCTGGATTGTCTTTACGCAGTAACATTAAGTAATTAATAATGAAGTATCGTAATTATTGGTAATTGGAAAAGACAAAGAGGAAGACCAATGAATTATTGGAGAAGACAGATAGAAGCAGAGATGAAGATGATGGGGAAGACATGGAATGATCTTAAAAGAATGGCAAAAAACAGAACGACTTGGAAAGTGTTTGTTGAAGACCTATGCTCCACTGGGAGCTGAAAGTGTTTGTTGAAGACCTATGCTCCACTGGGAGCTGAAAGTGTTTGTTGAAGACCTATGCTCCACTGGGAGCTCAAAGTGTTTGTTGAAGACCAATGCTCCACTGGGAGCTGAAAGTGTTTGTTGAAGACCTATGCTCCACTGGGAGCTGAAAGTGTTTGTTGAAGACCTATGCTCCACTGGGAGCTGAAAGTGTTTGTTGAAGACCTATGCTCCACTGGGAGCTGAAAGTGTTTGTTGAAGACCTATGCTCCACTGGGAGCTGAAAGTGTTTGTTGAAGACCTATGCTCCACTGGGAGCTGAAAGTGTTTGTTGAAGACCAATGCTCCACTGGGAGCTGAAAGTGTTTGTTGAAGACCTATGCTCCACTGGGAGCTGAAAGTGTTTGTTGAAGACCTATGCTCCACTGGGAGCTGAAAGTGTTTGTTGAAGACCTATGCTCCACTGGGAGCTGAAAAGGAAGAAGAGGAACACAATATTTGCCTATACACCACTTTGTCGTGACGGGACACTTTTTTTTTTTTTTTTTTTTACTATTTTGCGCATATTATAGTCTTTTACACTGTTGCAGCTCTATATGGAATCCTATATATATATGTTATGTGGACTATGTGGCACGCCCAGCAGGTTTGTGTATCAGAATATTGTAAATGCTGGAGATATCATCTCTATAAAAAATATGATTGCTGTGATCTTATTTTGTTAACTGAGACTTTCATCAGTTTCCTAAGACAGGCTGCATGGAAGTGATTTCTTCTTTTTCTGCTGTATCATGGCTCATTCAGAGTAGGATTCCGGACTTTCTTATGAAGGCAGCTGTCTTTTTAAGTGAATCGGTTGCCCCGTATAGTTTGGAAGTAATTTAGCTAGATTGTGCGTCATCTGTACATAATCACTGTTCACATACATGTACATGGAGTATCATCATCATCATCAAGTACCGGGCCTGCTGGCGTAGGTGATCATGTCTCTCCACAACTTTCGATCTCGAGAGTTATTTATTATTTCTGTTCTTGACCTTCTGCCAAGCCATTCTCTTAAGCTGTCTGGTATTTTTTCTCTTTCCTTCCCCCTATCTCTTCGTCCCTCAATTTTCCCAGTTGTTACAATATATTCCAGTTGTTGTCTTCTCATTACATGGCCAACAAATGATGATTGTTTCTTCCTAATATTGGAAATTAGCTCTCTTTTTTCTTTGACCACTTTCAGAACGTTTTCATTACTCATCTTAGCTGTCCATGGTATTCGTGACAAGAACAATAACACAAAAATCCTTATATATATATAATGTCTGAAGATTGTTGTTGTTGTTGTTGCTGCGTTCGCCAGCTTTGAACTCTGACGAAGTCCCTAGAGACTATTAGCTGAATTTTGCGTGTTAATCCATTTTTCCCTGGCAGCCGCGTGCACAGGGGTCTCTCGCCGCACAGACAGATAACTCCGACTTCCGAGGTACTCATGTTTTTTTCCGTCGATGAGTAACTGACGTTTCAAGCCGGGCCTCGCTGCTGAGACCAGGGGTGGTTGTTCACACGCAGAGAGAAATCATGAATAAAAATCCCAACCAGTGTGTAGCCGAGATTTGAACCCACAACCTCTCTGTCCCGAGGCCGGCGTCTTGCCTCGAGACCAACCAGTCCCCCATGGACTTGGAAAATGAGGAAACTGCAACAAGGAACACTTTTCATGCATAGCCTGCAATGGTTCCTGCCGCCTATCCACCATATACCAGAAGTTCACGTCCTCCCGAAAGTGGTGATCGTCATATTTCTTTAAAAATGTATAGCGCTTGATGATGTTAGGCCATCGTTAATGACTCCAATTTCGAGCATATAAACACACAGTTAGTCGTCTGACTATCCCCGTTGCACATCAAACAACAGACCCTAAGATTAGCGTCTAGTGATTTACGATGAGCCATTGCGATGTCGTCTGAAGATTGAAAGACTCATGAATAACAAAAAATAACTCGAGAAAATAAAACACAATAAATAAAATACATAGTTGTTATACATGGAGTATAACAACTACCTAATTTGTAAAGCCCTCTGTGAGTTGATAACACCTCAATGCCAAATATTGATATATAATCTGCTGAATATGCTGCTCGCTTTGCAGGTCTGTTTATTAATTTCATCGTCAAAGTCGACATTATGGGAGATCACTGATCCTGATCATTTCGTTACACCATAACTGTTTTACATTTAAAGATAGAGGTAAAGGAAGTCTTATAGCATTTAATGTTGGAGGGTAAGAGACTGAAGATTTCAAACTCATTGTGACTGGTCACAAAAGGTGTACGTGTATGCACTTGACATTGATCGTCACAAAAGGTGTACTTGTATGTACTTGACATCGATCGTTACAAAAGGTGTACGTGTATGTACTTGACATTGATCGTCACAAAAGGTGTACTTGTATGTACTTGACATTGATCGTCACAAAAGGTGTACGTGTATGTACTTGACATTGATCGTCACAAAAGGTGTACGTGTATGTACTTGACATTGATCGTCACAAAAGGTGTACGTGTATGTACTTGACATTGATCGTCACAAAAGGTGTACTTGTATGTACGTGACATCAATCGTTACAAAAGGTGTACGTGTATGTACTTGACATTGATCGTCACAAAAGGTGTACTTGTATGTACGTGATATCAATCGTTACAAGTGGACTTCTTGTATATACGTACCATCGATCGTTACAAAAGGTGTACGTGTATGTACTTGACATTGATCGTCACAAAAGGTGTACTTGTATGTACTTGACATCAATCGTTACAAAAGGTGTACGTGTATGTACTTGACATTGATCGTTACAAAAGGTGTACGTGTATGTACTTGACATTGATCGTCACAAAAGGTGTACTTGTATGTACTTGACATTGATCGTCACAAAAGGTGTACGTGTATGTACTTGACATTGATCGTCACAAAAGGTGTACTTGTAGGTACGTGACATCAATCGTTACAAAAGGTGTACGTGTATGTACTTGACATTGATCGTCACAAAAGGTGTACTTGTATGTACGTGATATCAATCGTTACAAGTGGACTTCTTGTATATACGTACCATCGATCGTTACAAAAGGTGTACGTGTATGTACTTGACATTGATCGTCACAAAAGGTGTACTTGTATGTACTTGACATCAATCGTTACAAAAGGTGTACGTGTATGTACTTGACATTGATCGTTACAAAAGGTGTACGTGTATGTACTTGACATTGATCGTCACAAAAGGTGTACTTGTATGTACTTGACATTGATCGTCACAAAAGGTGTACGTGTATGTACTTGACATTGATCGTCACAAAAGGTGTACGTGTATGTACTTGACATTGATTGTCACAAAAGGTGTACTTGTATGTACGTGACATCAATCGTTACAAAAGGTGTACGTGTATGTACTTGACATTGATCGTCACAAAAGGTGTACTTGTATGTACGTGATATCAATCGTTACAAGTGGACTTCTTGTATATACGTACCATCGATCGTTACAAAAGGTGTACTTGTATGTACGTGACATCGATCGTTACAAAAGGTGCACTTGTATGTACGTGACATTGATCGTCACAAAAGGGGCACTTGTATGTACGTGACATTGATCGTCACAAAAGGTGCACTTGTATGTACGTGACATTGATTGTCAGAAAAGGTGTACTTGTATGTACGTGACATCGATCGTTACAAAAGGTGCACTTGTATGTACGTGACATTGATCGTCACAAAAGGGGCACTTGTATGTACGTGACATTGATCGTCACAAAAGGGGCACTTGTATGTACGTGACATTGATCGTCACAAAAGGTGCACTTGTATGTACGTGACATTGATTGTCAGAAAAGGTGTACTTGTATGTACGTAACATCGATCGTTACAAACGAATGTACTAAACAGAGAGACCCATTAAAAAAACGATAAGTCGTTGATACTTAGTTTAAACTTCCCTATCACGAAAACTAATTATTAACTCTGAGCGCCAATAAAAAACATTTATGAGAACCTTTGCTACTTGAATCTTCTTCTACTTCTATCTTTCTTCCATTGCCGTTGGAGTCGAGGGGAGATACAATATGCGGTTCTATGCTCCTCTGTTGGCCTTTTCAGGTGTTATCCCTCGTGGTGACTCTAGTATTCCCTTTATCCATCTTTCTCGGTCTTCACATAAACTGGCGTTTTTATTAGCGTTTGTTTATGGCTCTTTGAGTCATTGTTAGTTCATTTTGTCTTGTTATGTGGCTGAACCAATTTATCTGTTGTTTCTTTATGTATTCGATGACTGGTTCAATTTCCAGTTTCTTCCTCAGGTCAGTTTTTTTTACTCTGTCCCTTAAGCAGTTTCCTGTCATTCCTCTGACACATATCATTTCGGTGGTCGTTATCTTTCTTATTGTTCTAGAGTCCAGCGTCCAATTCTGACACTGATAGCACAGAGTTGGTAGAAAAATTGATTTGTATATTGCCCTTTTTGCTTCCGTAGTTATTGCTTTCCATCATGACCAATACATGTAGGGGCAGTAGCAATTGGGCACTTCAAAGGCAGTCCACCGTGCAAATCTATGAAGGGTCCTCCGATTATAAGATTACAAACAATTGTTTATCAGGAAATATAGCTGCTTCTTCTAGCAATGTGGGACATGTTCGAGTAGAATAAAAAGGTTTCTGATTATTTAACTATTAATTTATGGTAGGATTATTTATTAATTATTCATATTTCATAATTGAAATTTTAGTTATGGATAATTATCACCATCGTAAAGTAACAAGTAGGTGATCATGTCACTCCACAAGTTTGATCTCGACAGTTATTTATCATTTCTGTTGTTAACTTTTTTGCCAAACCATTCTCTTAAGCTGTATGGTATCTTTTCTCTTTGCTTCCCTCTATTTCTACATCCCTCAATTTTCCCAGTTGTTACAATATATTCCAGCTGTTCTCTTCTCATTACATGGCTAAAAAATGATGACTTTTTCCTCCTTAAAATGAATATTAGCTCTCTTTTTGCTTTCGCCCCTTTCATAACGTTCTCATTACTTTTCTTTGCTGTCCATGGTATTCTCAACATTTTTCTGTAAAACCACATTTCTACACCCTCCAGTCATTTTCTTGTCTATTGTCCTATTGTTCATGATTCGCATCCATATGTTAAGACTGTCTCCAAATAACATTTAAGAACTCTTCTTCTTTTTTCTATTGTCAAAATGGATTGCACCGTATCTTCCCCATTTCTTGGAAAGCTGCTTTTGCCTGAGCCATTCTGCATCTCACCTCTATTGTACATCTATCATCAGATGATGGCAATGTTCAATAGATAACTAAACCAATTTAAAAAAAAAAGATTAATAATAAATAATCTGACCTCACCACAGATCGCCACCTGTGACATACGTACCGTATTTGAAAATCACCGTTTTAAGTTAGACTTTGAATTCTGAAATTCCTTATTATTTACAATGATTAGTTATACATTTGTTATTTTATTTCCGAAGGGTTGACCATATTTTACTGTCCAAAATATACATTCAACATTATAATGAAGGCATACATTAGGAGCAGTATATGGTGGATAGGCGGCAGGAACCATTGAAGGCTATGTCTGAAAAGTGTTCCTCCTTGCAGTTTCCTCATATTCCAAGTCCGGCTTGTTGCAGGAGCTACTGAGTTAAGTGCTCTGTGCACACCGTGAGCTGTGTGTCTCATCCGTTTTGATCCTGCTTCGATATCCCGCTTGTTTACGATGAATGATGATATCGTATGACAGGGAACAGTTGGCTGTGTTCACTTTCTGCGCGGTTTCGCCTTATGTCTTTTGGCGTGTGCTGAGACTGCTACGATGGGGACTACAGTTACCTTTCTTTGTTTGGGAGATGAGTTAGTAATTCGGATGATTCCACTGGCACGGGCGGTTGAGCAATTATGGATTTTAATTCGTTTGATGTGATACCGAGGCCTTCCATAACCAATAACCAATTAGGAGCAGTGCAGTTTTTTGCACTGGGAAACATATGGAAGTCCAAAGAAATTAGGTTAAATACAAAAATAAAAATTTTCAACTCAAATGTTAAGTCATTCTTATTATATGGCTGTGAAACATGGAGAACAACAAAATTGATAATCATGAAGGTGCAGACTTTCATTAATGGATGCTTACGCAGAATAAAAGGATGGAAATGGCAGAACAAAATCACTAACATAGGATTATGGAAATGTACCAGGTAAATACCAGTGGATAAAGAGATACAACGAAGACAATAGAGCTGGATAGGACACACACTGCGGAAGCCAACTGAGAGTATTACACAACAGGCCCTTTTTTCGAATCCCCAGGGGATAAAAACAAAGAGGAAGACCAACAAATTCTTGGAGAAGACAGATGGAAGCAGAGATGAAGATGATGGGGAAGACGTGGAATGATCTTAAAAGAAGAGCAAGAAACAGAACGACTTGGAAAGTGTTTGTTGAAGAGCTATGCTCCACAGGGAACTGAAAGGTTAAAGTAGAAGATACATTAGGAACATGTGCTGTTGCTGGAGAATCATCTAAATGAGGTTTTTTTTCATCCCACACTAGAGAAACTATTTTAAGAATTTCCAAGAACAACGTAAAATGATTTCCTTGACCTTGTCTTATAACTGGTAAAATAAAAATGAAATGGTATGGATCAGCTGAACTAATTGAAAAAAAAACGGCAAAGTTTCGTAAAAGCCTTCATAAAGTATAACAAACTATACAAATTAAACATAATTCCAAACCAGAAAAAAACATCATCATCATTAAGTACTGGCCTGAAGACGTAGGTGATCATGTCCCTACACAACTTTCGATCTCGACAGTTATTTATCATTTCTGTTGTTGACCTTCTGTCAAGCTATTCTCTTAAGCTGTCTGGTATTTTTTTCTCTTTGCTTCCCTCTATCTCTTCGTCCCTCAAGTTTCCCAGTTGTTACAATATATTTTAGCTGTTCCCTTCTCATTACACGAACACAAAAATATACATCAATCTAAAAGAATGGCGGAAAAAAAGGTGGCCAGGATTTACTTTGAGACTGGTTAAAAGAAAAATAGACAATAGTACAAATAAGACATAGTTAGACTAAAAGATCACTAACGCAGAATTATGGGAAATTACCAGTCAAATCCCAGGGATAAAGAGTCATACAGCGAAGACGATGGCGCTGGATAGGACACACACTGCGGAAGCCAACTGAGATATTACACAACAGGCCCTTTTTTGGAATCCCCAGGAAAAAGACAAAGAGGAAGACCAATAAATTCTTGAAGAAGAAGACAGAAGCAGAGATAAAGATGATGGGAATACATGGCATGATCTTAAAAGAATGGCAAGAAACAGAACGACTTGGAAAGTGTTTGTTGAAGACCTATGCTCCACAGGGAGAAAGGAAGGAGAAGAAGAAGACTAAAAGAAACCAAATAGTGAAACAATTCAAATAACTCGTGTAGGTCAAAGACTGCTTTGTCTATCTGTGATCAATGATGAAGAAAGAGGAAAGACACATTTTATACGAGTTCATTTTGAAAACATAAATATGACCACAATAAACATAAGATAATAAATCTACAATTTCCAACTGTTTTATTTTAGCTCATCGACGGTATAAGGACAATTATTGTCGGAACAGAATTAAATTTCAAATTTTCTTTATAATTTAACTAAACACACATTTTCTAGACATAGTTTTTTTTTTTCTGGATCATTATCTACTCACAAGAGTTACGAATAATGGGAAAAACCATTTACACACAAACAGAAAACTCAATTTTTGTAACAAATGAAAACTCATAAAGTAAACTTGTGATGTCTCCTCAAGTATTGCTCGTGGATCCTTCAGGCTACTTGTAGGGTATTTCCTCATACAAACTAAATTGTGAATAGACACACAAATATAAGAGTCATATAAAAATAGCATGACACATATAAACATAACAATAACTTATTACACTATTACCACATGACTCATTGACTCGCTGGATCACCATGAAGTGATGTTAACTTTCGTCAACAATTAAATCACTACATGACTCATTGACTCGCTTGACCACCATGAAGTGATGTTAACATTCTTCAACAACTAAATCATCACATGACTCATTGACTCGCTGGACCACCATGAAGTGACGTTAACTTTCTTCAACAACTAAATCATCACATGACTCATGGACTCGTTGGACCACATGAAGTGATGTTAACATTCTTCAACAACTAAATCATCACATGACTCATTGGCTCGCTGGACCACCATGAAGTGATGTTAACATTCTTCAACAACTAAATCATCACATGACTCATTGGCTCGCTGGACCACCATGAAGTGATGTTAACATTCTTCAACAACTAAATCATCACATGACTCATTGACTCGCTGGACCACCATGAAGTGACGTTAACTTTCTTCAACAACTAAATCACCACATGACTCATGGACTCGTTGGACCACCATGAAGTGATGTTAACTTTCGTCAACAATTAAATCACTACATGACTCATTGACTCGCTGGACCACCATGAAGTGATGTTAACATTCTTCAACAACTAAATCATCACATGACTCATTGACTCGCTGGACCACCATGAAGTGATGTTAACATTCTTCAACAACTAAATCATCACATGACTCATTGGCTCGCTGGACCACCATGAAGTGATGTTAACATTCTTCAACAACTAAATCATCACATGACTCATTGGCTCGCTGGACCACCATGAAGTGATGTTAACATTCTTCAACAACTAAATCATCACATGACTCATTGGCTCGCTGGACCACCATGAAGTGATGTTAACATTCTTCAACAACTAAATCATCACATGACTCATTGACTCGCTGGACCACCATGAAGTGATGTTAACATTCTTCAACAACTACCTCTACTTTTCCCTAAGTTTCACCACCAGGGAAAGCCGAGACCCACCAATTCTTTACTAGCATCACTCTTCTTCCTCTTCCTCTTTGTCTACATCTTATTCTTCTTTCTTCTAACTCTTCTTCATCTTCAACTTCATCTTCTTCTTCCTCTTTTCATTTCAGCTCCATGAGGAGTATAGCTCTTCAACAAACACTATCCAAGTCGTTCTGTTTCTTGCCATTCTTTTAAGATCATTCAATGTCTTCCCCATCATCTTCATATCTGCTTCTGCCTGTCTTCTCCAAGAATATTTTCGTCTTCCTCTTTTATTTTTTTTTTTTTGGGGGGGGGGGGATTCCCAAAAAGGGCATGTTGTGTAATACTCTCAATTGACTTCCGCAGTGAGTGACCTATCCAGTGCCATCATCTACGCTGTATCTCTTTATCCACTGGTATTTGACTGGTACATTACCATAATTCTATGTTAGTGATTTTGTCCTGCCAATTCCATCCCTTTATTCCGCGTAAGCATCCATCAAGGAACGTCTGTATCTTCATGATTATCTTTTTTATTGTTCTCCATGTTTCACGGCCATATAATAACGCTGATTAACATTTGCAGTTAAACATTTTTATTTTTGTATGTAACCTAATTTCTTTGGATTTCTATTTATTCCGTAGTGAAAAGAATGCTCCTCTTGCTTTTTAAATCCTTCTTTTAGTATATTCCCTGTTCTGGCTCTTTGTTGCTATTACTGCCCAGACATATGTAAGATTGTACGTCTAGTAGAGATAGTTGTCCTATTGTCATTTGATTATTACCAACTGCAATAATTCTCAAAATTTTTGTCATATACCTATTTATTTTAAGTCTCAACTTTTCTGATCTCTTATCAAGTATACTTTATATTAGCGTCATTCCATGTATTATTCTCACATCTTTCCATTGTGACCCATATCTATGATACCAATGACATGATAATGGAGGGATAACAGCAAGGAACCATTGGTTATGATTCCCCATCCCTGCCATACGTCCTTCAATAAAGATGAAGGTAAAGTACAAGACTTGAATCGGCGATTTAGCACGCGTTATCACCCATATATGCTTACTCGCCTATGTAGAAGTGTTTGGAAACTTCTGGATAGTGTCGCTTCAAGCATCAAACTTCACGATGCGAAGCGGCATTCCTCACCTTCACAGAGTGCCACCCTGGAACCAATTTCTGCCAGCGGCTGGGTCGACTGCGGGATTATTATTTTTCCAACCACGAGTACAACTCACACTGCTTCCATCGGGAATCGAACACGGGTTGTCCGAACGTCGGTAGCCCAGTCGGGTGGTTTTCCCAACTAGGCTACGGAGGTCCTCAAATATCGTTCAATATTCGGTGCTACAAGAACTAACAATATAAAAAATTGTTAAGTGTTTCATCAATGCAGTTTATAAACTTTGTTCGCAGTTTAGTTCATTCTTCTTCTTCTTCTTCAACCTTTCAGCTCACTGTGGAGCACAGGCCTTCAACAAACACTTTCCAAGTCATTCTGTTTCTTGCCATTCTTTTAAGATCAATCAATGTCTTCCCTATCATCTTCATCTCTGCTTCTGTCTTCTTCTCCAAGAATTTATTGGTCTTCCTCTTTGTCTTTTCCCATGGGGATTCCCAGGAAAAGGGTCTCCTGTGTAATACTCTCAGTTGGCTTCCGCAGTGTGTGTCCTATCCAGCGCATCGTCTTCGCTGTATCTCTTTATCCACTGGTATTTGACTGGTAAATTTCCATAATTCTATGTTAGTGATTTTGTCTTGCCATTTCCATCCTTTATTTTTCGTAAGCATCCATTAATGAAAGTATGTATCTTCACGGTTGTCAATTTTGTTGTTCTCCATGTTTCACAGTAATATAATAGGACCGACTAAACATTTGAGTTGAAAATTTTTATTTTTGTTTTTAGGTTATTATTATTTAATTATTATGTTAGTTCATTAGGTCATCATTATTGCTCATCGAACTACTCCATAGTGCCTAGAGTTTAACTGAAAGTGTTTTCTAACGTGCACAGAGTGAACATATAACATACTGGTATTGTTTTATATTCGAGAAGAATTAAGACTATACATTCGATATCACTATCCAGGAAATGGAGAAGCGTTAAGCGTAGAAAACTCTACGGATTCAAACAGAGAATTATGTTAGAAAACACGCCTTATCGACAAAAGTAATTGATTAAAATATTGCTGGAAAACACGTCTTCTCGGCAAAAGTAATCGATGAAAATATTGCTAAAAAACACGCCTTTTCGACACAGGTAATCGATGAAAATATTGCTAGAAAACACGCCTTCCCGACAAAAGTAATCGAGGAAAATATTGCTAGAAAACACGTCTTCTCGACAAAAGTAATCGAGGAAAATATTGCTAGAAAACACGTCTTCTCGACAAAAGTAATCGAGGAAAATATTGCTAGAAACACAAAAGTAATCGAGGATAATATTGCTAGAAAACACGTTTTCTCGACAAAAGTAATCGAGGAAAATATTGCTGGAAAACACGTCTTCTCGACAAAAGTAATCGAGGAAAACGGTATAGTCCAGGCAGTTATAACAATATATGATTCAGATATTCCGGGATTAAATTCTTGAGTTTTAGTTTGAGGCTACGGCCAGCAAGAGTGCAAACAACAAATTATAGCACTTACTTTTTCTCACAGTCAAATTATAGCAAACAACAAATTATAGCACTTTCTTTCTCTCAACAGTCAAATTATAGCAAACAACAAATTATAGCACTTACTTTTCTAACAGGCAAATTATTGCAAACAACAAATTATAGTACTTACTTTTTCTCACAGTCAAATTATAGCAAACAACAAATTATAGCACTTTCTTTTTCTAACAGATAAATTATAGCAAACAACAAATTATAGCACTTACTTTTTCTCACAGACAAATTATAGCAAACAACAAATTATAGCACTTACTTTTCTAACAGATAAATTATAGCAAACAACAAATTATAGCACTTACTTTTTCTCACAGACAAATTATAGCAAACAACAAATTATAGCACTTTCTTTTTCTCACAGACAAATTATAGCAAACAACAAATTATAGCACTTACTTTTTCTAACCGATAAATTATAGCAAACAACAAATTATAGCACATACTTTTTCTCACAGACAAATTATAGCAAACAAAAAATTATAACACTTACTTTTTCTCACAGACAAATTATAGCAAACAACAGATTATAGCACTTTCTTTTTCTCACAGACAAATTATAGCAAACAACAGATTATAGCACTTTCTTTTTCTTACAGACAAATTATAGCAAACAACAGATTATAGCATTTTCTTTTTCTCACAGACAAATTATAGCAAACAACAGATTATAGCACTTACTTTTTCTCACAGACAAATCTAAATGATTCAGTGCAGGGAATGTTGTTCCATCTGAATCCTCTGTCTTGTTTAACCTCAATACATCTTTCGGTATTTTCTGATATTTAGCAAACCGGTTAATTGACACATGATTAGTCTCATGCAGAATAAAATACTTTTTTTTTGTAGAAGAGAACATAATGATTGGTAGAACAAGTTATATTGTAGAACAAAACACAACGGTTAGCAGAACAAAACATAATGATTGTTAGAACGAAAACCGTGATTATCAGAACAAAACATAACGGTTAGTAGAACAAAACGCAATGATTAATAGAACAAAATACAATTATCATTATAAAAACACAATCATTGGTAGAACATAAACACAATGATTGGTAGAACAAAAACAAAATGATTGGTAGAGCAAAAACAAAATGATTGGTAGAACAAAAACAAAATGATTGGTAGAACAAAAACACAATGATTAGTAGAACAAAAACAAAATGATTGGTAGAACAAAAACAAAATGATTGGTAGAACAAAAACAAAATGATTGGTAGAACAAAAACAAAATGATTGGTAGAACAAAAACAAAATAATTGGTAGAACAAAAACAAAATGATTGGTAGAACAAAAACAAAATGATTGGTAGAACAAAAACACAATGATTAGTAGAACAAAAACACAAATGAACTGTAGAATAAAGCACAATGAATGGCAGAACAAAAAAACAATAACTAGAATAAAATACAAATATTGAACATAAAGGAGTGAGAAGTTTGAAAAATTACATTGGAAAGAAAAAAGATCAATTTGTAAATGAATTCTTCATGAAGCCAAATCATATTTCATGTTCCCAACAAACATCGAGTAAAAGGGGAACAACTTATTAAACATGATATGGGAGGATAACAACCGGACAGACAGTTAGATAGACAGATAGACAGACAGATAAACAGACAGATAAACATACAGACAGACATCCAGATGGAAAGACTGAAATACGGGCAGATAGACAGTCAGGCAAATACAAAGGCATACAAACAGATTGATAGATTGATAGCCAGATTGACTGACATACAGTAATACATAAAGATGGATAGATAGATGGTACTGTACTAATGAATGTATGCTTGAATTGCTGTGCAATAGGTAGATGGATGGATGGATGGATGGATGGATGGATGGATAGATAGATGGATGGATGGCTGGTGCTGTGCTAAGGGAGAAACGCTCATACATAGCTCTGTAATAAGGGAATTAAGCCCCCCTCCTCCCGTTCATTCATGGTGTGGTTATGGCTCTTCTAATGTACGGCTTTAACTCACTTAGCACGGTGATATACAGTTCATTACTTTCTAGGTTGAGTGTCTGCCAATTATGCGTACGTCCAGGATTGGAGTCAGTAAAAGACATGTACCATGAGTGATCTACGTTTGTAACTGACCTATATCCTGATATGTTACAACCAGGGCAGTATTCACTGATTTATCTTTACCTCAAGATGTTACAACCAGAGCAGTTTTCACTGGCTTACTATTATTCAGAGATGTTAAAATAAAGGCAGTGTTCACTGGCTTACCCTTACACCGAAATGTTACATCCAAGACAGTGTTCACTGGCTTACCCTTACACCGAAATGTTACATCCAAGACAGTGTTCACTGGCTTATTATTATCCAGAGATGTAACAATAAAGGCAGTATTCACTGCCTTATCCTTACCCCGAAATGTTACAACAAAGGCAGTGTTCACTGTGTTACCCTTACTCCGAAATAATACAACAAAGGCAGTTTTCACTGACTTGCCATTACCTAAAGATGTTACAACCATGACAGTGCTCACTGGCTTACCCTTACCTAAAGATGTTACAACCAAGACTGGCTTATCCTTGTACTTCAAAATGTTATAGTCAAGATAGTGTTCACTAGGTTATCCGGAATGTTACAGCCAGTGTTCACTGAGTTATTCTTACCCCGAGATGTTACAACCAGTGTCCACTGTTATATCCTTACCCCGAGATGTTACAACCAGTGTCCACTGTTATATCCTTACCCCGAGATGTTACAACCAGCGTCCACTGTTATATCCTTACCCTGAGATGTTACAACCCATGTTCACTGAGTTATCCTTACCCTCTCTACTGTAACTCATGTTCGCTGATATATTGTTACCCTGAGATGTTGCAACCTGTGTTCACTGACATATCCTTACCATGAAATGTTACAACCAGTGCCCATTATTATATCCTTACCATGAGATATTACAATCAGTGCCATTATTATATCCTTACCATGAGATGTTACACGATCATGCGCTACCGGAGCCCGAAAGGGGAGTAAAGAATAGTGGCGCTGTACCCTACCAGGCATGTTTGTAAGAGGCGAGAAAGGAGGGTTAGGCATGGGACTGGCTATCCCATACTGTAAAAAAATAAGCCAAAAAAACTTCACAAACATGGACAAGTCAAAGAAAGGAAAAGTTAATCCGCCGTCCAGGAAAGAGAAGGGCTCTATGTCTAAGAGACATATGACGCAAGCCGGAGAAAGCCGCAAGGAGCCCGGGTTGCCGACTCACCCTTTGTCTACCAGGAAATCCTCCAGAATTGGCACCTGGAATGTTCGTACTCTAAACGAGCAAGGAAAAACTGCACAGGTAGCAGTAGAAATGTCAAACTACAAGATAGATATTCTGGGAATGTGTGAAACAAGATGGCTAGGAACGGGTAAAATAAAACTAAATACAGGAGAGATGATTTTATCATCAGGACACCAGGAACCTGGAGCACAACATAGTGAAGGGGTAGCTATAATGCTATCAAGGAATGCACAGAAGATACTAATAGAATGGGAAGCAGTAGGACCGAGACTAATAAGAGCAACATTTAAAACAACCAAAAACAAAATAAAATTACACATTATCCAATGCTATGCACCAACCAACGATAAAGATGATTTAGTTAAAGATTATTTCTATAAACAGCTACAATGTCAGATGGATGCAAGACGAGCCAAGGATATTATAATCTTGATGGGAGACCTAAATGCTAAAGTAGGATCAGACAACAGAGGCTTCGAAGAGATTATGGGAAAACATGGACTTGGAGATATAAACGAGAATGAAGAGATATTTGTGAATTTCTGCGCCCTTTATCAAGTGAGCCTAGGAGGAACAATATTCCAACACAAAAGAATACACAAAGCTACATGGGTGTCACCAGATCATAGAACGGAAAATCAAATTGATCACATATGTATTAATAATAAGTTTAAATCATCCTTACAGGATGTAAAAGTATATAGAGGGGCAGATGTAGCTTCTGATCATCATCTTCTGATAGCTAAACTTAAAATTAAACTAAAAAGGTCTACTACAACGAATAAGGGTAGAAAGTATTTCAATGTAGGATTTCTTAAAGAACAAGGAATTAAAGATAAATTCGCAGTCACAATATCAAACAAATACCAAGTCATCCAACAACTGGAAAATACAATAAATATAGAAGATCAATGAACAGGTAAAAGATATATGGAAAGAGACATGCGAAGAAACACTAGGGAAAAGAGAACGCCAGAAAAAGGCATGGATGACAGCAGAGACCCTGGACAAAATTAAAGAAAGAAAGAACAAGAAAGCATCCATAAATAAAAGCAAAACGAGAAATAATAAAGCCAAGACACAGGAAGTTTACACAGAGGTGAACAAAGAAGTGAGAAGATGCATTAAAAGGGATAAGAGGAAATATATAGATGAACTAGCTAAAGTGGCAGAAGAGGCAGCAAATAAAGGGAATATGAAAGAACTGTACAACAGCACAAAGAAATTAGGTGGAAAATACAAACAGATCAATACCTTTATTAAAGATAAGAAAGGAAATCTGCTTAGTAATATAAGGGAACAAATAGAGAGATGGAAAGAGCACTTTGAAGAACTTTTGAATAGACCCGGTTCAAATAATCCTCCAGATATACTACCAGCAGAAGAGAGAGTTACACGTTAATTGTGAAAAACCAAGCATAGAAGAAATAATGAAAGCCATCAAACTATTAAAAAATGGTAAAGCCACAGGATCAGATGAAATTCCTTCGGAAGCCATTAAAGTAGATATTAACACCTCTACCAAGATGCTACATAATCTATTAGATAAAATTTGGGAGAGGGAAGAAATACCTAAAGACTGGAAAGAAGGTTATATGATCAAACTACCAAAGAAAGGAAGTTTACAGGAGTGCACAAATTATAGGGGAATTATGCTACTTTCAGTGCCAGGAAAAATATTAAGCAGAAACATTCTGGAGAGACTAAAAGAGGCCATAGAGAAACATTTGAGAGATGAACGAGCAGGTTTAGGGAAGAACAGATCATGTGCTGATCAAATAACTACTCTACGTATAATAGTTGAACAAAGTTTAGAACTAAAATCCCCACTTTATATTGGATTCATAGATTACGAAAAGGCATTTGATAGTTTAGACAGAAGAATGCTTTGGAAGTTGCTGAGTCATTACGGAATCCCCATAAAGTTTATTAACCTGATAAAAACAATGTATGAAGGAATGAAATGTAGTGTGGTGCATGAAGGACGGATTATAGAAGCATTTGAAATAAGAACAGGAGTAAGGCAGGGATGCCTTCTGTCTCCATTTCTCTTTCTACTGGCCATAGATTGGATTATGAAAATAACTCAAAACAACAGAAATGGAATCCAGAGGTCACCGACCAAACAACTTGATGATTTAGACTTTGCTGATGACATTTCCTGTGTGTTACCGGGGCCTCATTATGAGTAAAGAATAGTGACACTGTGTCCTTCCAAGCATGTCGTAAGAGGCGACTAAGGAGGTTGATCGATGGCTTGACAAGCTGTCATTGTAAAAAGTATTGTTATGGAAACAGCCATAGATTTTAGAAGCAGTGATCTCTGCAATATGTGCCATTTTGGCACGCACGGTTTCTGTTTTTGAGATTGTGGTTCTGCCCTATGTGCCGTTTTCGGCTCCAAAGGACAATAGATAGATAGATGACATAGCTCTCCTATCATACAGCCATCAACAGATGCAGGATAAAATGAGCATACTTGATGATAGATCACAACAGCTAGGACTGAAGATTAATAGAGATAAGACCAACATTATGAGAATTAATACAGTTGGCAATAACCAAATAAAACTAGGAGAATTACCTCAATTAGATGTACAATCTTACATATATCTGGGCAGTAATATAGATAAAGAGGGAGGAACAGAAAATGATACCAAAATAAGGATATCAAAAGCAAGAGGAGCTTTCATTACACTGGGAAACATATGGAAATCCAAAGAAATTAGGTTAAATACTAAAATATAAATTTGCAACTCAAATGTTAAGGCGGTCCTATTATATGGCTGTGAAACATGGAGAACAACAAAATTGACAATCACGAAGATACAGATTTTCATTAATGGATGCTTACGCAGGATAAAATGATGGAAATGGCAGGACAAAATCACTAACATAGAATTATGGAAATACACCAGTCAAACACCAGTGGATAAAGTGATACAGCGAAGATGATGGCGCTGGATAGGACACACACTACGGAAGCCAACTGAGCTGAGAGTATTACACAACAGACCTTTTTTGGAATCCCCAGGGGAAAAGACAAAGAGGAAGACAAAGGAATTCTTTGAGAAGACAGATAGAGGCAGAGATGAAGATGATGGGGAAGACATGGAATGATCTTAAAAGAATGGCAAAAATATAACGTCTTGGAAAGTGTTTGTTGAAGACCTATGCTCTACTGGGAGCTAAAAAGGTAGAAGAAGAAGATGAGATGTTACAACCAGTGCCCGTTATTATATTCTTACCATGAGATATTACAAACAGTGCCCATTATTATATCCTTACCCTGAGATGTTACAACCAGTGTTCACAGTTATATCCGTACCCTGAGATGTTTACAACCAGTGTTCACTGTTATATCCTTACCCTGTGATGTTACAGCCAGTGCTCACTGTTATATCCTTACCCTGAGATGTTACAGCCAGTGCTGACTGTTATATCCTTACCCTGAGATGTTACAGCCAGTGCTCACTGCCTTTAACTTCCGACATCATTTACCTTGTGGTTGGGCTATAAGCTCCCGCTGCTTCAAAAATCCAGTTCTGTGCTGAGCCATTGTCCCCTGCTATCTATTTCGTTACATTAAAACAATAATTTTTGCCCTCCTGCATACCTATCTTTCATCATCACCAAATGTCGTCTCCGCATCGATGGTTGGCGGTCATGGAGCGCCATTCAACTCTGTCTCTTGCTTTGATGGTGCAGATTGTCATAGGTCGACTTGTCCATCCTTTGATGTGACTCGTCCATGTTAGTCTTGGTCTGTCTCTGCCTCTTTCACCTTGTATTTTCCCTTCCAATATTACTTTTATTAGGCTGTTGTGTCTTTTAACATGCCCCCAAAATTTCATTTGTCTTGTTCTAATTGTGTTTAGTAGTTGTCATTTCATTTTTAGTTGTTTTAAAACTTCGTCGTTTGTTTTCTTTATTTCCATCCAATTCTACCTATTCTTCTCTAGATCCACATTTCAAAAGCTACCTATCTTTAAAATACAGTTTTAATTCGTTGTTTAAAACTTGCACAGATTATTAATTTTTATTTATTAAGACATTTAACTTCTCTTCAATATAAAATATGAGCTAAGTTACTTTCAACAAAAGTGACATCTGAATAGGACGGATCGTCAAAGCTGATTTCTGCTACTAAAATATTTGTCTGTGTTTATTTCATTTGTTAACTCTGCAAAACAATCACTGAAAGAAGTAATGAAGAAGAACAAGTGGAGGATTCAGAGCAATATGAAGAGACAAGATCAAAGAAACGTTACATCAGCAATTGACTATGTGTGAAGACACCTAAGGGGCGGGAATCTGAACTTTGTATATCCCTCGACAATGAGAATGGGTACAAGAGGATCTAAAGAAAGAAATCAAGAATGAAAGAAATAAAGAAAGAAAGAAGGAAAGAAGTAAAGAAAGAAAGAAAGAAAGGATTGAAGGAAGGAAGAAAGGGAATAGAGAAAGAGAAAGGAAGATTAATTAATTTGCTAGATATAATATGAGAGAGAATACAAAATAACTTACGATAATTAGGTTCTCCGCTATCCCAGTATGAGTAAGATGCAATCGGGTCAAAACTTGGTACCCATTCCCAGAAAGATTGATGGTATCTTGATGATCCTCCGATCCACAATCGATTTACTGTAAATTAATGTATTGACAATATGATATATTACTCATTTTATATTACAGTACGTTTGTTTTCTTTTTTGGTGTCACGATGGCTATGATAATGCCACTACAACTAGGGGATTTCACCTCTAAGCACTTTCAAAAACCCAGTGCAAGATTTGTATAATATCGTTTTAGTATGAACCTGGTTTTGACATTTTCGTTTTCTCCCCCCAGTGGGTGCTTGTTATAACCAATCCGTGTCTCACACCACGATCCTTCAGTCTTTAGATGTGCGGGTTAGTCTACAATCCAGTTTCACCTTCCTTGGAGAATGTGTATCTAACAGCTTTTAATAAATCTGTCCTTTCTCAATATCTCATGTACAGGAGGCCGCACCCCTCGTCGATAGACCTGCTCAGAAACGTTGATTCCAGTATGTTAGTGCAATAAAGATAAGTAAGTCCCGAAATCGGAGGCCGCGATAGCTCAGTGGTTAGTGAACTGGGCTACAAAAGACAAGGGGTCGGGTTCGATCCTGATCGACAGTTTCCGGGTTTACCCAACCTTATATGGGTAACGGATTTTTTTCTAGGAAAGTAAATCATCACGGGCGTAATACCGACCACATTACCCAAAAAATAATGTGCCGAAGGTCTATACAAATTATGGTCACTAACACCATATGCCCTATACGCCACTTGGCGTGACTAGGCTCTTTACTTTCTTTTACAAAGTCCAGAAATCGGTGATCTCTCGTGTCAGTGTGCACACTCTATGCACTACATTCCTCGTTCTATTTTTCGAAGCATATTTCGTCAGAATCACTGCGTGATGGAATGGAATTGTTGTACAGGTCCATCCGACTGCTGCGGTGGCGGCTTCGATTGTCAAGCTGTGTTGACGTACATAACAAAGTCCCAACGATTCCAGTGCCCCTTTGATGAGGAACTCATTTGTAAAGATGGCATGATCTTGTGATTGCGCTTGTTGCTCGCTAGTGGATGTCGTTAACCTGAGCACTGGTAGCGCTATATATACAAAGTCGTCACTTCCTGTTTACGTCTTTGTGAGTTAAGAGATGTCGCCAATTCTTCCCCCCATGCCAGATCACTCATATTACAAATTATTAGCAATATTAAAAAGTAAGTAAAGTCACAAGCCCCGTCACGCCAAGTGACGTATAGGGAATATGGTGTTAGTGATCATAGTTTTTACAGACCTTCAACACATGATTTTTTATGGGATAATGTGGTCAGTAATACGCCCGTGCCGTTTTACTTTCCCAGAAAAAAATCCGGTACGCATTTAAGGCTGTGTGAATCCGGAAGTCGTCGATTGGGATCGAACCCTACCTCTTGTCCTTTGTAGTACAGTTCACTAATCACTGAGCTATTGCGGCTACCTTTAGTAATATTACTTTAGCCTATACCATCTACGACATTGAATGCTGAATGCGTTTCCTCTTTCATGAGCGTGCTAGACAAGCAATATTTGATGATTAGTCCTTCTAAAAGCGATGATATACATTTGCGCGTGTACCTGCCTATGTCGAGTCCTAAACACTGGGCATTGCAAGTATATATATATAATCGCCGCCACTTCTACTACTTCTCTTCACTTTTCACTGATACCTAAAAGGTGTCGTGGTTATATCATTTGTCGTTCTTCAGGGTATCGAACTGTCTCAATTAGTGATCTTCCTTTGTTGTTGCATGTCTCTGTCACTACATCTATCCATCTTCTTCTGGGTCTTCCTCTTGGTCTTTTCCCACGCATTCTTGAGAAGAACGCCCTTGATGGTGATTGGTGAGTACTCTTTCTGTCCAGGTGGCCAAACCATTTAAATTGTTGTTGTTCTATATATTCTTGGCAGGGTTTTGTTCCTACCATTTTTCTCATGATTTCATTTGGTATTCTATCTCTTCTTGTGTTGTTTGTTATTTTCTCATCTGCATCGCCGTCTTTATTGCATACTGGTTGTGAAAGTCTCGTGCACTAATCTCTATACTTGCCGACAAAATTATAACTTTTGTCAATGCACAATCTCTTCTGAGAAAAGGCCAGCCTTTATCTCTAATACCGTTTTCACATGTATCTTATGTTCTTTAATCCATTTGGCCTACGCTGTCTGTAATTTCACACTCGTAAAGAATGCGCATTAATTTTTCTTTGATCTGAAATTATCAAAGCAACTTTCGAGATCTAGACTTTTATTTTCTTTCTGTACGTGTAAATATCGTAATTGTATCACATCCTTGACCCCAAACAGAGTAATAATGTTGAACATAAGAGAAATATCACATGTTGACGATGTAGCTCTGATTAAATTTACTTTATCATCATCATGTGCCATACCGGTTGGCGTAGGCGATCGTGTCCTTCCACAATCTTCTATCTACAGTGCATCGTATCAGTTCAGTTGATGACTGTTTTCCAAGCCATGACACCAAGCTATCCAGTATTTTCTCTCTTTGTCTTTGTCGTTCGCGATCTCTCTTTCCTTTTTTTTGCCAGTTGTAACCAAATATTCCAACTTTCCTCTTCTCACGATGTACCCGAAAAATGTTTCTTTCTGATGTTTTTGGGAACTCCTTTTTGTGTTGGCCTCTTTGAGAACTTCCTCATTGGTGTTTTTAGCTGTCGAGGGAACTTTCAACATAAATTTACTTTAGTTGTACTTTTTTCAGTTAATAATGTTTACTTGGACGATATTCCAACTTTTATAATCTCCCAACCTCAAGACCCGATCTTCAACATGATAGTTCGGTCACAAGGGATGTGCTGGGCGGCTGGTGTTTTGTTGTGTTTTCTAATGGAAAGTTGATTGTGAAAGGTGCTGGAGCCAACAAGACTACTACATTCAGCACACGCATATAGATTGAAGCTGAGACAGAAGCTTTCACATAACTGGTTAAGAGGCCAACAACACATGAGGTCATGTTGACTGACTCACGAATAACGTTTCTCCAGATTAACAAGAACATACTACGCAGAGAGTGGGTAAACGTACTTGACATGTCTCAAGTTAACAGCATAAACATACACATGGGATTTGGGCACTAGGGCAGGCTGGAGTTCGTGGCAATGGCTCTACTATTGAGGAGGGAACCTTACAAATTAACATGCATGAGATTGTGATGGCTTTAAAAGAGCACATCTCACAGGATGACGACAAGGAAGCTGACGATAATCCACATGCCATAGGCATAGTGGAACACAGCACCACACAGGGATGGTGGAACACGGCACGACAAAGGCAAGGTGGAACACGGCACCACAAATGAAAGGTGGAATATTGCAGGACACAGGAATGGTGGAACACGGCACCACAAATGAAAGGTGGAATATTGCAGGACACAGGAATGGTGGAACACGGCACCACAAAGGAATGGTGGAACACGGCACCACAAAGGAATGGTGGAACACGGCACCACAAAGGAATGGTGGAACACGGCACCACAAAGGAATGGTGGAACACGGCACCACAAAGGAATGGTGGAACACGGCACCACAAAGGAATGGTGGAACACGGCACCACAAAGGAATGATGGACCAAGGCACCACACAGGAATGATGGAACACGGCACCACACAGGAATGGTGGAACACGGCACACCAAATGAAAGGTGGAACATTGCAGGACACAGGAATGGTGGAACACGGCACCACAAAGGAATGGTGGAACACGGCACCACAAAGGAATGGTGGAACACGGCACCACAAAGGAATGGTGGAACACGGCACCACAAAAGAATGGTGGAACACGGCACCACAAAGGAATGATGGACCAAGGCACCACACAGGAATGATGGAACACGGCACCACACAGGAATGGTGGAACACGGCACCACACAGGAATGGTGGAACACGGCACCACAAAGGAATGGTGGAACACGGCACCACTAAGGAATGGTGGAACACGGCACCACTAAGGAATGGTGGACCAAGACACCACAAAGGGAGAAAACATGAAAAGCATCATCAGCGAAATGGAACGCAGCACGCTCGACCAATGCAGAATAGAAACAACCAATAGACGAACACTTCGATGTTAGCAGAACATATATAGGACTAACTCGAGTGCGATGACGCCAGTCCGAACTAGACTTAAAAAAACTGGCACCAACATGTAATCAAACACAGTGACCAATAAAACAAGCCAGTGAGTAGTTTGAGAACTCGTCTTACAACGGTGACATTTGTTCTGATGTTTTTGATTGGTCAAGAGAAACTTACTTTTGTCAACAGTCATTTGGGCGGCCAAGTAATCGTTCTCTGCCTGGTTGTCCACTTGTGCCAAATAGGATCCGTAGTAATTGCACACCCCCTGTGAAGTAAAATAAGTCAGTTACACACACACTTGATTATAGACATTACATATAAATATACATGACACGCCATTTTGAACTTTGGTTCAATACAATATTTTCATTCTTATCTCTAATGACAATAGAAAAAAAAGTTAAGCTTTCCTCCACGTCTTGCAAGGTGTATGGGGAATACGGTGTTAGTGACCATATTTTGCATTGACCACGGCACATTTTTGGGTAATGTGGTCGGTATCACGCCAGGCCATCTTTACTTCCCATAAAAATCTCTAGTACCCATTTTTAGAAGCCGGGTGAATCCGGATGGTGCTAGTGATCATAATTTGTTTAGACCTTCGACACATAACTTTTTTGGGGGTAAGTATTTGTGGTCAGTATTACGCCAGAGCCCCTTTATTTTTCCAGAAAAAATCCGATACCCATTTAAGGCTGGGTGAATCCGGAACCCGTCTGTAAGGATCGAACCCAACCTCTTGTACCTTGTAGTCCAGTTCTCTAACCACTGAGCTATCGCGGCTCCCTTACAAAGTGACTACTTTTAATTACAGACAGACAATGTGGTTATGTCATTTCAAGCAAAATTGTTTGATCATTATAGACGGTAAAAGTGGTTAGGTTAATAGAGACAGAAAAGAGTGGTTATGAGAATACAGACAGAGAAAATGGTTGTGTCATTACAGACAGATAAAGTGGTTACGCTGATACAGACAGACAAAGTGGATAATAAATATTTGAATTGTGGTAAAGAAATAGCAACATAGTACACAGATCAACATATCACAGGGGTCAACATATCACAGGGGTCAACATAGCACAGGGGTCAAAATATCACATGGCCAAAATAACACGGAGGTCAACATATATCTGGGGTCAACATAGCACAGGGGTCAACATATCACATGGGTCAACATATCACAGAGGTCAACATATCACAGGGGTCAATAAATCACGGGTCAACATAGCACAGAGGTCAACATATCACAGGGGACAACATACCACAGGGGTCAACATAGCACAGAGATCAACATATCACAGGGGTAAACATATCACAGGGGTCAAAATAGCCCATAGGTCAAAAAATCACGGGGTCAACATAGCACAGGGGTCAACATAGCACAGAGGTCAACATAGCACAGGAGTCAACATATCACAGGGGTCAACATAGCACGATTGGTCAACAAATCACGGGGTCAACATATCACAGGGGTCAACATATCACAGGTGTCAACATATCACAGTGGTCAACATAGCACAGGGGTCAAATTATCACGGGGTCAACATAACACGGTCTCAACATATCACAGTGGTCAACATATCACGGAGGTCAACATAGCACAGGGATCAACATATCACACAGGTCAACATATCACAGGGGTCAACATATCACAGAAGTCTACATATCACAGGGGTCAACATAGCACAGGTATCAACATATATCGGGGTCAACATGTCACAGGGGTAAAGATTTCACGGATGTCAACATAGCACAGAGGTCAACATATTACAGGGGTCAACATATCACGGACATCAACATACACAGGGGTCAGCATAGCACAGGTGTCAACATATCACAGGCGTCACATATTACAGGGATCAACATATCACAAGGTTTAATATATCACAAGGGTCAACATATCACGGGGTCAGCATAGCACAGTGGTCAACATATCACAGGAAGAATATAACACAGAGGTCAACATATCACAGAGATCAACATATCACGGATGTCAACATAGCACGGGTCAACATTGCACATGGATCGACCAAGCACATGGGTCAATCTAGCACAGGGACTAACCTAGCTCAGGGATCAGGATATCACATGGGTTAGTCTAGCACAGGGGTCATCCTAGTATTTAGGTCCATATAGTTCCGTGGTCAACACATCACAGGGGTTAACATTTCACAGGGGTCAACATAAGACATGGGATAACATAGCACATGGGTCAACATATCATAGAGGTCAACAAATCACAGGGATCAACATTTAACAGGGGTCAAAATAGCACATGAGTCAACACATCACAGGGGCCAGCATATCACAGCAGGCAATATAGCACATTAGTCGATTTAATACAGGGGTCAACCTAGCACAGTGGTCCATATAGCACATGAGTCAACATATTACATGAGACAACATATCACAGCGGATAAGATAGCACACGGGCCAACATAACACATGAATCGACTTAGTACAGGGGTCAACATATCACATGGGTCTACAAAGCACTGGGGCCAACCTAGCACAGGCGTCAATATAGCACACGAGTCAACATATCACATGGGACAACATATATCAAAGCGGACAAGATAGCACACGGGCCAACATAACACATGAATCGACTTAGAACAGGGGTCAACATATCACATGGGTCTACATAGCACTGGGCTCAATATATCACAGTTTGATAAACTGGTTATGGCTTTAACGACTGATGCGATAATGTAAATACTGAATTTTGAGACACAAAGGCTTAGATAAAAGTAATAATTTATAGCATGGATCAACTATAAAGAAAGATAATCCTTTTAAATGAATTAAATGAACATTTTTGATCAATATGAAGTCAAGTTTGCCAGTGATTATAGAAACATTGATAATGCAAAATACTAACCACAGCAACCAGCCAAGTTACGCTTTCATCACTGAAGGAATAGCAGTGATTGTTAAACTCTCTCCAGCCATTCTGGCACGATGTACTGAAAACTAAAATAATGTTTAAAGTATATCAATATTTTATGTGCAAATAAAATATCAGAATATGAAATCTCAAGATCAAAGAAAACACGAAGTCGAGTTGTGTTTTAATTTAATTTCGCTTTTTGAATTACAGCTCAGTTTAGTTGGTCTTGAAATGATAAAATAAAAAGCGTAACCATTCCTGTGTCTCAGTATAATAAGTTATTGGTTATTGGTTATTGGTTATGGAAGGCCTCGGCATCACAGCAAACGAATTAAAATCCATAATTGCTCAACCGCCCGTGCCAGTGGAATCATCCGAATTACCAACTCATCTCCCAAACAAAGAAAGGTAACTGTAGTTCCCATCGTAGCAGTCTCAGCACACGCCAAAAGACATAAGGCGAAACCGCGCAGAAAGTGAACACAGCCAACTGTTCCCTGTCATACGATATCATCATTCATCGTAAACAAGCGGGATATCGAAGCAGGATCAAAACGGATGAGACACACAGCTCACGGTGTGCACAGAGCACTTAACTCAGTAGCTCCTGCAACAAGCCGGACTTGGAATATGAGGAAACTGCAAGAAGGAACACTTTTCAGACATAGCCTTCATTATATATATTAGTATAATAAGTAATGTAAAGTACCCCCGTCACGCCAAGTGGCGTATAGGGGTTATGGTGTTAGTGACAATCAATTTTACAGACCTTCGACACATGATTTTTGGGGTAATGTTGTCGGTATTACGCCCGTGCCGCTTTACTTTCCCAGAAAAAAAAATCCGGTACCCATTAAAGGCTGGGTGAATCGGTGGCCGTCGGTTGGGATCGAACATTACCTCTTGTTCTTTGTAGTCCAGTTCACTGTGTCTTAGTATGGAGTAGTAGATTGAGACGGGTTTGAGTCTTCGAAGAGGTCAACGCAGACAAAAGTTTGCTTTTTTTTTTTCGTTGGAGACTTTGGTGTAAAACGGGAAATGAATGAGTAGACAGGCATGCTGAGTTGGATGATGTGGATAATTTGTAACGTAAACATATAACAGTATGAAACAGCTAAACTAATAGGAACACAATACACATTACGATAAAACCCTTTATCAGGTTAAACAGAAAGACTATTAAATTTAAACAAAGAAATCAAAACACGGAGCTAATGAGTTTAGTGCTCTGTGCACACTGTGAGCTGTTTTTTTTTTTCATCCGGATCGTGTTTGAATATTCCTGTTACTTACGATGAACGATGACATCGTATGACAAAGGATAGTTCAGCTGCGTTCACTTTCAGTACCGCTTGGCTTTATGTCTTTTGAAGTGTGCTATAGCTGTTATGATGGGGACTGCAGCTGCCTTTAGTTTAGATCCTTCAATGCGATGAGATGTTAATTCGGATGATTCCATTGTTACGGACGGTTGAGCAAATATCGATGTTAATTGTAATTTTGCAGTGATTTCGGGGCCTTCGACTAACTATAACTACTGCAACTATCCCAGCACGAAAACCTGGAGAACGGATGAGCAATGGACTTGTTTGACTTTCTAAATGCTCTCAAGAAGGAAGAATGACTAAATTATTATGGAAATAATATGAATTTACAAACATTGGTAAGCTTCAACAGTTTTGCATCAAAAGGGCCAATGCCAAACATAAGCATTACACAGAGAACCTAAAGAAGCCTGGTAAACCAACACAGAACTGGGATCGTCGGGGTCGCAGTCAGGGTATAAACCGAAAGGAGGATCTCAAAACAGACAAAATCCGATAAACTGTGTCGATGATTTGTCGATCAACTAACCACCTAAATGGAAGCCGATTAGGAAAAATAAATCCATATGACAGGTAAAAGAAAAATAAACAAAAATAATGAAAATGTTTTTTTTTGTTTATTTTTGTTCACGCTAGCTTTAATGTCTGTAGCGAAGTCTCGAAGGTATGCATGGTCCGTGAACATCACATTTTCTTAACTTTCAATTAGGCACATACTCCATGACGTCAGAGGCTCAATTAGGCAGATACTCCATGACGTCAGAGGCTCAATTTGGCAGATACTCCATGACGTCAGAGGCTCAAATAGGCAAATACTCCATGACGTCAGAGGCTCAATTAGGCAGATACTCCATGACGTCAGAGGCTCAATTAGGCAGATACTCCATGACGTCAGAGGCTCAATTAGGCAGATACTCCATGACGTCAGAGGCTCATTTAAGCAGATACTCCATGACGTCAGAGGCTCAATTAGACAGATACTTCATGACGTCAGAGGAGATCCTAAATTTTATATCGTCGAGAGTTTGTATATTTTCTAGTGGATGTTTTCTAGTGGATGTTTTCTAGTGGATGTTTTCTGGTGGATGTTTTCTAGTGGATGTTTTCTAGTGGATGTTTTCTTGTGGATGTTTTCTAGTGGAAGTTTTCAGGTTTATGTTTTCTAGTGGGTGTTTTCTTGTGGATTTTTTTTAGTGGAAGTTTTCTGGTGGATGTTTTTTGGTGGAAATTTTCTAGTGGATGTTTTCTGTTGGATGTTTTCTAGTGGATGTTTTCTGGTGGATGTTTTCTAGTGGAAGTTTTCTAGTGGATATTTTCTAGTGGATGTTTTCTGTTAGATGTTTTCTGGTGGATGTTTTCTGGTGGATGTTTTCTAGTGGATGTTTTCTGGTAGATGTTTTCTAGTGGATGTTTTCTTGTGGATGTTTTCTAGAGGAAGCTTTCTGGTGAATGTTTTCTGGTTGATGTTTTCTGGTGGATGTTTTCTGGTGGATGTTTTCTAGTGCAAGTTTTCTGGTGGATGTTTTACGCAGGATGTTTTCTTGTGGATATTTTCTGGTGGATGTTTTCTGCTGGATGTTTTCTGGTGGATGTTATCTGGCGGATGTTTCCTGCTGGATGCTTTCTTGTGGATATTTTCTGCTGGATGTTTTCTTGTGGATATTTTCTGGTGGATGTTTTCTGCTGGATGTTTTCTTGTGGATATTTTCTGCTGGATGTTTTCTCGTGGATGTTTCTTGTGAATGTTTTCTGGTGGATGTTTTTCTGCTGGATGTTTTCTAGTGGATGTTTTCTGTTTGATATTTTCTGATGGATGTTTTCTAGTGGATGTTTTCTGGTGGATGTTTTCTAGTGGATGTTTTCTAGTGGATGTTTTCTTGTGGATGTTTTCTAGTGAAAGTTTTCTGGTGGATGTTTTATAGGGGATGTTTTCTGGTGGATGTTTTCTAGTGCAAGTTTTCTGGTGGATGTTTTCTTGTGGATATTTTCTGGTGGATGTTTTCTGCTGAATGTTTTCTGGGGATGTTATCTGGTGGATGTTTTCTGTTGGATGTTTTCTTGTGGATACTTTCTGCTGGATGTTTTTTTGTAGATGTTTACTGCTGGATGTTTTCTTGTGGATATTTTCTGCTGGATGTTTTCTCCTGGATGTTTCTGGTGGATGTTTTCTGGTAGATGTTTTCTTTGGATGTTTTCTCGTGGATGTTTTCTGCTGGATATTTTCTCTTGGATGTTTTCTGTTAGATGTTTACTGTTGGATTTTTCTGGTGGATGTTTTCTGCTGGACGTTTTCTGGTTGATGTTTTCTGCTGGATGTTTTTTGGTGGATGTTTTCTGCTGGATGTTTTCTAGTGGATGTTTTCTGGTTGATGCTTTCGGCTGGATGTTTTCTGGTGGATGTTTATGGTGGATGTTTTTTGGTGGATGTTTTCTGCTTGATGTTTTCTGCTGGATGTTTTCTGCTGGATGTTTTTCTGCTGGATATTTTCTGCTGGATGTTTTCTGGTTGAAGTTTTCTGGTGGATGTTTTCTGCTGGATATTTTCTGGTGGATGTTTTCTGGTGGATGTTTTCTGCTTGATGTTTTCTGCTTTATGTTTTCTGGTTGATGTTTTCTAGTGGATGTTTTCGGGTGGATGTTTTCGGCTGGAAGTTTTCTGGTGGATGTTTTCTGCTGGATGTTTCCTGGTGGATGTTTTCTTGCTGATGTTTTCTGGTGGATGTTTTCTGCTTGATGTTTTATGCTGGATGTTTTATGTTGGATGTTTTCTGGTGGATGTTTTCTGCTGGATGTTTTCTGGTGGATGTTTTCTGCTGGATTTTTTCTGGTGGATGTTTTCTGGTGGAAATTTTCTAGTGAATGTTGCCTGGTGGATGTTTTCTTGTGGATGTTTTTTGCTGGGTGTTTTCTGCTGTATGTTTTCTGGTGGATGTTTTCTGCTTGATGTTTTATGCTGGATGTTTTCTGGTGGATGTTTTCTGGTGGATGTTTTCAGCTGGATGTTTTCTAGTGCAAGTTTCTGGTGGATGTTTTATGCATGATGTTTTCTTGTGGATATTTTCTGGTTGATGTTTTCTGCTGGATGTTTTCTGGTGGATGTTATCTGGCGGATGTTTTCTGCTGGATGCTTTCTTGTGGATATTTTCTGCTGGATGTTTTCTTGTGGATATTTTCTGGAGGATGTTTTCTGTTGGATGTTTTCTTGTGGATATTTTCTGCTGGATGATTTCTCGTGGATGTTTCTAGTGGATGTTTTCTAGTGGATGTTTTCTGCTGGATGTTTTCTAGTGGATGTTTTCTGTTTGATGTTTTCTGATGGATGTTTTCTAGTGGATGTTTTCTGGTGGATGTTTTCTAGTGGATGTTTTCTTGTGGATGTTTTCTAGTGAAAGTTTTCTGGTGGATGTTTTCTTGTGGATATTTTCTGGTGAATGTTTCTGCTGAATGTTTTCTGGTGGATGTTATCTGGTGGATGTTTTCTGTTGGATGTTTTCTTGTGGATACTTTCTGCTGGATATTTTCTTGTGGATGTTTACTGCTGGATGTTTTCTTGTGGATATTTTCTGCTGGATGTTTTCTCGTGGATGTTTCTGGTTGATGTTTTCTGGTAGATGTTTTCTATTGGATGTTTTCTAGTGGATGTTTTCTGCTGGATGTTTTCTCTTGGATGTTTTCTTTAAGATGTTTACTGTTGGATTTTTGCTGGTGGATGTTTTCTGCTGGATGTTTTCTGGTTGATGTTTTCTGGTGGATGTTTTCTGCTGGTTGTTTTTTGGTGGATGTTTTCTGCTGGATGTTATCTAGTGGATGTTTTCTGGTTGATGTTTCGACTGGATGTTTTCTGGTGGATGTTTCTGGTGGATGTTTTCTGGTGGATGTTTTCTGCTTGATGTTTTCTGCTGGATGTTTTCTGCTGGATGTTTTCTGGTGGATAATTTCTGCTGGATGTTTTCTGGTGGAAGTTTTCTGGTGGATGTTTTCTGCTGGATGTTTTCTAGTGGATGCTTTCTCGTGGATGTTTTCTGCTGGATGTTTTCTCTTGGACGTTTTCTGGTAGAGTTAACTGTTGGATTTTTCTGGTGGATGTTTTCTGGTGGATGTTTTCTGGTGGATGTTTTCTGCTTGATGTTTTCAGCCTTATGTTTTCTGGTTGATGTTTTCTAGTGGATATTTTCTGGTGGATGTTTTCGGCTGGAAGTTTTCTGGTGGATGTTTTCTGCTGGATGTGTTCTGGTGGATGTTTTCTTGCAGATGTTTTCTGGTGGATGTTTTCTGCTTGATGTTTTATACTGGATGATTTATGTTGGATGTTTTCTGGTGGATGTTTTCTGCTGGATGTTTTCTGGTGGATGTTTTCTGCTGGATTTTTTCTGGTGGATGTTTTCTGGTTGAAGTTTTCTAGTGAATGTTTTCTAGTGGATGTTTTCTTGTGGATGTTTTTGCTGGGTGTTTTCTGCTGTATGTTTTCTGGTGGATGTTTTCTGCTTGATGTTTTATGCTGGATGTTTTATGTTGGATGTTTTCTGGTGGATGTTTTCTGCTGGATGTTTTCTGGTGGATGTTTTCTGCTGGATTTTTTCTGGTGGATGTTTTCTGGTGGAAGTTTTCTGCTGGATGTTTTCTTGTGGATGCTTTCTTGTGGATGTTCTCTGCTGGGTGTTTTCTGCTAGATGTTTTCTGCTGGATGTTTTCTGCTGTATGTTTTCTGCTGGATGTTTTCTGGTGGATGTTTTCTGCTGGATGTTTTCTTGTGGATGTTTTCTGCTGGATGTTTTCTGGTCGATGTTTTCTGCTGGATGTTTTCTGCTGTATGTTTTCTGCTGGATGTTTTCTGCTAGATGTTTTCTAGTGAATGTTATCTGGTGGATGTTTTCTTGTGGATGTTCTCTGGTGGGTGTTTTCTGCTAGATGTTTTCTGCTGGATGTTTTCTGGTGGATGTTTTCTAGTGGATGTTTTCTGGTGGATGTTTTCCTTCACATTAATAAGGAAAAATGAAAAGGTTCCTTCCAGGCCTTGACAGACATATGAGGTATACGGTGTTAGTGACAATATTTTTCTATGACCATGGCACATTTTTGGGTGATGTGGTCGGTATCATGTCAGGCCGCTTTTACTTAGCAGAAAAATCTCTGGTACCCATATTTAGAGGCTGGGTGAACCGCGGAGCCTTTCTGTCCAATAAAGAATCCGCCACTGCTGGGGATCGAACCCGGACCCCCCTGACATATTATTGGGCCTACTCGTGATCATTTCCAACAGCTAAGGGCTCTTTAACGTGTCCAGACTGCAAACAGTGGATTGCATGTTCCTAAATCGTTTTCCGAGAGGACTAGATACCGGATATCACTATCCAGAGTGCAGAGGAGATTGAAGGCTCAAGGAAATCACGTAGTCGAAGTAAAACAACTCCAAATACGTTTTGTTGGAATGGAACCCACAACCTTCTGGTTCCGATGCCGGCGTTTTACCTCAATACCACCGATCTCCCTTCTCCCCACCATAATGGAAATAAAACGTAGAACATTATGCACCGCAAGCTATAAGTATTTGCGTTGTTCTTTCTCTTTCTTTATTCTTTCTGAAGTCTCTCTATTTCTTCATTACATTATTGCTGTTTAACAGGAACACACAGATACAAAGCACTAAAGAGAGATACCAAACAATAATGTGGAATATGCTAATATAAAGGAAACAAATCACATGCGTACCACCAACAACTGCCAGGGCTAGCAAAAGAACAACCCGAATCTGAAGAAGAAAAGTAAATTAAAAGTTACAATTTTGTGCACGAAATATTTTATATGAAAATATGTGTTAAAACATCATGTATGACAATAAAATAAGGCTACCTTCACACCCTGTTTATGTTAATGTTTATGTGTGCTTGCGAAACGTGATCATGTGCAGCAAAACAACAGAGACAAACATAAGCGATGGAGATGCAATGTTATCGTAGAATGTGAACATCTCTTGCTTAGATCTTGTCATAAATGAAATATTTTTAGCAAAAAAGTACGACGAGCACTCGCAGTACGAGTACATGATACGATTTTGACTATTGTCAAGAAGGAATAAATGAAATGGTTGGGTCACGTATCTCATCGCCGGTCCTAGTAAAAACCATTCTTAAAGGAAATGTGCGAGGAGCGAGAATGATTGCTTGCCTGATGACTAAAGGAGTGTACCTCTTCATCATCCGTCCTTAAAAGGATGTTAAGTGAGCGTGTCTGCGTTGTGTTGTGGTTTACAGGAAAACTGTGATATTTGTGCCTTTCGGCCCAACACATCCGACATGAGCATGACATTTTTGAGTATCGGGTTGTCGTCTCTCTTTGATCCCCACTCGCTTGGCCAGACTAGACAAGTTAGTCTGTTACTAGAGGCACCGCGGAGAGGTGGAGCAGAGTCTGGATGGTTCTGGTTCACCGATCCTGGCACAAGCCATCAGCTGTGGGTCGCTGACAACTTCCAGCTCTGGTGCTGTGAGGTGCGCCTTCGCCTCCAGCGAAAATGAAATGTAGGTAGAGACAAAGTGGGGAAGATAACATCAATGAACTGATAGTTCTCAACTTGGCAGAGTTCCAAAAGAAGGATTGAAGACGGAGAGAAGTGGAGACGGTTGGCGAAGTGATGCCCGAACGACACTTCAAGTTATGGTATGCAACGGATGGATCTTCTTTTCTTCTGTCCTTCCTCTATTGCCGTTGGCGTCGAGGGGAGATACAATCTGCGATTCTTTGCTATTCTGTTGGCCTGTCCTGGTGTTATCCCTCCTACTGACTCTAGCATTCCCTTTATCCATCTCTTTCTCGGTCTTCCTTTTAATTTGGCATTTTCGTAACGTTTGTTTATGGCTCTTTGTGTCATTATTAGTTCTTTTTGTCTTGGTTTGTGGCCGAACCAATTTATCTGTTGTTTCTTTATGTAACGGATGGATAAATCTCATAAAATGACACTTTTTATCCAGAAATAAATTTCTGAAGGAAATATCGTGAATTGCAAACAATGAGGTCAGCATCTTCTGATGTGTGTTACTATATGTATCTTGTGTACTGACGTGTTTTATATTTAATCAGCTGTCATATGATGCACGTACAGTAAAAAAAAAAAAAAACAAAGTAAAGAGCCCTGTCAACTATAATTGCTGTGGAAATATATTTACATTAACAAATATATATATAAAGAAACAGTTAAACATTTCTTCTGGTCTTTGTTGCTTTTCCATACTGACCAAGCACTAAATCACTTGTTTCATGAGTCACCCCATCGAGGTTCCAAGAGTTGTCTCGCAGAATGTCTAATACGTCACCAGTTTTGGGAATTGTGTTATTGATCTTAGAGTTGATGTTTACTGATTGGATGAAACTGCTGACAAGGTAGGTGAAGATGTTGGCTGAGTGAGGTACCTTTTCTTGACTGTGACTTTCTGGGACTGGTACTAGTGACTGAGAGTAAGCTGATTGATGACTTTTGTCCAGATACCTCATTGTCTGGGGAGCCGCGATAGCTCAGTGGTTAGTGAACAGGACTACAAAGGATAAAAGGTAGGATTCGATCCCAACCGACGGCTTCCGGTTCATCCAGCCTTTAATGGGTACCGGATTTTTTTCTGGAAAAGTAAAGCGGCACGGGCGTAATACCGACCATATTACCGCAAAATCATGTGCCGAAGATGGTCTGTTCTGTAAAATGTATGGTCACTAACACCATATTCCCTATATACCGCTTGGCGTGACGGGGGTACTTTACTTTACTTTACTTTACTTGTTACCTCTTTGTCTAGATACCTCTTTGTCTATATACCACTTTGTTTATATACATCTTTGTCTGGATACCTCTTTGTCTAGATACCTCTTTGTTTATATACATCTTTGTCTGGATACCTCTTTGTCTAGATACCTCTTTTTTATATACATCTTTGTCTAGATACCTCTTTGTCTAGATACCTCTTTGTTTATGTACATCTTTGTCTAGATACATTTTTGTCTAGATACATCTTTGTCTAGATACCTATTTTTCTAGATACATCGTTGTCTAGATACATCTTTGTCTAGATACCTCTTTGTCTAGATACATCTTTGTCTAGATACCTCTTTGTTTATATACATCTTTGTCTAGATACATTTTTGTCTAGATACATCTTTGTCTAGATACATCTTTTTCTAGATACATCCTCTATGTTAAAAATAAAATAAAGAATATAAAATGGTATTAAGCTGCTGAAAAAGAGGAGACCAGACAGACTATGACGTTCCGACAATACCATTTCATTTTTTTTATTTTATATATTTTCTGTACCTCTACTCGCGTAATATTTGATGTATTGTATGGAATATAACATGTTATATATTTGTGATTATCTTTTTAAACAAAAATAGAACAGGCAGCGATGAGGAACTCATCAACAACAAAATAACTGAAAACGTGTGTTTTTTGTTGTTACATTGATGATGAAGTCTTGTAACCAGCCAAGACTGAATAGTTTCCCACCTTTCGCGTTCTTATATCTGAATCCAAAATAATATCAGCCATGAACATTGTTCCTGAGACTACAGCACAGGTTTAACAACAGCCTTATCAACATGCAAGGTCAGTGGTTAGTGAACTGGACTATAAAGGACAAGAGGTAGTGTTCGATCCCAACCGATGGTTTCCGGGTTCACCCAGCCTTATATGGGTACTGGATATTTTCTGGAAAAGTAAAGCGGCACGGGCGTAATACCGACCATATTACATCAAAAATCATGTGCTGAAGGTCTGTACAATTTATAGTCAATAACATCATATTCACTATACGCGACTTGGCGTGACGGAGGCTCTTTACTTTACTTTACTTTACTTTACTTTACTTTACTTTACTTTACTTTACTTTACTTTACTTTACTTTTTATCAACGTGCAAACGATTTAAAGTAATTTATAAAATCCTGAGATCAAACACACAACCCTCTTTAACAACACAGATTCCAACACGTAAACCTTTTTGACGTAAGTGGAAAAGTCCATAGTCCTGATTATCATCATTGTCGACATGAATACCTCATGATTTGTCTACAACAAGAAATGTTTCACACGCAATCTAACCAGCCTGCCCATGATAGGAATAAACCAATCAGCTCACAACGATGCTGTTTGCTTGCGCCTGATGACTAAAGGAGTACTCTTCTTCATCATCCGCCCTTAAAAGGACGTTAAGTGGGCATATATGCCTTGTGTTGTGGTTTGCAGTATAACTGTGTTATTTGCGCCTGTCGGCCCAACACATCCGAGTTCAGAATGACATTTTTGAGTACAGGGTTGTCTTTCCTTTTCGATCCCTACTCGCTTAGCCAGACTAGACAGGTTAGTCTGTTACTAGAGGCACCGCGGAGAGGTGGATCAATGTCTGGATGGTTCTGATTCACCAATCCTGTCGCAGAATTCAGCTGTGGGTCGCTGACAACTTTCAGTTCTGGTGCTATGAGGCGCCACTTCACCTCCAAATAAAATGATCGATACAAACAAATTAAACACACATACTTTACAAGACTCACCATTCTCCTGAGGTCTGTGCTAGTTTCAACTAGTTACAGCTTTCGTCTGTGTGTTAGAAGCGACCGGTCACACTATCGAAACTGCTCGAAGGTTTATCTAAAATCACTGCAACTTTTATACACCTTCACATTCCTTCATAATAATGAGGGTAGAGCAATAAAGTGGACTACCAATTTTGACTAGCCCGCTTATGTAGCTGGTTTGATGTCCATTGATGTGTTGATAATAGATATCAGATCAGCCACGTTAGGTAAATTGATACACGTGTAATAATCCTACCATTACAGCACCACTAGGATGAGCAAGATTCAGTTGCGTTAGCAGGATCAAACGAAATCAAAATATCATTAGAACCCGCAACATCACAAGTCCAGACCCACGAACTATGCTCTACGTTGACCACTTATAGCAAATGAACATCCTATATCCTTTTCTTTGTATCTTGACCACGCAAATACTCTTTCTTCTTCTTCTTCTTCTACCTTTCTGTTCCCTGTGGAGCATAGGTCTTCAACAAACACCTTCCAAGTCGTTCTGTTTCTTGCCATTCTTTTAGATCATGCCATGTCTTCACCATCATCTTCATCTCTGCTTCCATCTGTCTTCTCCAAGAATCCTTTGGTTTTCCTCTTTGTCTTTTCCCCTGGGGATTAAAAAAAAGGGCTGTTGTGTAATACTCTCAGTTGGCTTCTGCAGTGTGTGTCCTATCCAGCGCCATCGTCTTCGCTGTATCCCTTTATAATAAATGGACATCCTATATCATTTTCTTTGTATCCTGACTACGCAAGCATTAGTCTCTGAATAAGTGGAGTCGTCAGTCGCTGGACACTGCGAGACTTGCTGAGAAGGGGATCTGAGAACATAAGGACATGTTCAGAGTGCAATGATGATGACCCCCAAATGATGCAATAAATCAATAGTCTCTGGATAAGTGGAGTCGTCAGTCGCTGGACACTGCGAGACTTTCTGAGAAGGGGGTCTGAGAACATAAGGACATGTTCAGAGTGCAATGATGATGACCCCCAATGATGCAATAAATCAATAGTCTCTGAATAATATTATTATTATTCATGACCTGTCCTTGAACGTTGGCTTTTGTTTCTTCTTTTCTTTTCTTCCTTCCTTATTGCCTTTCAGGTTAGAGGAGAGATACAATTGTGGAACTTCGCTTTTCAAATGTCAGCTGTGCAGCTATGGTCCCCAACATGTTTAATATTGGGACAACCCGTGTTCGATTCCCGCTGGGAGCAGTGTGAATCGTACTCGTGGTTGTAAAAAAAAAAAAAAAAATACCCCCACGGTCGACCCAGCCGTTGGCAGAAATGGGTACCAGGGTATTACCTTGGGAAGGTGAGGAATGTTGTCTCGCATCTGAGTTTCGATGCTTGAGGCGACACTATACAGAAATATCCGAACATTTCTGGATAGGCGGCCGAGCACATATGGGTGGAAACTCGCGTGCTAAGACGCCGGTTCGAGTCTCGTACTTTACCTTTACCTTTATGTTTAATATTCCATCCATTACTCTTGTTTGTGTGCATCTTTGACGGAACGCGGATATGCAACCAATTCTAATGATTTCTTGACACTGCCTTAAGGTTTCACTGTTTACCAATTATATTGTAGTTCTATTATCTATTTGCTATATATATATATATATATATATATATATATAAATGCTGAGAATACTATGGGCAGCTTAGAATAGTAATGAAAACTTTCTGAAATAGGTAAAAAAAAAGAGAGATCCAAATTTCAATATTAGAAATAAAAAATTATCATTTTTTTGCCATATAATGAGAAGAGAACAGCTGGAATATATTGTGACAACTGGAAAAGCTGAGGTACAAAAAGATAGAGGGAAACAAAAAGAAATTATACCAGACAAATGAAGAAAATGGCTTGGCAGAAGGTCACCAACAGAAATGATAAATAATTGTCGAGATCGCAAGTTGTGGAGAGACATGACGCCCGCAGGCATGGCACTTGATGATGATGATTGCAATTATAGAAATATAAATGAAATCATTCCCTATGATAAATCTATTTGAAAAGATGAATTGATATGTTCTCATTTTATGATACAAAATGACAAACCCAACGTACAATATGTCAATGATTCTTTCTTCTTTCTTAGAGCTCACCCGTTATGTAGTCATGCATGAGTTATGTAGATAGTTTCACATGAAAACGGCAAAAACTGCATTTTTCTGCCCAGCACATCCGACTTCGGTATTGGTAGATTTCCCAAAACAAGTTTTGAAGCGGCCATTTTTAGCCTATTTTATATTTGTAACCAATAAATGTTCTTTGACATACACATAGTGCAAACAGGACATCCTGTTTTTCGCAGTTATCAGAGACGACTAGACATAGAATCTCACAAAACAGAACACAGTTGAAGCTAGAAACATGAAGAAATAAAGAATTCCAAGTGGAAAGTATTCACCGCCAGTGGGATCTCGCCCGGAGTGGCCTGTCGAGATATCGATCTCATACCTCTATAACATTCATTCCCCCTCCCCCACTCCCCACAAATCACCCCCCCCCCAATTCTAACCATTCAGTATTTGAAATATGTTGTCAATTGGTCAGAAGAGATGTTGTCTAGATTCAAGACTGTGATTTCGAGGGTAGACTGTGTGGACTGGTTTATCATTTCACAGATTAACATTACAGGGGAGATCTGAGCGCTTACGGACTGTTGTTCGATGAAAGATGTGGATAATTCAAGGAGTAACTGTGTCTCATATGTTTAGATTTGGAGACAAAAACGATGTCTTAACACCATTAAGCGCTATACATTAAAAAAATATAAGGATCAACATTTTCGGGAGGACGTGAACTTCCGTCAATATGGCTGATTAACAGCAGGGACCATTATAGTAAGGTAAAAAAGTAAAGAACCCCCGTCACGCCGAGTGGCGTATAGGGAATATGGTGTTAGTGACCATCAATTTTACAGACCTTCAGCACATGATTTTTGGGTAATGTGGTCGGTATTACGCCCATGCCGCTTTACTTTCCCAGAAAAAAATCCGGTACCCATTTAAGGCTAGGTGAACCGGAAGTCATCGGTTGGGATCGAACACTACCCCTTGTCCTTTGTAGTCCAGTTCACTAACCACTGAGCTATCGCTGCTCCCTAAGGGACCATTATCTATCTATCTATCTATCTATCTATCTATCTATCTATCTATCTATCTATCTATCTATCTATCTATCTATCTATCTATCTATCTATCTATCTATCTATCTATCTATCTATCTATCTATCTATCTATCTATCTATCTATCTATCTATCTATCTATCTATCTATCTGTCTGTCTGTCTGTCCTTTCGAGCCGAAGACGGCGCATAGGGCAGAACCACAATCTCAAAAACAGAAACCTTGCATGCCAAAGTGGAACATATTGCAGAGATCACTGCCCTAAAATATATGGCGCTGTTTCCATAACAATACTTTTTACAATGACAGCTTGTCAAGCCATCGATCAATCTCCTTAGTCGCCTCTTACGACATGCCTGGAAGGTCACATAAGGGACCATTATAGGCTGAGATAAAGATTTTTGATTCTAGAACACTCACATCACTTTAAAAATGAAATGATATTAGGTGGTTTTAGTTAACTAGACAACACACACAAAGATTGGGATTTTCATCTAAAGTTAATATCTATATATGAATATTTTAGTAGGCAATTCTTGTAATAGCACCGATAGCTCAGTGGTTAGTGAACTGGACTACATAGGACAAGAGGTCGCGTTTGATTATGATCGACGGCCACCGGGTTCACCTAGCCTCAAAACACGATCCGTACATGATGCACATGATTTTTTCTGGGAAAGTAATGCGGGATGGGGTTAATACCGACTAAATTACCCCCAAAAATTACGTGCCCAAGGCCTAGAAAAGTTATGGTCACTAACACCATATTTCCTATACGCCACTTGGCATGACGGGGCTTTTTACTTTCATGAATTTGACTGTAATATCGTATATATATTTTTTTTCTTCTTTCCGTCCTCATTTGCCTTTCAGCGTCGAGGAGAGATATAATTTGCGGTCTTTTACTCATCTTTTCGCTGTTATGATTCCTAGTGCTTCTTATATTCCATCGGTCTATCTTTATTTGTGGTCGACCTTTGGGTCTGGTGTTCTCGCACCGTTTATTCAGGGCTCATTGTGCTGTGTTTTCATCACTCTGCCTTGTCACGTGGCCAAACCGTTTTATCTGTTGTTTCTTTATTTATTCTATGGCGGGGGCTATTCCTAGCTTTTTCTCGGTCCTTCATTTCTGATCTTATCTCTCAGACTGTTTCCTGTCAATCGTCTAACACATTTTATCTCTGTAGAGACTATTTTTCTTAGTGTTCTTGCATCTAGGGTCCAGGTCTGGCATTGGTAGCACAACTTTGGGATGAAGATTGTATTGTACAGTGCCCGTTTTGCCTCTAGAATTATTTGCTTGTTGGACAATAGTGGCGATAACTGTCCAATGATCTGACAAGCTTTGATGCATCTGGAGTCTATGATGTTTGTGAATTTTCGTTTGTCACTAGACTGCATAGGTATTTGAATTCCTCTACCGGTTTTAGTTGCCTGTCTTATATAATTATGCTGATGTTCTGTTTCTCTTTTGCGACAATCATGACCTCTGTTTTGTTGATTTTCATGTTGTATGTTGTGCCTGTTCTATTGAGTTTATTTAAATGTTCTTGTCGGTCTTCTATTTATCCATGTACTAGCGCCTGATCGTGTTTTAATAAAATCTTGTTGATCTACTCTGTCTCATCTGTCTCAGATATATATATATAGGCAGTTATATATATATATATAGGCAGTTGTATATATATATATATATATATATATATATAGGCAGTTATATATATATATATATATATATATATATATAGGCAGTTATATATATATATATATATATATATATATATATATATATATATATATATATATATATATATATATATATATATAAGAACAAACGAAATGGCTCATACACGTGGTAAGAATGAAACGAAACCAAAAAACATAAAACTCTTACTGACTCAAAACACCAGGACAGAGAGCTAGTGGGAGACAAGGAAGAGTTAGAAAGACATTACGAAACATATGTCAGAACAAAAACACTTCTATCCTAGCAGCGTTCAGATACGCCTAAGAAGGAGACTTTATCTACAAGAGAAGTGAGTAAAAACAACATGCAATATTCTGCAACCATCAAATATTATAAAATATATTCCTTATTTCCCCTGTGATGTTTCAAGGCAACATGAGATGAACAAAACAAAGAAAGAAGTCAACTAGCAGCACAACGCATCATTCACAGCTGCTTAACAGAATGCTAAAAAAAAAATAAGAAAAAGTTATGTATTTTCATTTCCCATTTTTCTTCCTTTTATCCCTCCTCATTTTACTTTCAACATTGAACGGACATATAATGTGTAATCTTTTGCTCTTCTGTTGGCCCGTTGTAAGTAAAGTAAAGAGCCCTGTCACGCTAAGTGGCGTATAGGGAATATGGTGTTAGTGACCATACATTTTACAGACCTTCAGCACATGATTTTCGGGGTAATGTGGTCGTTATTACGCCAGTGCCATTTTACTTTCCCAGAAAAAAATCCGGTACCCATTTAAGGCTGAGTGAACCCGGAAGCCGTCGCTTGGGATCGAACCCTACATCTTGTCCTATGTAGTCCAGTTCACTAACACCTGAGCTATCGCGGCTCCCTCTGTTGGCCTCTGCTACTGGTATATTTCCCATGTGTTTATAATATTCCACCAATCCATATTTCTCGTGGCAACCGTTGAGCCTTGTGTTTTCGCAACGTTCCTTCATAGCTCGTTGTGTTGTGTTTTGATCTTTCTGTTTTATCGCGTTGCCAATCCATTACGTTTTGTTTCTTTATGTATTCTGTGACATGAATTATTCCTAGGTTTATTATCAGTTCTTCATTTCTGATTTTATCTCTCAGGCTTTTTCATGTCCTTCGTCTGAAACATTTATTGTAGGGCACGTCTATTATCTTAATTTGACAACTCATTAACTTCGCTTGTTGTTCTCCATTATAATTCCACAACTATGTTTCATGTTTTGTATTAATATAGAAATATTTGTGGGGGCCTTGGTAGCATAGTTGGGAAAACCACCCGACTGGACTACCGACGTTCAGACGACCCGTGTTCGATTCCCGCTGGGAGCAGTTTGAATTGTACTCGTGGTTGGAAAAAAAAATACCACCACGGTCGACCCAGCCGTTGGCAGAAATGGGTACCAGGGTATTACCCTGGGAAGATGAGGAATATCGCCACGCATCGTGAGTTTCGATGCTTGAACCGACACTATCCAGAAATCTCCGAACAATTCTGGATAGGCGGCCGAGCATATATGGATGGAAACTCGCGTGCTAAGACGCCGGTTCAAGTCTCGTACTTTAACTTTACCTTTATTCATATAGGGATATGGAAACTGAGAGCAAAATATCAACCATCTCCTGAGATTCGCATGCTAGGAAGTTAGTATCAAAAGTGGTGAGCAATTGTAGAGATAGAACGACATAATCACCTACGCCAGCAGGCTCGGCACATGATGATGGCTATTATGATGATCATCAATTCAAGTTAAACAGATACCATTATTCATGCAATTTCTGAGTTAGCCCAATAATGTTCACGATCTGTGACTAGATCAATGGGCATAAAATATAAATATAATTTATCGCTTTGAAGTTTGTGATAATAAAGAGGGCACAAAATAGTATTGACTTGTCAAACGTCATCAGATCTGTAACTGATAATATATGTTATCGTATATGTTATCGTACTTTAACGTACATTGTGTTTAACGCATTGAAATCTGGCAAAAACGCATCCGTTCACAACATGGATCAAATGCCATGACATGGAGTTCGTCCACGTGGGTCAGGGATTACCTTGCAGGTTTTCAGGATTTCAAGGAGAAAATCTGAGCACCCACGGGTGTGTCCGGAGTGTAGTGATGATAATCCTAACCTAACATGACATGACATAACGTAAGTTAAAGATTAGAAGCTAAGAGTGTAGTAATGATGATCCTAACCTAACATGACATGGCATAACGTAAGTTAAAGATTAGAAGCTAAGAGTGTAGTAATGATGATCCTAACCTAACATGACATGACATAATGCATGTTAAAGATTAGAAGCTAAGAGTGTAGTAATGATGATCCTAACCTAACAAGACATGACATAATGCATGTTAAAGATTAGAAGCTAAGAGTGTAGTAATGATGATCCTAACCTAACATGACATGGCATAACGTAAGTTAAAGATTAGAAGCTAAGAGTGTAGTAATGATGATCCTAATCTAACATGACAAGGCATAACGTATGTTAAAGATTAGAAGCTAAGAGTGTAGTAATGATGATCCTAACCTAACATGACATGGCATAACGTAAGGTAAATATTAGAAGCTAAGAGTGTAGTAATGATGATCCTAACCTAACATGACATGGCATAACGTATGTTAAAGATTAGAAGCTAAGATGGAGGCGAAGGAGCGCCTCACAGCAGTAGAGCTGGAGTTGTCAGCGACTCACAACTGATGGCTTGCACCAAGATCGATGAACCAGTACCATCCAGACTCTGCTCCACCTCTTCGCGGTGCCTCTAGTAACAGACTAACCTATCTAGTCTGGCGAAGCGAGTATGGATCGAGGAGGGAAGAAACCGGTACTCAAAAATGTCGTGCTGAAGTCGGATGTGTTGGGCCGAAAGGCGTAAATATCACAGTTATACTGTAAACCACAACACAATGCAGACACGCCCACTTAACGTCCTTTTAAGGGCGGATGATGAAGAGGTACACATCTTTAGTCATCAGGTGAACGCAAGCAAGCAAACAAGAAGCTAATATTTCAAAAATTGTACACGACCTGTGTTCGTTATAGGACCCAATGATTACAATCGCTACCCTATTAACACTTTTTACCTATGGTTTCTGTATTTTTTTCTTTCGTTCGCCAGATTTATATCTCTGACGAAGTCCCTACTGATTAGGGACTGAATTTTACGTGTTAATCCATTTTTAGGATTATATTTCAATAGGTCTTCAACAAACACTTTCTAAGTCGTTCTGTTTCTTGCCATTCTTTTAAGATTATTCCATGTCTTCGCCATCATCTTCATCTCTGCTTCCATTTGTCTTCACTAAGAATTCCATGGTCTTCCTCTGTGTCTTTTCCCCTGGGGATTCCAAAAAGGGTCTGTTGTGTAATACTCTCAGCTGGCTGACGCAGCGTGTGTACTATCCAGCGCCATCGTCTTCGCTGTATCTCTTTATCCACTGGTATTTATCTGGTACATTTCCATAATTCTATGTTAGTGATTTTGTCCTGCCATCTCCATCCCTTTATTCTACGTAAGCATCCATTAATGAAAGTCTGTATCTTCATGCTTGTCATTATTGTTGTTCTCCATGTTTCACAGCCATATAATAAGACTGACTTAAAATTGGAGTTGAATTTTTTTTCTTCCTTTTTCTTGTTGAATATTTGTTTGTTTTTTTTCCCGAGCGTTGTAAACATACCTCCTCCCCTGAAATAACTCGGTACCTCTAGATAACACGGCCTTCAATAAAATACCAAATAATAATAATTTTAAAGAGACAATATTCTAAAACATGAAAATACTGTTAAACTATTGAGAATATTATTCAGACATCGTATTTAAGAAACGTTAATAAAAGTAATCTTAGGGAGTCTCGATAGCTCAGTGGTTAGTGAACTGGACTACAAAGGACAAGAGGTAGGGTTCCCACCGACGGCTTCCGGGTTCACCCAGCCTTAAATGGGTACCGGATTTTTTCTGGGAAAGTAAAGCGGCACGGGCGTAATAACGACCACGTTACCCCAAAAATCATGTGCCGAGGGTATGTAAAATTGATGGTCACTAACACCATATTCCCTATGCGCCACTTGGCGTGACGGGGTACTTTACTACTTTTTACTAAAAGTAATCTTGGAAGGGAAAATACAAGGTAAAAGAGGTCAAGGGAGACTATGATTAACATATACCAGTAAAATGAAATAAGGACGTCAGTCTATGACAACCTGCACTATCAAAACAAGACACTGTGCGGAATGGCGCTCCATGGTAGCCAGCCATCGATGAAGAGTCGGCACTCAGTGATGATGATGATGATGACATGAATGTTGATCCGATGTTAAAGAACTAAACGGTCGAGTTTAAACCCGATCGGTAACATATAGATCGGTAACATATAGATCGGTAACGTATAGATCGGTAACGTATAGATCGGTAACGTATATATCGGTAACATATAGATCGGTAACATATAGATCGGTAACATATAGATCGGTAACATATAGATCGGTAACATATATATCGGTAACATATAGATCGGTAACATATAGATCGGTAACATATAGATCGGTAACATATAGATCGGTAACATATATATCGGTAACATATAGATCGGTAACATATAGATCGGTAACATATAGATCGGTAACATATAGATTCAGCCAGTGCTAAAAATAGTCTCGAATTCTACTGTGAAAGTAGGGCGATGTGGCGTGATACGGACAACAACGTTGTTAGCGATTTAAAAAAAAATATGAATATTAACCTTTGGTTTCCCTCACACCGGAAGGCACGATGAGAACCCTTTATTATTTATTTTAAGAGTTAAATACGTGTCTGTATTATGAACACTGACTACGCTCTGATCAATCTAATTCTGTTTAATATTTCATCTGCATCATTTTAATGTTGAAAGTTCCCTGGACAGCTAAAAAGACCAATGAGGAAGTTCTCAAAGAGGCCAACACAAAAAGGGAGCTCTTAAAAAACATCAGAAAGAAGCAATCAACATTTTTCGGTCACATCATTAGAAGAGGAAAGTTGGAATACTTGGTTACAACTGGCAACATGAAAGGAAAAAGAGATCGCGGACGACAAAGAGAGAAAATACTGGATAGCTTGGTGTCATGGCATGGAAAACAGTCAACAACAGATCTGATACGATGCACTGTAGATAGAAGATTGTGGAGGGACATGATCGCCTACGCCAACCGGTATGGCGCATGATGATGATCATTTAAAAATTAATCGCATGATTTAAGCATTACTTCAAACACTAGTGTTCCTATTATCTCTGCCGATCAAACACGAAAAGTTAGATGGGGACCTCAGTTCTATGATCTCTGAATACATTAACTCCGTTAATGGTAGGTGGGAATAGTTAAATACGTTGACATTAATCACTGAATTTTTTGCATGAAAAATAAATAACCATAAACATTAATTTGAGCACTGTGGTGTAACAGCCCTGTAATAGATATGGGTACTAACTTTTTTTATTGAAAAAGTGATAGCTATGACTGAAAATATATGAGGAATATGTGAATTATATGTTAATACACGGGATTACACTCGCTTCCACACGTTGCATTTCGTTAATTATTTTAACACCAGTGAAGATAAACGGAAAGAGAAGTTATTCTATTGCTTGATATTGTGTGCTACACCGTTTACATAACGGAGATTACAACAACAGAGCAGGAACAAAGAAAAAGTTATGGTTATGGAAGGCACCGGTATTACTGCAAATGAATTAAAATCCATAATTGTTCAGCCGCCCGTGCCAGTGGAATCATGCGAATTAACACCTCATCTCCCGAACAAAGAAAATTCTTCATCATAGTAGTCTGAGCACATGCAAAAAGACATACGGTGACACCGCACATAAAGTGAACACAGCCATCTGTTCCCTGTCACACTATATCATCATTTATTGCAAGCAATCGGAATATCGAAACACAATAAAAACGGATGAAACACACAGCTCACGGTGTGCACAGAGCACTTAACTCAGTAGCTCCTGCAGCAAACCGGACTTGGAAAATGAAGAAACTACAACAAGGAACACTTTTCAGACACAGCCTATAATGTTCCTGCCGCCAATCCGCCATATTGAGCGGAAGTTCACGTCTTCCCGAAAATGTTGATCGTCTATAAACAAAAAGTAAGACGGGCATACAAACATGACAGAAATACAAAAGCAGCATTCTTTTTCTTCTCTCCTTTCACTGATACATAAAAGGTGCCGTAGTTATATCATTTGTCGTTCTTGAGCTGCTCGAATTGCTTGAATTAGTGATTTTCCTTTGTTGTTACATGTCTCTGTCACTGCATCTATCCATCTTCTTCTAGGTCTTCCTCTTGGTCTTTTTCCATGCATCATTGAGAAGAACCCCTTGATGGTGATTGGTAAGGATTCATTCTGACCTGATGGTCAAACCATTTAAGTTGTTGTTTGTTCTATATATTCTTGACAGGGTTTTGTTCCTACCATTTTTCTTATGGTTTTATTTGGTATTCTATCTCTTCTTGTGTTGTTTGTTACTTTTATCAAACATCGCATCTCACATGTATTGATCTTTCTAATTGTGATTTAGAAAGTGTCCATGTTTGACTTTCATAGTATAAAGTTGGTATGAAAATGCTATTTATCATTTGCTGTTTAGCTGGCATAGAAATGTAGATTAACTGACAGTGTCTAAAACCGCCAGTATTGTGGGATCCTAAACTTTGTATCTCCCCTGTCACTCGAACAGGCATTAAAGGAAATGAAGAGAGAAAGAAAGTAACAATATTTCAGTGAAAACAGGACTACGTTCATTGTGTGGGAAATGAATATATTCATGTCTGTTGTGTGTGTGAATGTGTGGTTCCTTATTGCTGTGAGAGGCCTACCTGTGCATCTCTCTGCTGATCTATGGCCGTCACGCGGGCTTACACAACTGGACACGCTATTACATATTTTTAAATGCATAATTAAAACAAAATTCATAAGTTTATAAGGAATAGTAAAAAAAAATAAAAAAATAAAAAGTAAAGGGCTACTAAAAGACATAACAGCCTACTAAAAGTATTCTTAGAAGGGAAAATACAAGGTAATAGAGCCAGAGACAGACCAAGACTAACATGGACGAGTAACATCAAAAGATGGACAAATCAGCCTATGACACCTGCACCATCAAAGCAAGAGACAGAGCAGAATGGCGCTCCATGGTAGCCAACCTTCGATGGGGAGACGGCACTCAAAAATGATGAACTCTATATGACATGTTTAGGATCTTACTGCTGCATCTAGTTTCCATAATTTGTGATTTTATTTCCACTGGTAATTCAAAGTATTCGATACATGTTTCTTAAGCATGTTAGACTGTTTTATTTAGTAAAGTCCACACTATGTGTATAATATATGTTAGATCGATACATTTATTGAGTTGTTGAGTTATTAGCGAGTCATCATCATTGCATTCCAGACATGTCCATAGGTGCTCAGATCCCCTACTCAGCAAGTCCGGCAGTGTCCAGCGACTGACGACTCCAGTTCTGTGTTGGTTGATAAGTCTTCTTACACGTCCACTAAGTTTCTCATTTCTGGCTGTTCCCATCTTAACTACCATCTCTTTCATCCGAAGCAGTGACGTGGACTCATGGTTGTTGAAGTCCTGTGTCCTTCCCACTTCCCGGAGGGTAATGATGATGTCCGCCCGATCCATTGGTTGATCGTCCTCAAGAATAGCACAGTTAGCTAACCTGTTTGCTATTTCATTTCCCCGTTCTCCCGCATGTCCTGGCACGTAGACAAAGGAGACGTTACGTATTAATCACTTCTGTAATGACTCTACTTATTGCATACCTACAGACTCATTTCATTAAATTTATAAAAGACAATTTGGATACATTTTTTTCGCGGAATTATCTTTTATTTATTATTTGTTTCCTGGTCACAGTTGTGTTACACTAATACTTTAGTTGCCTTGATAACGTGTATCTTTTCAGAAAGATAAAAAAAAACGCATACTGCTTTTATTACACATTCAAACTGATTAGAAGAAGCTGTATCCTAACATAAAATAACATTTGTGTTGTTGTTTTGTAATGCTACGAGATGATGCGGGACAATATGTACCTTTACTCATTGGCGTGGCGGGTCGTAATGTCTTTCTTGACATTCCCGCTCTTACTGGAGAAATTGTAGATCATCTATCCCAGGCTATCCTGGAAACTACTAGTCCAGCCTAGAGGTACTGCAATACTGGGTCCTCCATGTCAATAACAGCCATCACTACAGGGAACACGGCGATCCTAGCTTCTGCCAGCCAACCTGTTTTGACACAGGATGTTACCGTGGGAGACCACGATAAGGTAGAATTGCTGTTGCGCCGACACTGCTGTTGTAACCGCAGGTAGCAGGTCCTTATGCAACACCCCCCACCCCCCAACTACCCTCTCCCCCACCTCACTTTTGTGGTAAAAATTTCAATATTGTGTCCCGGAAAGACTAGAGATTTACTCATCTTTAATCATTTTGTTACAGGCAGCTACTAAAAATATCATCCACACATAAATATTGTCTACAGCCAGAAACTTTACATTGTGAGGTTGTGTGAATGTGAGTGTGTGAATGTGAGTGTGTGAATGTGAGTGTGAATGTGAGTGTGTGAATGTGAGTGTGTGAATGAACCAAGGGCAGACTTGCTGTTTTTAAAGCTAAGTGCATTTTATTATACATTTTTCTCTTTTTTAATATATTTTTCTCTTTTTCTATTATATATCTTGACGCCCATCCTACCTCTCGTCATGTAGTATTCATTTCTCTCTTCCCTCTCCTTTCTTATTTCAACATCCTACTTTCCCCGCCCTCCACTTGATCATCTAACATGTAGTTATAGATAATTGTGCTTCACTGTTTGTTGTCGTTGTCCTTGTATTCTGAAGAAGGCCACGGCCGAAACGTCATTATTGCGCTGTGTTCCTTCCTTGTAAGGCTGTCACCATAATTTGGAGTGTTTAGTACACCCCACCACTGGCTCCTGTGAGTGTGTAATGCCACAAATTGAAAGCACTCCCAAAAAATATCAATTTTTTAAATAAATGGAAGGTCTAGGCTCATGAGAACTTCAATCATGAACAAAGCAAGAACAAAAACGTCACTTTGAGATAAAGCTAAAATGCTATTTGTATTCTATTTTTTCTGTCAATTATAAAGCTATTATTACTGACGATAAATCATTGATATTTCTACAGTTTCAGGTTTTATAGCAAGCCCCGAGCTGTTGATTAAAAAGTCTAATAACCGACGACCTTGTTGTCTATGTATAATAGCAGAACAGCTTGTGACTACTTTTTTTCAAAGTTCGGTCATCCATGATACCCTTGTATGGGAACGCATTTGATCACCTTTTAAAAAAGATAAACTATCTGTGATTCCCTTTTATAAAGATAAACTATGAGCGATCCTATTTTTAAGAGCTAATATACATGCGATCCCCTTTTATAAAAGATAATGTATCTGCGATCCCTTTTATAAAAGATAAACTAGCTGCGGTCCCCTTTTATAAAAGATAAACTACCAGCGATCCCCTTTTATAAAAGATAAACTAGCTGAGATCCTCTTTTATAAAAGATAAACTACTAGGGATCCCTTTTATAAAGATACACTACCAGCGATCCCCTTTTACAAAAGATAAACCACCAGCGATCCCCTTTTACAAAAGATAAACCACCAGCGATCCCCTTTTACAAAAGATAAACCACCAGCGATCCCCTTTTATAAAAGATAACCACCAGCGATCCCCTTTTACAAAAGATAAACCACCAGCGATCCCCTTTTATAAAAGATAAACTACCAGCGATCCCCTTTTTTTAAATAAAAGATGAACAATTTGCGATCACACTTATAAAAGATAAACTAGCTGCGATCACACTTATAAAAGGTAAACTAACTGCGATCACGTTTTATAACAAATAACACAAGTGCGATCCTCTCTCTAATGTAGTTAGATTTCTGTGTATATCCTCCTTATATATTGTTGTGTCGTGGTTTGCTGTTCCTGCTGCAGGCCTTTAGTTGAAACGTCGTTCGACTTTTGTTTTGTTTAACATCTACGTAAAGCTGTTACCATACCGCTTTTGTTTTGTTTAACATCTACGTAAAGCTGTTACCATACCACTTTTTCTCTGTTTAACATCTACGTAAAGCTGTTACCATACCACTTTTCTCTGTTTAACATCTACGTAAAGCTGTTACCATATCACTTTTGTTTTGTTTAACATCTACGTAAAGCTGTTACCATACCACTTTTTCTCTGTTTAACATCTACGTAAAGCTGTTACCATACCGCTTTTGTTTTGTTTAACATCTACGTAAAGCTGTTACCATACCACTTTTGTTTTGTTTAACATCTACGTAAAGCTGTTACCATACCACTTTTGTTTTGTTTAACATCTACGTAAAGCTGTTACCATACCACTTTTTCTCTGTTTAACATCTACGTAAATCTGTTACCATATCACTTTTGTTTTTTAACATCTACGTAAAGCTGTTACCATACCACTTTTTCTCTGTTTAACATCTACGTAAAGCTGTTACCATACCGCTTTTGTTTTGTTTAACATCTACGTAAAGCTGTTACCATACCACTTTTGTTTTGTTTAACATCTACGTAAAGCTGTTACCATACCACTTTTGTTTTGTTTAACATCTACGTAAAGCTGTTACCATACCACTTTTCTCTGTTTAACATCTACGTAAATCTGTTACCATATCACTTTTGTTTTGTTTAACATCTACGTAAAGCTGTTACCATACCACTTTTCTCTGTTTAACATCTAGGTAAAGCTGTTAGCATACCGCTTTTGTTTTGTTTAACATCTACGTAAAGCTGTTACCATACCACTTTTTCTCTGTTTAACATCTACGTAAAGCTGTTACCATACCACTTTTTACTTCTTTTTAAACAGCTTTTAATTATAAAATGAAACCGTTTTTTTCCTCTTGTACACGACGTCACAATGTTTGCAGGCAATCGCCATTTTGTCCACCAAGAACGATATATGGAGCAAAAAGAGGAAGAAAGAATAAACAAAAGCATATTTCCAATATATATCTACATCGAAACAAAGTCAATAAATGCTTGGTATATTCTAACTGGTTTATTTCACGTGATAGACAACACAAAGATAACATCTTGGCGAGATATTATATAAACATCAATTATTCATTTGAATGTTAATGATGCTGTTTATTTTGGCAAAATAGTGTTGTTGTTAATTTACGCTAATTTTAAGCAGAAGAATAGATTTACACAATGTAAATTTAGAGTTAATATTGAGATGCTAGGGAAGACAGAAATATTCAAAGAATGTAAGGAATCAAGATTAATCTAACAGGGGAAATGTTATGACAAGGACACGTGTATTCATTGAACATTGTAGATCGCAATTTCTTATTTGGTAATGGTTGAAGTTGGCAGAACACGATCCCTTAGATTTGATGTAAGAAGCTAACAGTTTACAAAACTGAATACAAACACACAAACAGTTTATATGTAAATTAGAAGAGCCTCGCTCTACGGGGCTATACCAAGGGAGACAATCAAAAAGGGAGGGACAAAGAGACAGCGAGTAGTGTTCCAACTACATTCTGGCGTATCTGCAACTAAAGTTCCCCTGTCCAATGTTTGGAATTCTTTTTTTTTTTGAACAATCTTGAAGATTGATCGACTATTTTTCGATATTAATACCACTCCTGACACAATCGGCTCAAATTAAATAAAGAACAATTTATGTTAGACTGACAAAAGGAAAACACAGACCACGCTATTCAGTAGATAACAATTTGAATACAAATGTGGATTCATAAATATCGGAAATTTCACGTCAACATTTAACAATAAATGAAGAAAATAAACATATATTGGTAGTGAGCAGCTAGACTACCATAAAGATCAGACAAACTACAACGTTTCGGCAAAAGCCTTTATTGGGTATAACAAAGTACACAC